>SSNQ01034444.1:422330-443352 GCA_006942095.1 Nothobranchius kuhntae
TTTTTTTTTGGTGAAACTGGCTTTCCCTTTCTGATTAAACGAGATCCTAGAGGATTAAGTTAATTTGAGCATAAACTAAATGAAATTAACTGACTTAAACTGGATGGGTGTAACATAATAACACTTATTACTACGGTATGTATTTACTCACATAGAATTGAATAAACAATAATATTGGACATGTTGGTGGATCGAGAATGGCGATGGGTAGATCTGTCAGCATTTAAATGGATTGTATCGCCATCTTGCGGTTTACATTTGAATTACATCAGAATAGCTTTTGTGAGCCACAAACGAAATTGCGACACAAAACCTCCAAAAACAAACTATCCTGATGAGTTTGTAAGTTTAATCGGTCATAATTTTGTTTAGTCTGTTTATTTTTGTGGTAAAATTAACGTTTGTTAGAGTTTTAATGCAATGTTTGTTTCAAAAGGAATAGCGGAACCAATATCGCAGCTTTGCGTTTGACGGACACTTTTCAATGTAGGACGTTGTACTAAGCCACAGCTGAGAGTAAAAAACCGTTTGGAATTTGGATTAGAATGAAAACGTGTTTCTACATTGATACTTAAAAAGTAACACGATAATATTTTGTTTCATTTTTTTCTCGTAAAGTCAGGAATTGGTATTTTACTACGTGCTAAAGACTGAGCAGGTAGTAACGAAAAGTCTCCATCTTGGTTTGTTATTTAGTGAAATTATTGCTGTATCAGTTGTAAGTTAGTGTTTCTTTAGGTCTTCTGTTTGAACTTTTTAACAAAGGTAAACAAAAATGAAATCTAATACTACTATACTGGTATGAATATATGTAACAAAGACTATTTAACTGAGAACGTTATTTTTATTAGACGATACTGCAAAACTAATATAAAAATTCTATTGTATATTTTGCATCTAATGAGCTGAACTTTCTCTTAATCCTTTAAACTCATATTTAGCTGTATTTTTTTAGGCTTCTGACCTTTTATGTAATCATTTAGAGTTATCTTTTTCAGGCTTTCTGGAGGTCTTTCAAAGTTTTCCTTGAAATGTATTGCCTGTCCAGTATTTGTACATGATATACAAATACTAGCCATTTACCATGATCATGGCAGTCTGTTGTGTAGCTTGGGTTATACAGTGGAAAACTGAATAAAAAACAAAACTATTAGGTTAAACAAAATCATTTTTAGAGCTGTATCTGAAAGGCATATCTTATAAAAACATGTTAAAACAGAAACAAATTGTCTGTTTTTCAAGTAAACATAACACTGGGTCTTATCTTGGATTAAATGAGTCTTCTCATGGCTAAATGTAGGCCAGATACTAGACTAAAGTGAATGCATAAGTAGCTGAAAGCCCGAGAAACACAAAAGCTCCCTCAGCATGGAAGCAAAAGGAAAATCTATTAGATGAGGTGGAAAACCTTTCCATTTCTTTATTTCAGGTTTTTATATAATGGAGGATGAAGATGATTGTCCAGAGCTGGTGCCCATCAGTGCCCAGCCTGGTCCCCCTGCTCAGCAGATACCGGTCACCATTATTACTGGCTACCTTGGTGAGATCTGTTCTACTCAGTTTATTTATACATTACCAGATCACAATATGTGATGTATTAAATTAAGTGATTATATAAAATAATGATGACATGTGTACAGGTGCTGGGAAAACTACACTCCTCAACTTTATCTTAACAGAACAACACAACAAACGGATTGCTGTCATCCTCAATGAATTTGGAGAAGGTACATATAAGAAGTGTTGGATTTTAACAGTGATTCTTTCTGTTTTGGGTGATGTATTCAGTGATTAACATCAAAGTATTACCTAAGATTATCATGAGAGGGCAGCATCGTAACAAAGTTTAAGCTGATAAGAAATAAGCACGCTTCCAGTGGTGACACGACTACTAATGTATCAGTTCTGAGTCTGGATTGGGTCTTCTATTTTGCATTCATTTTTTGCTAGAATTATTGTAAATTTGATAACATTTTCTTATTTTCTTATTATTTTCCTGCAGGCAGTGCTCTTGAGAAGTCTCTTGCTGTGAGTCAGGCAGGAGAGTTGTATGAGGAGTGGCTGGAGCTGAGAAATGGCTGCCTCTGCTGCTCAGTGAAGTATGTGCAACAGTCAGCACCGTGCATTTTAATCAGATATTTATATTTAGAAAAGTAATTTTCAATGTTTTTTTTTTACTGTTTGCATGCACACATTTTGATTTAATGTTTTATTCCTGCATTTTTGCAGAGATAATGGCCTGAAAGCTATTGAAAATCTAATGGAGAAGAAAGGAAAGTTTGACTACATCCTTTTAGAAACCACCGGACTTGCTGATCCAGGTGAGAAAAGGGAAAACTCGGTTTCGATTTTGGTCTCTTACTTAAATTCAGTTGTTTTGTAGGGGCTCATTCAAACCCACAAAGATGGCGGTGCTCACTTAGTCCTCTCTTGCTTGTTTATCATCCAACAACATTGGAAAATGATTGAATAAATAAATTTTTATTGACTAATTTTATATTTTATATTTTATATTTTGTGTATACAAACATGAAATGAAAATCAAATTTAGACAAGATTTTAGAATTTATTTAAAAAAATAATAATAGCCATAAAATTATGTGTACATCATGGCTGAGTTAGTTAAGGCCTGTACAGCTACACGTTAATGGCAAAAATTTAATTATCTAAAAAATTTCCTAACATAGGATCAACAACCTTGTAAAACTGTGATCCCAAACACAGATTTAAATTTTGTTTTGTGCAACGAAACAGTCAAAGTGCAAACTGGCTGAAATGTTGTGGTGAGATTTTACGAGTTAAACAAAATTACCACACAAAAATGTGAGATTGGTCAAATTGGATGGAAGAAGACAGATTGTCACACTTTGTTTCTGCTGTTTGACACAGTTTTTAATCAAGTTATTGATGAATCATTGTAATATTTTAACATTAACCAACTTCAAAGTGCACTTACTAGTTTATAAATCACTCAATGGCATGGGGCCAAAATAAATGTCAGGTCTCATCCCAGTATGTACACCCAATAGGGCTCTGAGATCCTTGGGAAACAATCAGCTGGGAGAACCACGGGTCAGAACAAAACATGGTGGAGATTAGGGCTGGGCGATATGGCCTCAAATCTATATTGCGATATAATCTGAAGCATGTGCGGTAACGATATAAATTGCGATACATTTTTTCCTCTGTTTATATATGTCAAAATGACATGCTTTTAAATATCCTCATGTGGCAGATATATGCCACTTGAGGCATATAGGCCTCCTCCTCTGCCCGCTCCATGCTTGCAGTCGCTGCCATTCTGTTGCCCAATGCTAGCAGGGTGCACATCTGAAGCTGTTTTTATAGGACCAGAGCGTTTGTAAAACGGGATTTGCCGCGGCACCCTGGGGAGGGTTTTGGCATTTATTGTAGCAAAGCTGAAGCTAGAATAAACTGCCATCAGACACCTCTCCAACCACATCCCCGTCACATCCCCCCTACCCCGCATGTGACGTACAGGGTCGCGCATTCAGCGTCAGACGGAAGACACGTCAGACTGATGAAATTTCTTTTTCAGGACCTTTAGCTTTGATGTGACCTGCTTTTTGTCCCGCTTGATGCCCCGCTCAGCCAGTGTTTTCACCACTCTGTCAAACAGCTGGCTGTCTCTCACCGTCCCCGTAAAAAGGCGACTAATCTGTTCGTCCGCTCACACGGCCAAAAGCTCCATGGTCTACGCGTCCGTCCAGCCGGCATTCCTTCTGGCCGGCACCCGGCGCACAGTACACGTGACTGACGCAACCACCCTCTTTTGCGGCACGGCAGAGGTCCAGTCCCTTTGGAGCGACTGTGGGCCTCCCACACGTGTTTAGCCCTCAGAGGCAAGGGGCTCATGTGGCAATATTACTACCAAGCGAGGCGGAACGAATGCTGCAATATTCGTTTATAGACATACCATTGCGGTAATATTACGCCAATATGCCGGCAAGGTGTGTCCTATAAAAGCTTCTTTAGTGACGTCATGTGTTATCGCGGTATTGCGATATAGCCAAAAACTATCATTACCCAATTTTATATCGTTTCTACCTTATATCGTTTATATTGCCCACCCCTAGTGGAGATGCTTCTCGCTATTGTGCTGCTCACATATGGAATCAGCTCCCCCTGGACCTCAGATCTGCCCCAACTAGGGATGGGTACCTTTGACATTTGAATCGATGCAGTACTAATTCCCGGTACCTAGGAATCGATACCGGTACTTAACGGTACCAATTTTCGATACTTTTGAGTGTTTAATATTTTTAATTCTCTTTTATAATTAAATATATATTTTTCTCAATATATAACCATATTTGATAAATATCACGATAAATAACATTCAACTGTTTGTATTTTAACATCGTCCTTGTAGTTTTATAAGCTGATAATTAAACTGAAGCAAACATCTTTACTGTGAACTAAATTTACTGTGTATCTTCATTCCTTTTGCCGTCCTTTTTCATTTGATTTTTCCTACTGGGAAGTTAGAATTTCCGAGGAGAAAGCGAACGCACCATTAGCTGATAACAATGGTGGCAATGGAAGCTAATTTATCAAGCTAACGTTATCTTTAACAGTTTATTTAACTGCTGGAGCAGATTAAAACGATGATGCCTCACACTTACATCGTTGTTTCAGGTTTCATCTTCACCCAATCACCCGTCGCATTTAGTAAAGTGAAGCCAAACTTTAGAGCGCGTTCATGTTCTTCTAGTCGGAAATTCGGAGTTCCGAGGAGAAAGCGAACGCACCATTAGCGAAACGGAAGCTAACAAATCAAGCTAACGTTATCTTAAATATTTTATTTACCTGCCGGAGCAGATTAAGATGAGGATGTCTCACTTAGATCGTTGTCGCTGGTTTCATCATCACCCAGTTACCCACTACATTTAGTGAAGTGGACCCAAGCTTTAGCGTGCGTTCTTTCTACCGTGCTGCTCTGTTTACAACTCGCTCGCAGCGGCCGACGACATAACGCTCTTGCGCATGCGCAGCTGTCTAGGCAAGTTCTCGTTATGAAGGACGGGTACCGAAACGAGGCACCATTTCAAATGACGTGAATCGGTGCTCAGTCGGTACTATGGAATTCGGTACCCATCCCTAGCCCCAACTCTAGTGTTGTTTAAATTAAAACCCTAATGTACTCATCAGCCATTGAATGAATTGTATCTCATGCTGCATTGACTCCACCGTAATCTGTGATGTAATTGCTCAACCTTAATTCTGTCTTTTTCTTTTAGCTCTAAATTATAATTTTATTTGTGTTCTCATGTTTGTTGTTGTTGTTGTGCCGTTTCATGCTAACGGTAAAGCACATTGAAATGCCCCTGTGTTTGAAATGTGCTCTATAAATAAAGCTGCCAAGCGTTCAGCAGTAGTTTCCTGCTGTTGTCTGTTTGCAAATAGTTGAATTCCTCCCCGTCGTTTAGTAAAATTCACATCAGAAGTTTGACATTTTGTCTCAAACAGATGATCAGACTTGTGCCGCTTTGGCAGGAACATCAAGAGTAGGCGCGAAAGATAGAACTGTCCATTCATCTCCTGGGGTAAATCAGAAAACATCAGGGTACCGGTATCAGAGAGGGACGGGTGTGTTGCTAATTGACAGGTGTAGGGAGGACACACACAGACACACACTCACACAGTGATCATCCTCTCAGTCAAAACAAACCAGGGGGAGGGGGACTCTCTTTCTCACGTCATTGGCTCGTTATTTACCGGGACAGGCTTGTCATTGGCTCCGGCAGCGCTGTCACTCACCAAGACTCCCGGGACCATTCTCTTCTTTTCCGTTCAGGAAAAGGTCGGATGTCTCGTTTGAAATGTGCCACTCAAAGACCGCGTTTTCATTACGCACCCATCAAATATTTACTATTCTTTTAGATTCTCACTTGACAGTTTGACAAAAAAGTGGATTACGTGTACAAGCTCTGGGTGTCATGGCGACAGGGAACCATTTTCGGAGCAAAATCAAAACAAGGCGCATGTGGACACAAACATTAAAAAAACTGTCATTTCAGGTCCTCCAACATCTTTTAACCTGCAGTTTCATCTCCGGATAATCCCGATGATCAGGGAGGCAGAAATGTGTGTTTTCTAAGCCAGCTGTGAAGGAAAACACTGTTTAGCTATGTCTGTGTTTTTAAAAATGTTGTTTAAAGCAAGAGTTTAAAAAAGTTCATCCATTTGATGGCTGAAGCTCACATACTGGAGCCAAATGGTCTCCTCCTCTCTCCAGGAGCCGTGGCCTCCATGTTCTGGGTTGACGCCGAGCTCGGCAGCGATGTCTATTTAGACGGTAGGAAATTTGATGTGAATTTTCAGTCCTAAAGTCTCCATTTTTGTATGTCACTGGAAAAATTTAACATCCTAACAAGCTAAAAAGAAAATTGATGATAAATGGAATTTCTACCCAGACTTTCCTAATGTAATTACCTAAATTGACCCAAACAAATAGAAAAAAGAAACTTCATTTCAGAGCTCAAGAGAAACAAACAGTGTGATTTTTAATCTTGGTTTTGTTTTTCTTTCCGCTGTAGGCATCGTGACCGTCATCGATGCCAAGTACGGGCTACAAGTAAGATACCCTGCATTATTGAAACAATTTTTGGGACATTTTATTCAGGGTATCCGCGGGTCCTTAAAAAGTCTTAAAAAGTCTTAAATTAGCTTTTCCTAATTTAAGGCCTTAAAAGTCCTTAAAAATGACAAATAATCCTTAAATCCAGTTTCCAAAGGTCTTAAATGACCAAAGACCCAATATACAAGATTCTTTTATTTCTATAAAAATTTTGTGAATTTCTAGTTGGTGTTCAGCATTTTTTGTGTACGATGTTGGCGCAAGCGGAACCGTACGCAGTCAGTTGGTTGTGAAAGGGGGCTATTTTTTTAGATGAGCACATTAGCTGGTTAAGCTAGTGGGAGCTTGCACCATGGGGAAGGGCAAGTTTAATGGTAACTGGATGGCTAATCCCACGTTCGCGGCTTGGTTAGCACCGGCTCCAGGCAATAGCTGGAAATTATCGCTTAGATTTAATTTTTAAAACAGCTTAAATTTGGTCAAAGTGGCCTTAAAAAAGGTCTTAAAAAGTCTTAAATTTGGCTCCCTTTAACCTGCAGATACCCTGTTTATTGTTTTTTCTTTTACCCAAAAATCTCACAAATTAATGGTGTGATTTCCCTCAATGAGCCAAAACGTGTTTACTGTATTTACTTTTGCACAGCAACTAGGCCTGTTGTTACTCTTTATGAATAAAAACAGCAAAACTTCTGAGATTTCTCGCTTATATTCAGTGAATAAACACACCCCCTGCTGTTTTTGTGGGGTTTAAACGGATCGGGACATGTGACACTCGGATAATGGGATCTAATTCCGATGTGTCATGCTCAGTGAAGTGACACCAGTGGCGCCTGAGCTGCTCCGTCTTCAGGGGGAATTCCTGACGGATTCTGTAATTGATATCAGAAATGTGGTCATGGTAATGGGACTGTCGCCTTCTATCCCACTCTTACTTGTTCTCTCGCCGATTGAAGTAAAAAAAATCTTGTTTTTTATTTGTCATTCAAAGATGATGACAAAGTCAGATACCAGGATGCAAACAGAAAGTTACATTTTTATGTGTTAAGTCATTTACGACAAGAAACTTTTTATTCATTTTACTATCTAAGAGTTAAAGTGGTTGTTAACAACTACAGATTTTTACACTTAAACGTCCAAACACTTGGAATTTTTGAGAAACTTTGTGGTTTGCTGTGTGACTTATCCCCATTATCTGGTCTTTTAAGCAACTAAATGAAGACAAAGCCAACGGACTCGTCAATGAAGCAGCCAGGTATTTATTTTTTTCTGGTGTTTCCCTATCAGATGCTGCTAGAACCATTTGTTTGTCCCCCCGTTTGTCCGCTCCAGCCGATGTTTCTGCTGAACAAATACTCTGATGGAGGGAGAAAAGACAACTTGCATGACCTTTTGAGTTCTTTCTTGTTGTTTTTTGCCTTTTCACCTCTAAAACAAACAACCTCAGCTCCCATCTGATTTCGGCATTTACTGTTTTCTGACTCATTGCACACATAATTACATCTAAAGAGCGCAAGGTCGTGCTAAATTAGCTGTTTCATGTGAGCATCTCAAAAAAATTTCTTTAAAGAAGGAAAACAAGCCTTTTTTTTTTCAGAGGGCTTCATCCAGAGGCAGTAAAACATATATTTCACCTTAAAGGTTAACTTTCAATAGGTCACTGAGTTTTTCCATGGAGACTGGACATGAAAATAGTCTCCTACACTTATCTCCTGCATTATCTTCTGACTCTAGGATTTGAAAACCCTGACAGATCTACGTCACACCATCACTGGAGTCCTAATCAGACGAGCTTAGCAAAAAAAAAAATACTTGATGTACTTCTCACATTATATCATAGCACAGGGTAAGACTATCACTTTTATAGACTCTAAAAAAAATCCTACATAATTCCTGGAAGGCGGAAAACTCCAGATTGATGCTTTATTGTGAATTCTGGGTAGGAATGTAAGAAAACATGGGTACACTAAAAATTACGATATTTTGTGTTATGACACTAAATTGATATTTAAAAGCAGTGCGGTCAATTATTTTTAGATTTTTCATGTAAATATTTACCAAATTTAATGTGTGGTGCAGTTCAAACTCTGACAGCTAGGTGGCAGCAGGTTTTACCGGCTTTATTCTGACGTGTCGGTACAGGGTCCATCATTACCTCTATGAAAATACACTTTTAGCATAGAGCTGCATGTATATTAGGGCTGAATGAGTAATTGCATGTGCAATTAAATTGCGATGTGACAAAAGGAGATTTTCTAATCGCAAAGGCTGCAATTTGGCTGCGAGTGGTTAGCGCAATGCTAATATACATGGAAAAAGCCATAAGAATGCTAATGCTAATATCACCGATTACATTATTACAAATTATGAATTAGAAACATGCCAAATGATTACATTTGGAGTCTAATAGAAAGTAAAACTACCATCAATCAAATAAGTACAGACAGGTATTTTAGTAAAGCCAGAAAACTTTTAACTCTAGAGTTTTGGCTAGCAGCTATGAGCGTAGCTGAACTACGCATGGACAAGACGTCAAAAACTCTAAACACAAAATACTTCAATAAACGGGACACGCTTCTTTCCTGCAAATACATTTTCACAGGTGTTGCTAATACCTGTGATCCTTCAAGGGATGTGCTCAAAGAGGATCAACATTATGAATACAATATAGTGTTTTATTTTACAAATATCATTATAAACACAAACTTACGTCGTAAGAAACATTATTTTAATAATGAAACTGCTAAATTCTTTCCAACAGTACAGATGTGTACTGTATTTGTCAAAGTGGGTTTGCCGTACTTTGACGTCATCGGCAGTTGAAGGACCCCGAGCAGATCCTGTACCGACACCGGAACAACAGGGTCTGGCATTAACACTGCATGCTTCTTGGAAGTGTCTGGCCTGAGTTTCCAATTAAATTCTGTCTTGAAAGTTGCAAACATCATCTGTCTTTTCTTATCACAATACATCCCATCGGCCCCTCAGTGCTGTGATCGTATTTCTGATTAAATCTACTTGCCTTATTGAGCTAATCCTTTTTTTTTAATCTTTTCAGACAAATTGCTCTTGCAGATCTCACTATAATCAACAAAACAGATCTTGTAAATAAGGAGGAACTGAATCAAGTTAGAGACACTGTAAGGTAAATATCATTACGTTTTCTCCACCTTGTCTTTTATATTCACTTTAGTTTGATCTATTTTTCTCTCATATCAGGTCTATAAACGGTCTTGTCAAGATTGTGGAAACCCAAAGAGCCAGGTGAGCGACTTTCCTCCAATCAAACAAAGAAAAAATGAGGTTAAGTAGCTTTTCTAAACCCAGGTTTCCTGCTGGAACTTCACCTCAGATCTTCGTATCAAAGACGGAGCGGACGGGACGCTGCTGCACAGATGTGCACGTAGACAAACACAAATTACAGCTCTGAGCAAACATCAGGCTGACATCCGTGTCAGATTACTCACAAGTCTTTGCTTCCTGACCTCAGCGTGTCAGGATGGCATTAGTTTGTGTGTGGAGTTCGGCCTCACCCGCCAGCACCCGCGGAGTTCAGGGTGAACACATGAAAGACCGTACGGCGAGGGGTTAATTGAATTCACATTGGCCAAACATTGAGTTTGAGGCAAAAGCCGGGACTTTTTAGTTTTAAATGAAACAAAAATAATAACGCTTCTCTTCGACAGGGTGGATCTCTCTGAAGTCCTTGATCTGCATTCTTTTGACAGTATGGATGGAGCAAAGTGAGTTTTCCTCTTTAGTCTGGCATAAATACCTTATTCATTTATCACATCAAGTGTATTTGTGGAATAAAATCAGCAAATTTCAGTCATGTTCACTCAGCTGGCTTATAGCTCTTTATTAAACATTTAAATAATGTTTTACGTTTACTTAGCAACAGTTAAGAAGGTTTTTGATGTGAAATCATTCTTTTTAAAAAGCGATTAAAAGTTAAGATTTTAAAATGTGAATAATATCCTGATTTTTCTTCCGGATTTTTAAATTTATTTTATTTTTGTCCTTAATTTTTACATTATTTCATGTTTCTGTGATGAATGGAGTATAAGGATGTCCGCTTTATCCATTAGGGGAAAAAAACTACAAAGCCAACAGGGCAGCAGGAATCGATGACTCCTGGTTTTAAAACTGAAACTAGTTTTTTTTATTATAATCAAAAGTTATTTTGAGAAATCTAAAAAAGAACTGAATGTAACTACAGTAGTGTTATACACTACTTCCTAAACCATCATAGTCTTTATTAAAGTAAAGTTGTGCCAATTTTATTGCATTTCACTTTAAATCCCCAAATTTGTAGCAGGAATATTAAATCTGAAGAAATGGAACACAGATTTTTGTTCATTTATCCTCCTTTGTCCTAAATCTAATCTAAATTGGGTGTTTTAACTGATAATCTGACTTCTAAAGCTTGTCATGGAAATAAAAGCCTTAATTAGAGCCAGTAGATGGCTTTTGTTACTGCTCCCTCTGAGCTCCACCACAGGACAGTCATCATTTTGTCACACCGGCAGAATCTCATGAATACGGTCGCCGTTCCTCCCTTCATGTGAATGAACGGGTCGGCGCGTTAAAGCTTTTTTACGTGTCTTCTGACCAGCTGCAGAGGATTAGAGCCGCGTGTGTCTACTGGCTCCCCTCGTCCCAAACAGATTCAACCCCCCTTCCCTTTGGGTCTCACCCTCCCTGGGTCCCATGCTGGCTGTTTGAAGCGGCCCCCCGCTGCGCTGCCTGTGTGGCACTAACAGCACGCAGGTCTGGAGCAGCTGGACGCAACGTTTAGCCTCCTTGTGAGGTCAGAGAGAAGCAGGAGAACAAGGGCAACCGTTTGTTTGGGGGGGGTCTCCTGTTTCTAAAGCATTCACGGGTCCATTTAGAGTCATCATTAAGCAGCGGCACAACTACAAGATGTAACACGCACCATAAAAAAGATTTCTTCTGTTCTGCTGATAGAAGTTCAAAAAGTGTTGATTGTGCAGTTCTGACCGATGATCTAAACAGGAAACTCGGCATAAAACGAGCTGCAAGTCCTAAATATGTAGAGAATTTGTGACGCGGCAAAACAGAATGAAGGGCTTTCTGGACTTTTAAATGGCAGCGTGAAGCAGAAGTGTCTTCCAGGAAGGCTGGCAGACTCTAATTTAGGACAAACAAAGAAAAGACTTTACGACTTTGTTTTTAGGCTAATTTTAAAAAGCTCTGAGACCTATTTAGAGCTACCATAACCAAGGCAATGGTTAGGAGGGGGGTTCTAATTAGCTTAAATATGTATCCATAAAAGCAAAAAGGCAGTTTCTTCAAATGCGTACTCGTCTGAACTCTTGTGTACGTCGTCAACGATGGCCTGAGTACTGTTCTAATCCCAAGTGCGTACAGTGGTGTGAAAAACTATTTGCCCCCTTCCTGATTTCTTATTCTTTTGCATGTTTGTCACACAAAATGTTTCTGATCACCAAACACATTTAACCGTTAGTCAAAGATAACACAAGTAAACACAAAGTGCAGTTTTGAAATGATGGTTTTTATTATTTAGGGAGAGAACAAAATCCAAACCTACATTGCCCTGTGTGGAAAAAGTAATTGCCTCCCTTGTTAAAAAATAACCCAACTGTGGTGTTTCACACCTGAGTTCAATTTCTGTAGCCACTCCCAAGCCTGATTACTGCCACGCCTGTTTCAATTAAGAAATCACTTAAATATGAGCTGCCTGACACAGAGAAGTAGACCAAAAACTAGACATCATGCCAAGTTCCGACGAAATTCAAGAACAAATGAGAACAAAAGTCATTGAGATCTATCGGTCTGGTAAAGGTTATGAAGCCATTTCTAAAGCTTTGGGACTCTAGCGAACCACAGTGAGAGCCATTATCCACAAATGGCAACAACATGGAACAGTGGTGAACCTCCCCAGGAGTGGGCGGCCGACCAAAATTACCCCAAGAGCGCAGAGACAACTCATCCGAGAGGTCACAAAAGACCCCAGGACAACTTCTAAAGAACTGCAGGCCTCACTTGCCTCAGTTAAGGTCAGTGTTCACGACTCCACCATAAGAAAGAAACTGGGCAAAAATGGCCTGCATGGCACATTTCCAAGACGCAAACCACTGTTAAGCAAAAAGAACATTAGGGCTCGTCTCAATTTTGCTAAGAAACATCTCAATGATTGCCAAGACTTTTGGGGAAGTTCCTTGTGGACTGATGAGACAAAAGTTGAACTTTTTGGAAGGCAAATGTCCCGTTACATCTGGCGTAGAAGTAACCCAGCATTTCAGACGACGAACATCAGTAAAATATGGTGGTGGTAGTGTGATGGTCTGGGGTTGTTTTGCTGCTTCAGGAACTGGAAGGCTTGCTGTGATAAATGGAACCATGAATTCTACTGTCTACCAAAACATCCTGAAGGAGAATGTCCGGCCATCTGTTGGTCAACTAAAGCTGAAGCCATCTTGGGTGCTGCAGCAGGACAATGACCCAAAACACACCAGCAAATGCACCTCTGAATGGCTGAAGAACAACAAAATGAAGACTTTGGAGTGGCCTAGTCAAAGTCCTGACCTGAATCCTTTTGAGATGCTATGGCATGACCTTAAAAAGGCGGTTCATGCTAGAAAACTCTCAAATAAAGCTGAATTACAACAATTGTGCAAAGATGAGTGGGCCAAAATTCCTCCAGAGCGCTGTAAAAGACTCGTAGCAAGTTATCGCAAACGCTTGATTGCAGTTATTGCTGCTAAGGGAGGCCCAAACAGTTATTAGGTTCAGGGGGCAAATAGTTTTTCCACACAGGGCAATGTAGGTTTGGATTTTGTTTTCTCCCTAAATAATAAAAACCATCATTTCAAAACTGCACTTTGTGTTTACTTGTGTTATCTTTGACTAATGGTTAAATGTGTTTGGTGATCAGAAACATTTTGTGTGACAAACATGCAAAAGAATAAGAAATCAGGACGGGGGCAAATAGTTTTTCACACCACTGTATCATGGCAAATTTGCTCCAAGTTCCCGGATGAGTTCTTGCTCCGCCCGTTGTATCGAGGGTGCTTCCTTCTGAAATGGGACAGCAAAGTGTCCCATTATGCATTGCGTCGTAAACCGTTGTACTCTGAACGGCAGAGTAACTGTAGTGTTTAATATCAGAAATACAAATAAAGAAATATAAAATTGTCTGTTGCTGCAAATAATTGTGTGTAACCTGTAAAATTAGCTGTGTGTGTGTTTGGTTTATCTTTTTTCAGACTCTTCACGATCCCCCAAAATGCTAATTAGCTAACCCACTTTCAAAATAAAAGCAGCTTAGCTCTGTTTGGATGAAAATTTAACTTTTTTCTTTATTTAGCTGGAAGTGTCGTATTTTATCAACAATGATCAAAGATGGACTAAATATTATGTAAATGATATGTATTCATTGTTATTTTGTATGGGTCAGACTAGACTTTTATTTTTATGTCAGGTATTTTTAACTGTAGCAACAAGCAGCGATTGTTGCCATGACGCAATGGAGTATGGTTCTGTTGCGAATGGAGTCTTCGTCCTCCCGTACTCGGTGGGTAGAACAGACTTTATGGTGTACTAGCTAAGAACGTACTTGTCAAGGACACAAGGAAGTATTAGTGGCCCTGGGTATTGAGAAACAGCCGGTGTTTTGAATAAAGATTGTGACATTAGTCACGTGGAACATCAGTGAGCCTCTCGGGGAAACGAGAATAAAGCAAATTGACATTTCAGGAACTGTTTCGTGATATTTGATGGATTGTCTCACGAGCTTCTGTCTCCACTGATCCACGTCAGAAAAATACGTTTCCCAGTTTTTTCAGCTGACGGGTTGGTCAAAGTAAATTTGGGATTTAAATGTTATTTTTTTTCCATGTGTTTTATTTTATTTAATACATGTTATGAATGTAATTTGCACCATTGTTCTTTGAAAAAAACATCTTTTTTTTTTTAAATATGAATGATAAAAAGCTCCTTGTTTCACCTCAAAGGCTCGCCGAGAAGCTAGAGCTGGCTAAACCCATGGGACCGCATCTGGACAAGGTTTGTGAGCATCTCCGAGGGCTTCTGTTGTTCTGTTTGCTAATTTATTTCAACACATCGTTTCCTGCAGGATAAAGGGAGGAATACCTTCTTCTCGGGGCTAAACCATGGCCCCCTCGGGCTGCCACACTGTTATTGAAAACTCCCATCCTGCTTTGTCTTTTGGGGTTTGTGTTCAAATCCACTTTGACTTTTTGATGTTTCTTGTTAAATCACATTCTGGCTTGTGCAGGATTTAGGCCTTTCAGCTTGTTTAAATGGACTTCACTCAGATGGTCCCATGCAGCAGCCGTGCAGGCTCTTTAAACCCGTGAACTTTTACCACAGGATGAGGGCAGATGAGGGTTATTTGTGTGGGTAAATAACACCATTGTTGTCTGTTTTCTCCAAGCCTCTTTCCCGCATACATCTCTCCTGTCCCTCAGACACCCCCCCTCCCATCTTCATCACGTCCCTCTTTTCATGTTAATGGGAATGCTGTTATTCTGTTGTTATACAAGATGACAAGGAAGTGTGTAACCTTAGCACTTCAACACAAACACCCCCTAAATATCTGCAAATTGACCCTGTTTTTTATGCTGCAAGGAAGTAACGTGGAGGACGTGTGAGAAAAGACTCGGGGCAGTTTTAGAAATTCGGGATTTATATTTTATGGGAGAAAATGTCTGTTTATCTCATATTTAGTGAAGTTTTTCACTTTTAATCTGCTATAAGGCCAGAAAAGCAAATTATAGTTGAACTTGTTTGGTTGTTTTGCCTTCAGAGTATTTTAACGGTGACATTTGAGATGGCTGGAGAGCTCTCCGAGGACGCCCTGAATGCTTTCATCCAGGTAAAAATGCACTCGGATCCCTGCTGCTACCACCAGTTCAGTGAAAAACAAAACACTAAAATTCCCATTTCAGGATCTTCTCTGGGAAAAGAAGTTCTGCAACAAAGATGGCGAACCCATGACTGTCATCCGGTTAAAGGTACAGCAGAGCACGGTGTTTCCTCTGATGATTAACAAAGCTTTTGAAGAGTTAAACGATTCTGCGGTTGTGGGTGAATGATTTGCTCGTGCCGTGCGTGTTTCCAGGGAGTCGTGTCGTTCGTAGGTAAAGCCCACCAGGTGATGGTGCAGGGGGTCCACGAGCTCTACGAGTTTAATGAGACTCCTCATCTCTGGGAGGAAAACCTGCACGTCAACAGACTTGTTTTTATAGGTACACACACACACCCACAAACGTAGGCAATTCTTATAGATGATTATTAAAGCGTCAAAAAATTATACCGAAGTCATCGACTTTCCAGTCAATTTCAGTAAATAACTAAATTTTCTCAGTCTTTTCCAAATATCTGACATTAACTTCCTGGTTTTAATTGAGCATCATGAATATAATTTTGTGCAACACAAACTTGAGTTAAGCTGGGCTGTAAAAATGAAGAATAAAGGGTTTTGTCTTCATTTTGGTTTCACAGGCAGGAATCTGGACAAGGACGTCCTGCAGGATCTTTTTGTTTCTACCGTGGTGCTGAAAGCAGAAACTCCATAGATAACAATATATGTTTATATATTTTTGTCTGCATGACGGGGAGACGCATTAGAAAATGACTTGAGCTGTGATGGTTTTACACAACTTGCATTTAAAAACTACAGTTTAGAAGAGTTTTGTCTGCAAAAATATCTTGAACTGCTAAGACTCGGGTTGTGATAAAATATTTTAATGTGTCTCGTTTTCATCCTGCAGTTTTAAGTTATTCAAAATAAAAATGAACTCTGAATGTGGGTTTCTGTCATGTTTTGGTAAAAATGAATGAAATGGCTTTAATAGGAGGCCTGACTAGGTCGTTAACATCACAGAGAACAAGTATCTGTCATGCTTTTATATTCACTGTATTAAAGAGCCAAGATTACAGTTTTGTCTGCGATGATTGTTGATATTGGTGTAAATCAGAAATCTAAATGTTATTTTAATGCTTCTGTTGATTTTTAATTTCACAATTATTTGGGTTTAGGTCATTGTTCATTTTTAACTCTGGCCTTTTTTGTTGTTTTATAAAGTTGCTCCCGCACTATTTTTTCTTCATTTTTATTAATTTTGCTTTGTCCCTTAAAAATTTTGTATTTTTATCTGGTTATAAGTGAGCTTTTTTTATAAAGCTAATTTCAAATGGCTAGAGAAAATTTTAAAATGCTAAACAGACAAAAACGGGTTTTATGATGTTAATTTGTCACCTGCACTGATTACGTTTTGCACAAAACACCTTAAAAGTCACAACTTTTCTAATTTCCCTAAAACTGTAGATAATGTCATTAAAGAACTATCTTTTTCTCACATACATGTCCCTAAGTTGAGGGGAATAAATGCAGATTTGCTTGTTTGATTGTATTCTGTGGAAACATTTGAGGCGGATAACTAAGTCATGCTTAATAAGTTGCTGCTGTCTTATCTTAATAATAAATATTAAATCCCCCAAAATGCAGAAACATTCCATCAGCTGAATTCCACACAACTGCCATCAGATGGTATTCTGAGCTTTTGGAGGCCTTGCGCACGAGGCATGCATAGCCCCACCCCACCTATCTCAGGCACCCCGCAGTTAGGAGCTCTGATAGGTCCGAAGGATTAATGGGACTGGCCTGCGAGGCGGCAACCGCTCTGATATAAAACATCTGCTGTCATGCTAGAAAACAACAAAATCTGCAAACAACCAGAAAGTATTCGCGCTTTTACGCACGACAAATCGTTGCGCCCGCTTTGGCACAGTTGGCTTTTTACGCGTTTTGTGCGCTCTGTGGTGGTCATGACCAAGGATTTTCAACCTGGATTGACTCTAGAGGAGGAGATTGACGTCCTTGGTGAAGAAGAGTCTAACCACCCTCGGCTGTATGGCTGCGCTGTGGATCCGGGATCCTCAACAGAATCCGAGGTCGACTCCTCGGGGGAGAGTGAGAACAGTTTCTGCGCACGCGTCCCAACCTCCAGAGCGTCTCAGAGCAGTTCTGTGAAGCCTCCTTACTCCTACATTGCCCTCATCACCATGGCCATCCTGCAGAGTTCGCAGAAGAGGCTGACGCTGAGCGGAATCTGTGACTTCATCAGCAACAAGTTCCCCTACTACAGAGACAAGTTCCCCGCCTGGCAGAACTCGATCAGACACAACCTCTCACTCAACGACTGCTTCATCAAAATCCCACGAGAGCCGGGAAATCCAGGAAAAGGGAACTATTGGTCTCTAGATCCCGCATCGGAGGATATGTTCGACAACGGCAGCTTTCTTCGCCGGAGGAAGCGCTTCAAGAGGAACCAACCCGAGTATGGCAACGGAGTAGTGTTTTACTCCAGCCTGAGCTGCTACCGGCCGTTCGGACAACCGTATGGCGCACAGGGCATGTTAACCTCCACGCCCTCTGCTCCTATTCGGTACTTTCCGCTGCAGGATGGCATCATGATGCCCCCTTCTTACCACATTGTGCCGCACGCGCTGGACACTCAAAATGAGCGCGCTGGGCCTGGAGACTCCAGAGCGCAGCCGTGCGCAAAAGTCCAAAAACCTGGCACGCAGACGAAGTGCTCCTTCAGCATTGACAGCATCATGAGCAGACCGTCTCCTGCCAACCACCCGAACCCAAGTTCACCGCTCAGCCCTTACTGCAGTCGTGGATTTAGCCACTTTATGGTGCCAGCTCTCCTGCAGCCCCCAAAGACTCCTTTCTGTTCTCCTCCGGTGCTGAGCGCACACACTCTCACACCCATGTTGCTGAGGCAATAAGAGACTTAGCTGTTGATACACGTTTCTTAAAGAAATACTTCATTTGCATGGTATTTATTTGCGTTGGCATTCAAAATGACCGTTAATTTATTGGTGACTGTAGCTGTTTGAAAAGCAAATGATTTTCATGTTAAAGTGTTGCAATAAATGTCTGAATAAAATAAAGAGCTTTTTGTGTGATCCCTTGTTAATAACTATAGAGATTGTTTTTGTTGTATAATTATATTTATAGGAGTTGTAATTATTTAGGATTTATTTCGTTATGCTTCATATTTCTTGTCATAAAAGTCAGTCGTCTGTATAATAGAAAAATGTTAAGAAATCAAACATGAAAGTTTTATTTTCATTGCACTTTTACAAGATTTTAACAAAATCGTTGGTTTTGTTTTAAAAAATGGTGTTAAAGACAAAAATATGAAGAAAAAAAACTCCAAACAAAACAGGCCTGTTTTTTTTTATTAGCCTGGCAAGCCAGACTAAATAAACATCTTACTTAACTTTGCAAAGCAAGGGTTTGGTCTAGTTTCCTAGGCTAGATTTTGAGACTCATTTGAGAAGTTTTCCACACATGCTTGTGTCAATAGTTTTAAAAGTGAACGTTTTCCATCCTGCCACAGGGTGTCGCTGTTTGCCACATTTCTGTGCAGTGTCGCCGTTCCCCAAAAACAAAACCGCAACTGTTGCTGATCCCTTTAGGATTTCAAACTTTGGCAAACATCTGAAACATTTCACATTAGATGTTAAAGTTTGAAATAGAAGTAAAATAAAATTGACTATTATTTTCGTTTCCGTTCATGCCTCCTCCAGACAGTCGTGATGAGGTGTTTTCTCAGCGGTCCGTGAACAGACGCACCGGTGTCCGGTTGCACTCCCGGTCCTGAGACAATTCCCCCCTCACATCAGTCAGAAGTCTATTTTTGGTCCCAGGCTCAGCTGATTGAAGCACAAACTGTCCCTCCCTGATTTTCTCTCCCTCTCTATAGTCAGTTGTTCAGTCTTATTAGGAAACGAGGGCGTTTTCTAAAGGCAGAGACGTATTTCACTAACAGTCGGTTCCGAGGGGGATGCTCCTCCAGTGCCTTTATTACTTATCTTTTCATTGCCTGCTTCTTTTCTTTATTCTTTCCACATCCGCTCCGTTGTTCTAAACAATTTTCATTTCACTGTGATCCTGCTGGCTCCTGGAGGATGGAGACGAGCCCCATCCCGGTGGTGACGGTCCAAACCGCTCCCTTCGAGGACCAAAAGCCCGGTACCAATGGGCTGCGGAGGAAGACGGCCGTGTTCGAGGGGAGGAAGAACTACTTGCATAACTACATCCAGAGCGTCTTGTCCTCTATCGACCTGCGGGACAGACAGGGCTGCACCATGGTGGTGGGCAGCGACGGGCGCTACTTCAGCCGGACTGCCATCGAGGTGATAGTTCAGATGGCAGCTGCCAACGGGGTAAGGAGGTGGAGGACCACCAGAACCTGGCATGCATCAAGACAAAACCGAGCCTAACCCTTTCACTAAAACCCATTTCATCAGGTTTTGCTCCAGAACAAAAGATTCTGTTGCGTTAGATCAACGGTACCCGACCTTTTAGTGGAACCCAACCCAACACATTAAAAGTGATTAAATACAAACTTTATACAGACTTACAGAGTTGTAACCTTTACACAGCGTTTTGGTTAAAGGTGCAGTATGTAAGACTTTAGTGAAAATTTTACAGTGAAAAAATCCCAAGAGTCTATGTTTCAGTCAATTTGGAGGGAATGTTACTGAAACATTTCATATCCAGCTGGCTGCGGGGGGTTGTCCGTTGTTCTGATTTCAAAAGAAAGGAAGGAGGGACGTGACTAATGTTCACCATCAGTGAGTGTGGGGTTGTCGTGTCTTCTGCGCGCTAATACTGCAGCGCTGACAAATGAAATTTGAGGATGGTCGGCAAAAAGCTCCAGAGTTGTTTAAAGTGGTTGCAATAACCAAATTTTACCACAGGATGTCACATTTACTTCATTTCAACATAATGCACCTTTAAACTACTGTTATTGTGGTTTTAAAAATGCAATTTTCACAAATATAATCATGGTAACCTCGCATCCACCGCACAGACAGACATTTGGGGGCCCCAGGTGCCCCTGCATTAGATAATCATGTTGCATTTGACCTTAAACACAAATTAAATCTAATCATGCCTATAATTCATGTATGACTGTGACGACGGTGGCACAGGAGTTAAGTGCTCGCCCTGTAATCGGAAGGTTGCAGGTTCGAGCCCTGCTCAGTCTGTCGCTGTCGTTGTGTCCTTGGGCAAGACACTTAACCCACGTTGCCTGCTGGTGGAGGTCGGAGGGACCGGTGGCACCAGTGCTCGGCAGCCTCGCCTCTGTCAGTGTGCCCCAGGGCAGCTGTGGCTACATTGTAGCTCATCCCCACCAGTGTGTGAATGTGTGTGAATGGATGAATGACTGATTGTGTTGTAAAGCGCCTTGGGGGTTCCAGGACTCAAGAAGGCGCTGTATCAAATACAGGCCATTTACCATTTACCATATGACTAACTAGAGGTCCTACTAAGGGGTGGCCAGGAAGGGGCATGGCCACCCCTGAAAAATTGTTGCCTGCCCCCAGGAAAGA
>SSNQ01034444.1:443362-472159 GCA_006942095.1 Nothobranchius kuhntae
GCGTTTTGGTTAAAGGTGCAGTATGTAAGACTTTAGTGAAAATTTTACAGTGAAAAAATCCCAAGAGTCTATGTTTCAGTCAATTTGGAGGGAATGTTACTGAAACATTTCATATCCAGCTGGCTGCGGGGGGTTGTCCGTTGTTCTGATTTCAAAAGAAAGGAAGGAGGGACGTGACTAATGTTCACCATCAGTGAGTGTGGGGTTGTCGTGTCTTCTGCGCGCTAATACTGCAGCGCTGACAAATGAAATTTGAGGATGGTCGGCAAAAAGCTCCAGAGTTGTTTAAAGTGGTTGCAATAACCAAATTTTACCACAGGATGTCACATTTACTTCATTTCAACATAATGCACCTTTAAACTACTGTTATTGTGGTTTTAAAAATGCAATTTTCACAAATATAATCATGGTAACCTCGCAACCACAGCACAGACAGACATTTGGGGGCCCCAGGTGCCACTGCATTAGATAATCATGTTGCATTTGACCTTAAACACAAATTACATCTAATCATGCCTATAATTCATGTATGACTAACTAGAGGTCCTACTAAGGGGTGGCCAGGAAGGGGCATGGCCACCCCTGAAAAATTGTTGCCTGCCCCCAGGAAAGAGTCCCACACCTTTAAAACAAATCATGTTTAATATTGAATGTAGACCTAAATGTTAAAGCCAATAAATACATATTTTTTCATTATGTCCTGTGTCCTTGTCACCCCAGTTCCTTCTGTCTTTCCCCTCTCCCTTTCCTGTTCCCTTAGATTCTTATTATTATCCAGCCCTCACATCAGTTTTCCTCTTGTGTTTTGTTTTGCCTCCCGTTCCCCAGATATTTAGTCTCACCTGCCCATTTCTAATGAACACGGTCACACCTGCCCCTTCTCCACTCACCACCTCAGTTATTTAAAACTAAATGTCACTCAGACTCCCACCGCACTCTGTGGCCAGAATACAGCGTTTGCAACTTCAGAGTGCCAGTCCGGTGACGCTGCAGTATGCTTCCAGCAGGTTTCCTGCATGTTTTAGATCATGAACACAGCGAATTTGTTTAATTTAGTGATGAATCACTCCTGTAGACACTAATGAAGGCTGAGGAGACATTTCAGCTTTCAGATTGAGGTGTTAAAAAAATGAACGCACAGCAAGGATATACATTTTGCTTTCGGTTCTACTAAACAGACACTAGGGGTGCTGAAAGCACGCCAAAACTGCCTAGTCTCCCTTTAAAGCAATTAAACTGGCAGCTTCTTGGATTTCCTGCATTTGGGTCCTACCTCAACTAACAGCTTTATGACATTTTTGTTAAGACCGCAGCTACAACAGGCAAATTAAACTGTTTAAAAATTCTAAAACAATAACATTGAAACAATGACTGAAACTTCACCGGATTTACCACATTACCAAATTGGTGTGCCACCCCAAAATCTTCAGTGACCCCCTCATGCATATTTTCTGGGGGCATCACTGACGCTGACAGCAAAAAAGCTGTGAGCTCATGCAGGACGACAGTGAAACAGAATAGAGGAAACTCCCAAATTCTCTTCCAAAATGCTTTGCTCAGGGATCTTGGATTGTTGCCAAATGGGGAAAACCGAAAAGGAAAGAACTAGAATGTATTTGTTTTTAAAGATTATGCCAGCCCCAGCCAAATGTCTCCTAATGTCAGCCTTATCAGCAGATCCATCCATCCTGCTGTGCTTTCCTGCCTACGTTTCTCCACACGTCACCTCAGAGCCAAGCTCCACACACTGGGGATCCCCTGTCAGAGTGTGTGGCAGAGACCCAAAAGCAACGCTTGTACACAATTCACACCCGTGCTACACTTTCTAATTGTTACTAGAATATAAAAGTATTTCTAAAGTCCATAAAAACACTCACACTTTAGACAGATGGATTCCTGTTGGATGAGGACACTTTGGGTGTGTGGGTGTGTGTGTGTGTGTGGGGGGGGCACGCTGGTATTAACACTTTACAAGCTCCACATAAATAGAAAGCATAACTCATATATTTAGGGACCCGCTTGGAGATGGTCTGCTTTTTAAAGCAGATGGTAAATGAGTCACCTAAACGTTTCTGTAGCGGTGTCGGTTAAACTTTTCGCTTTAACCTTCTCACGGTGACATTAGAGGAAACCGCTGCTCATTATCATCTGTGCTGTACAGATCGGGCGTCTGGTCATCGGTCACAACGGCCTTCTGTCCACCCCCGCCGTGTCCTGCATCATCAGAAAGATAAAGGCGATCGGTGGAATCGTCCTCACGGCGAGTCACAACCCCGGAGGCCCCGGCGGAGACTTTGGAATTAAGTTCAATGTTGCTAATGGAGGTGGGGGGCACAACAAAAGCTCCTTTATCATTTAAAGCATCTAAACAGTCGTTGATTTTTAGTTTTATGTTGTTTTCTGTCGTCTGAAAGGTCCATCTCCGGATACAGCGATGGAGAAGATCTACCAGGTGAGCCGGACACTGGAGGAGTACGCCATCTGCCCCGACCTGCGCATTGACCTCTCTAGGTTGGGAAGACAAGAGTTTGATCTCGAAAACAAGTTCAAACCTTTCAGAGGTACAACTGCCAGAACCTTTTTAATGTTAATATAGATAAATAAAAAAGTCACCAGGCACTGACGTACTCGACAGTAAAACCACTCCGACACAAAGTCAAATATTTTGTTCAATTATAAGGAAAAAACATTTTCAGTTTCAAAGTAGGCTTTATAGTAAAAAAAAAAAAAAAAGAGAAAGAAATAGAGCTATTTGGTGCCAAATGTAATCATCACAGTTGTTTACTCTTTATTATTTAAAAACACTTCACAACAGTCATTTAAGAAATAAAGTTGGCGCTTCCCACTAAACTGATGTCAGATGAAGTAGTGATGTGTCGGTCGCGAACGAACCGGCTCTAAGAGTCGGCTCTTTGAAGTGAACGACGGGAGCCGGCTCGTCATTGGGAGCCGTCCCCTCCCCTCCCCCCTCCCCTTTTGCTTTGGTGAAAGCTACAGGCGATTGGTCAGCATGTGTAACTGCGTGTCCAGACTGTCCACACACAGAGCAGTAGGGGCGGGGAAGAGGGAGGATCAGACTCAGACACACAGCAGAGCACATGCAGGCGGAGGGAGACGAGAGGCAATGAGGAGGAGGAAAAAGGCGAGAGAGAGGGAGGAGAGTGCGACGAAGATGGTGAGAAAATGAGCGCCAGCAGTCAGAAAGTGGAGATTTCTTAAAGTGTTCAGTTATTAAATCCATAGAAATGATAAATATTTGATATATAGCATTTTTTTACATTAGTAAATCATTTTACATATAGTTTTGCATTATTTTGGTTATAAATGTACTCTACGCAACAGAAAATCTGAGGAGCCACTTTTTGGTGAGCTGAGCCAAAAGAACCGGCTCTCTAAAAAGAGCCGTAATTCCCATCACTAACATGAAGTAAAAAGTAAAAGATGCCTTTTAAGAGAAATGTATAAAAACATAGTTCTCTGTCTTTGCTGAACTCTTCACTTGTAGTGAGATTCTCCACCAAAAGCACAGAAACATTTAACGTTTCATTCAAATGTGATTTCAGAAAAAAACAAAGCAATCACACTTTTTAAAAGTATTTAATGAGTGGAGGATCTATAAAAAATACTATTTTATTTCTCTATTATAGTCATGTTGTTACATAATTCTATAATGAAATAAAACAGATTATTGTGTAGTTTTGATAATAACATGTCCAATAAAATAGTTCAGTGTTAAATCTAGTTCCATTCTTATTAGAATAGAATAGATTAGAATAGAAAATCTCTTTATTGTCCCTCAGAGGGGCCATTTTGGAGCATTAGTATTTTGCATCTCATGATTTCTATAAATCATATTAAAAGTGCAGACATGCATTGAAACAGTTATTTTTCTGCTCCAGTGGAGATCGTTGACTCTGTCGACATCTATCTACAACTGCTGCGAAGCATCTTTGACTTCTCTGCTATTAAAAGCCTCCTGACTGGAGCAGATCAGCTAAAGATACACATAGATGCCATGAATGGAGGTGAGTTCATTGTCCTCTCTGACCTGTTATTGCTAAGAATCAGTGTTATCTATTAAACACCACGCTTTGCTTTCACTATCCCGGGCGCTCTCAGTGATGGGCCCGTATGTACGCAGAATTCTGTGCGATGAGCTGGGAGCTCCCGCTAACTCTGCTGTCAACTGCGTCCCTCTGGAGGACTTTGGCGGACAACCTCCAGAGCCGAACCCGACCTACGCCACCTCACTGGTGGAGGCCATGAAAGGAGGAGAGTTTGGCTTTGGTGCTGCTTTTGATGCAGACGGGGTAAGGTGGATTCCTGTCAACGACACGCCTTATACTGGCAAAAACTGCCAATTGTATAAATTTTTTATTAGAACAATCCACCTGTGCACTCATCATTTATTATATAGCAAATAATACTGTAATTTAAAAAAAAAAGACAAACATATGACTATTTTTTATTTTTGTGACATCTGTCTCTGAGAGTGTAGTATTTGAGGCTTTTCTTTTACACCTAAAGAGATTTTTCCTGCCACCTGGAAGTGTATTTCTGTGTAAAAAGTTGTAAATAGTTTCTGTCATTCTAGGTAGTTTTCTGAATGGCCTCAGTGTTGAGAAAAAGCTTATATGTTCTTTGCTGAGCTAACATCTAGTGGGAGTGCAGCCAGGACCAAAGTATTGCTGCCATCTTTAAAGGTCAACTTTACTGATGTATTTAATACATTAGCAGTGGCTTTCAGAATGGGGCATTTCGGGACTCTGTCAAGTTGACAAGGTGGAGCTGGCTACGCCCACCTATCTCCTGTTCAGGCTGCTAGAGGCTGAGAAGCTCTGCTGTCTAGGAGGGGCTTGACCCCGGCTTTCCACAGGAGCCGTCAGCAGCACGTTACTGCAGCAGCACGTCATAGCTGCTGATCAACAGAACCTTTTCCACTGGAGCCGTCAGCAGCCGTCAGCAACGCGAGTCGGCCGCGTCTCAGGAGCAGCACGTCGCTGCCTTTACGCGCCGGTTCTATTTTCTACGCACGACGCCTCTGAAACGGGTCAAGTTTGACATTTTTGGGGAAGGAAAGACAGGAAATCGGACGCGGAAATGGAGAGAAGCTCCCGAGATTTTCAGAATAAAGAACGTACTGCCTTCCGGTTGCTTTACTTTTAAAAAAGGTTCCTAACTGTGCGGCCCCGTGAGAAGTTATCACCTAGCTAGCGGTCTCCTTTGTTTTTCAGGTCCGTATTGGCGATTATAAAACGGACAGAACATAAAACACAAACCGTGTTGTAATTTTCCCCTGCTTGTTGTTGTGTTTACTGACGAAGTCACTCGTGTGACTTCGTGCTGGTCGGTGACAGCTGCTCCCCTGCTGCTTCGCGTCTCGTGGGAAGGGCCAAGCAGCAGCATACGCGAGCAAGACGTGCTGCTGCAGTAACGTGCTGCTGACGGCTTCGGTGGAAACCCGGGATGAAGTAGTACTGCTGCTCCTCCTGCAGCAGCTTTTTTTTGCATGTGGGATGTGGTTCTATTCTTATTTGTGACATTACAAGCGGGGACTTTTAAAAACAGCTTGTTTTAGGCAAATAAAACCAATCACTGACAAAATGGTTTGGTGGACTTTTTCATGTTTGGTGTGTTTATAGCGGAAGTAAAGACGCGCATGGCAGCACAAAAGGATTCAAAAGCTGAGTTTTGGATATGTCCCAGTTAGAGTTGGAAATACAATTGGAACAAATGATGTTGTTTCAATTCTGAATGCATTTCAAGACTCTGAAGTAGCAGCTCAAACTCCAAACGAAGGATGAGTCGGGCAGAAGTTGCTCTTCCTGTTGGACTCATGAGTGTCCTTGAAGGAGGCGTTTTCAGTCCTCCCCAGAGGCATTTACATACGCTGATGGTTTTCAGCATAGCTTGATTAAATAGAAACATTACTTTCAGACTGACAACACACACTCTCTGCATGATGTATTTTGTAATGTGTGTTTTCTTTTTTCAGGACCGCTACTTGATCCTTGGAGAAAATGCTTTTTTTGTGAACCCGTCGGACTCAGTTGCCATTATTGCTGCTAACCTCTCCACCATCCCCTACTTCAGACAGCATGGCGCCCGAGGATTTGGTAGGAGTATGGCCACCAGCACTGCCCTCGACAGGTACAGCACACACAAGGACTCATTTCACACCTCAGACACCTTCCCTGTAACTCCAATGGAGCTTGATCTTTATGGCTATTGTCCCTTTTGTTAGACAAGAGCCAAGCAGAACGTCGTGGAGAGGGAGGATACAATCCCAGCTAAAGTCATTCCAAAATCATTTGATTTTTAATGCTTTTTCCATGAAAACATCTAGACTTTTTATGCTATAAGCTCATATTTCCCCAGCAATGATAAAGAAAACTGATGGAGGTACGTAATCGTAACCCCTACTTAGTAACAGATTTGAGGTTGTTTTGATCTCACCTTATTTTGTATTTCACAGCCTTTATATCAGGGACATGTCAAAGATATTGTGGTTTTCTAACGCCCGCTCAAAAACAAATTGGCATCTAAATAGGTCAAATTCAAAAAAAAAAAAAGATCCCAAAGGAGAAATTAAATGCAATAATATTAAAGGTTCTCCCAGTAGTCATCTGGTTCTAGCTGTGGGTCGTAGGGATAGAAGGATTTATGTTCCTCATCCACCTCCACTCCCTCTCCCAAGATGGCAAAAAGGGTTTGACTTAATCCTGCACAAAACATTACGAAACATAACATCATCTCTTTAGTAATGTAAGATTCCATTTCTGCAGTTTACTTGATTGAAATCTTAAAAAAAAAAAAAGCTAAGCTAAAACAGATTTTTCCTAATTAAGTAAAACATTTCTACAATCTTGTGTTTTCTCACTCTGTCCCATTTTTGAATTAATTACATAATTCAAAGTGAAATTCTTCAGGTAAACGGAATGTAACTGAACCTCCAAATTCCTGATGAAGTACAGCAACTGCTAACATTTCTGCAGAGCACGCTCACTTTGCTCAGCTCTCGGCTACCTCTTGGACTCCTCGTGTAACACCCGTGTCCGTGTCTGCGTGTCTCTGACAAACTCCAGGAAGTGTTGAAACACTTACTAGTGTGATGTTGGCTGCTGGAATCTGTCCAGGTGTGGACCATTTTAGGAGTGTGAGTCCAAGAGTTTGAACTGGGCACACGTCCCAGCTCTGTGTTTATGGATATTCAAGCACACTGTGTAATAAAAGCTATGATCAATGCAGTGGTGTGTATGCTGCTGTGTGTGTTTGAGGGAATGAGAAGGGAGTTTTGATCAGATCAGAGGATTTTTTAAATGAAATCAGCTGGATATGAGGCTGGACTTTTTTAACCTGGTCAAGCCATCGCTCACAAGTAGTGACAGTGATGTATCTGTGCATTAGTGTGTGTCTGTGCACATGCTGGGACAGAGCCGATGGAGGGAAATGTTCCCAGAGGAAACAGCTGCCTCGTTTTTTTAACAATGCCAAGGATGGAAGGAAGTAGAGGCAGAAAAACTCAAATGATACAATTAGACAAATGAAACATTGCCATATATATGTTACATACATCACTGATAAACATCATAGATTATATGGAAAATAGCTATATAAATAAATATTTAAATTTAGAAATGTAACTTGGAAATTGAAGCCCTCTTCCTTGAACCGTCACCTTATCGTGGTGGAGGAGTTTGAGTGCCCTAATGATCCTTGGAGCTATGGTGTCTGGGGCACTTTGTGCCCCTGGTAGGGTCTCCAATGACAAATTGGTCTTAGGTGAAGGGTGAGACAAAGAACGGTTCAGAGGATCTTTCATGGATGTAAATTCAAGGAGTCTGAGAACCCGGCCCGGAGGGTTACCGGGATCCTACCCTGGAGCCAGGCCTGGGGTTGGGGCCCGTGAGCGAGCGCCTGGTGGGTGGGCTTTCGCCCATGGGGCCCGGCCGGGCCCAGCCCGAACCGGATACATGGGCTCATCCAACTGTGGACCCACCACCTGCAGGAGGAACATGAAGGGTCCGGTGCAGTGTGGATCGGGTGGCAGACAGAGGCGGGAGCCTTGGCGGTCCGATCCCCGGACAAGGAAACTGGTTTTTGGGACATGGAACGTCACCTCGCTGTCAGGGAAGGAGCAGGAGCTTGTGGCAGAGGTTGAGCGGTACCGGCTAGATTTAGTTGGACTCACCTCGACACATAGCATTGGCTCTGGAACCCAAGTCCTTGAGAGGGGTTGGACACTCTCCTTTGCTGGAGTTGCTCCGGGTGAGAGGCGGAGGGCTGGGGTTGGCTTTTTGTTAGCCCCAAGACTCTCTGCCTGTGTGTTGGGGTTTACCCCGGGGGACGAGAGGGTAGCTTCCCTACGCCTTCGAGTTGGGGAACGGGTCCTGACTGTTGTCTGTGCTTATGGACCAAATGTCAGTTCAGAGTCCCCACCCTTTTTGGAGTCCCTGGGACAAGTGCTAGATAGTGCTCCATCAGGGGACTCCATTGTCCTGCTGGGGGACTTCAGTGCTCACGTGGGCAATGACAGCATGACCTGGAGGGGTGTGATTGGGAGGAACAGCCCGCCTGATCTGAACTCGAGTGGTGCTTCGTTATTGGACTTCTGTGCAAGCCGCAGTTTGGCCATAACGAACACCATGTTCGAACATAAGGATGCCCATCGGTACACTTGGTACCAGGGCAGCCTAGGTCGCAGGTCGATGATAGACTTTGTATTCGTATCATTTGACCTGCGGCCGTATGTTTTGGACACCCGAGTGAAGGCAGGAGCAAAGCTGTCAACTGATCTTCACCTGGTGGTGAGTTGGATCAGATGGCAGGGGAACATGCCGCGTAGACCTGGCAGACCCAAACGCATAGTGAGGGTCTGCTGGGAACGCCTTGCAGAAGAACCTGTCAAGACGGTCTTCAACTCCCACCTCCGGCAGAGCTTTGACCGCGTCCCGAGAGCAGTGGGGGACATTGACTCCGTGTGGGCCTTGTTCCACTCTGCGATTGATGAGGTGGCTGTTGCTAGCTGTGGTCGCAACGTGGCCGGTGCCAGTTGTGGTGGCAACCCCCATACCCGCTGGTGGACACCAGAGGTTCGGGGAGCCGTCAGGATGAAGAAGGAGGCCTACAGGGCGTGGCTGGTCTGTGGGTCTCCGGAGGCAGCAGACAGATACCGGATAGCCAAGTGGGGTGCAGTAGTGGCAGTTGCCGAGGCAAAATCTCGGGCGTGGGAGGAGTTTGGTGAGGCCATGGAGAAATACTATTGATCGGCTTCAAAGAGGTTCTGGCAAACTGTGCGGCGCCTCAGGAGAGGAAGGCAGCAACTCACTCACACTGTTTACAGTGGGGATGGGAAGCTGCTGACATCAACTGGGGCTATAGTCGGACGGTGGTAGGAATACTTTGAGGAGCTCCTCTATCCCACCTACGTGCATTCTGAGGAGGAACCAGAGCCGGGAGACCTGGGGGTGGACTGTCCAATCTCGGGGACAGAAGTTGCTGAGGTAGTCAAACAACTACACAGCGGCGGAGCCCCGGGGGTGGATGAGATTCGTCCTGGGTATCTCAAGGCTATGGATGTTGTAGGGCTGTCTTGGTTGTCCTGTGGAGTGGCAGACCGGGGTGGTGGTCCCCATCTTTAAAGAGGGTGAACTGAGGGTGTGTTCCAACTATAGGGGGATCACACTCCTCAGCCTCCCTAGAAAGGTCTACTCCAAGGTACTGGAGAGGAGGGTCCGATCGATAGTTGAATTTCAGATTGAGGAGGAGCAATGTGGTTTTCGTCCTGGCCGTGGAACTGTGGACCAGCTCTATACCCTTGCAAGGGTGATGGAGGGGGCATGGGAGTTTGCCCAACCAATCTACATGTGTTTTGTGGATTTGGAGAAGGCTTATGACCGTGTCCCCAGGGGCACCCTGTGGGGGACACTCCAGGAGTATGGGGTGGGTGGATTTCTGTTAAGGGCCATTCAGTCCCTTTACCAGAGGAGCGTGAGTTGGTCCGCATAGCCGGTAGTAAGTTGGACCTGTTCCCGGTGAGGGTTGGACTCCGCCAGGGCTGCCCTTTGTCACCGGTTCTGTTCATAACCTTTATGGACAGAATTTCTAGGCGCAGCCGTGGTGTGGATTGTGTCGAGTTTGGTGGCAGGACAATCTCGTCTCTGCTTTTTGCGAATGATGTGGTCCTCCTAGCTTCATCCAGCTCTGACCTTCAGCTCTTGCTGGGTAGGTTCGCGGCCGAGTGTGAAGCAGCTGGGATGAGGATCAGCACCTCCAAATCTGAGACCATGGTTCTCGACCAGAAAAGGGTGGCTTGCCAACTCCGGGTCAGGGAAGAGGTCCTACCTCAAGTGGAGGAGTTTAAGTATCATGGGGTCTTGTTCACGAGTGAGGGTTGGAGGGATCGGGAGATCGACAGGTGGATTGGTTTGGCGTCTGCAGTGATGCGGACGCTGAGCCGATCTGTCGTGGTGAAGAGGGAGCTGAGCCAGAAAGCCAGGCTCTCGATTTACCGGTCGATCTACGTCCCAATCCTCACCTGTGGTCATGAGCTTTGGGTAATGACCGAAAGAACGAGATCGCGCATACAAGCGGCCAAAATGAGTTTCCTCCGTAGGGTGGCCGGGCTCAGCCTTACAGATAGGGTGAGGAGCTCGGACATTCGGGAGGGACTCGGAGTAGAACCGCTGCTCCTCTGGATTGAAAGGAGTCAGTTCAGGTGGTTTGGGCATCTGGTCAGGATGCCTCCTGGACGCCTCCCTGGGGAGGTGTTTTGGACATGTCCTGCCAGCAGGAGGCCCCCGGGTCGACCCAGGACACGTTGGAGAGGTTACATCTCCAATCAGGTCCGGGAACGCCTTGGGGACCTGCCGGAGGAGCTGGTGGAGAAGGCCGGGGAGAGGACGGTCTGGAGCTCCCTAGCTGAGAAGCTGCCCCCGCGATCTGGACCCAGATAGGCGGAGGAAGACCTCCCCAGGGTGTTCCGGGCATGTCCTGCCGGCAGGAGGCCCCCGGGTCTACCCAGGACACGTTGGAGAGGTTACATCTCCAATCTGGTCCTGGAACGCCTTGGGGTCCTGCCGGAGGAGCTGGTGGAGGTGGCCGGGGAGAGGACGGTCTGGAGCTCCCTAGTTGGGATGCTGCCCCCATGACCCGGACCCAGATAAGAGGAGGAAGACGACAACAACAACGACGAAATTGAAGCCAAAAAACAAAACAACTCCCTAGTGTGGCTGGCTGCAGTATAAAGTTTAAGCCCCTCCCCTTTGTGCGGTTAAAAAGGAGAAAACTCAATGACCCCGTCAGCAGATTTATAAACTGTATTACACATAAAAAAAATTAGAACAAAAGATCCAGAAGGTTGTCAAGTTAAACCACACTTTCCTCCCTTAAATTATAAACATCTTCCCAAGTTTGCTAACTTAAAAAAATTGTTTTGTATTAATGTCAGGAACATTTGTTTCAAAAGCTCCAAATAGTATTTATGACATTTTATTGTTCACTTTTAGAGAACTTTATCTTTTTCATTTAATTTACTTATCTTACTTGGTATTACACGTTTAGGGTCATGCTCAAGTGAACCTAGGAGTTGCTGCACGTTCTGTTGGAGGTCAAAGCCTTTAAAGCTGCATATATACGCTATAAATATTTTGTGGAGCCAAAAACAATCAATAAAGTGGTTCTTTCACATTTGCCGAAAAGCCTCTGCTTATAACACGGCTCGAACCGAAAACAACCATTGGACCATAGGGTTGTCTGTGTCCCTGAACCACAGCTTTTCTGCACTTTCCCTGGTCCTCCGTTCAATACACACTTTAGCAACAGAACACCACTGGTGTGAGAGGTTCACTCAATAGTATCAGAGAAGGAGAAAGAGCCGGTTGCTACCACTTAGGCTTTAGGAAAAAGAAAATCACCATTTGAAGTCACAGACAGCAAAAACCGTTTGAAGTTAGAAAACGGCGACTGGAATTTAGGTCTCTGTCGTTTCCTCTTATATGCGGGTTTCAGGGAAGATACGTGAGGGGAGGGGTGAGTGTCCCGTGTCTGCATATAACGTGTTGCGTTAGATAAATTGGGTGCTTTAAGAGCTTAATATATTTATTAACTCAACTTGTGACCAATAAAATGTGATGCTCTATTTAAATATATAATATCGCCCTGCCTGGTCTTTATTTGTGTTTAATCAGAAGATTCTAGGATTGTTTATTCATTAGGGGATTGTACACACTTCGTTTTGATTCAAGAAACAGTCAGGTTTATAAAAGTAAGAATTTGTTTTACAAACAATTAAAACTTGACAAATTGGTTAAACTGTTATTTACTGTGAGTGGATGGAACTAAAAGGTGATGTCTGGAACCTATGTGTGAATATAATGTAGTCAGAACTTCCGTATCTCGGAGAGCTGTGTTCTGGATATAAAATAATTTGGTTTGCGTTAAGCTATGGTTGATTATTATCAAAACCCACATCAGATGCTATCTGTGTGTCTACGTTACCAGAGAGACCCTCTTGGTGGATCCAAAAGTCAGAGAGGTCGGATGACCGCTGGCACCGGAGGGCTGTAGAGTACCGTGGTACCGATCCTTTCAGTCCAGAGATGTCTCGGGTCCTAACAGCTGTTACATCCTGTAAACATTACTAAAACATTGAGCACATTAATGAGACATTTCATTGCTTATAATTCTACATAACAAAAGTTCATTCAATGACTATTTTGAATTATAAGGATTACTTTTAATTATGAAATCTTCTTTTCTTCTGGAAATAAAAAGTTAATTTAACTGGAGTTTTCTGTGAAGAACCTTGGGGAAAGAATGCTACTGTTCATCTTTATTATCTAATGAAGCTGCGGTCCCGCTGATGAAGGCTGTGATTAAAGAGACTGTGTGCAGACACAAGACAGGGTAAGTTTACCTCCCTGTGCATTTGACACGTGGAATCTGAAAGTCAGGCCATTTTGTGACGTTACAGTTATGGACTTAACTTTACCTTACTTTGTTCTTGTGTGAGTGCAAATGGTTGTGACCTGGTCAAGTAAACATGCAATCAGTCATTGAACACAGATGAATGAAACATTTCATTATTTTATAATTATTTTAAGTAGCAATAAACAACATTTATTTACTGATTATCTAGCTTGTATGTTTTAGAAATTCATATTTAATTTTAAAATCTTCTTTCTTCTGTGAAGCAAAGAGTCTTAGATAAGAGGGTGCTCTGATGTCGTTATCTCTGAGCTCCAGCTGGTGGGATGACGGCAGGCTGATTTAAAGGGAACACATGCAGTCTCGTGTCTCCTTTTTGACCAGATGTCGGATGGCCAAACAGTACCTAAAAACTAACCTTTGCTGGATTTTACAACATTAAAACAATAACACAACAAAACACTAAAACGAGTCACTGTCTAAAAGCCACATCGTAGAAGTGGGTCTTTAAATGAGATTTAAAAACCGCCAATGATGGACTCTGTCGAACTGTAATGGGTCCACAGCTTTGGGGCAGCATGTACAAATGCTCGTTCACCCTGTGATTTGTAACGCATCCGGGGCGTGCTAAGCAGCAGGAGGTCAGCCGACCTCAACGTGCGCGTGGATACATAGGGAGGGAGAACGTCAGAGAGATAGGGAGGTGCCAGGTCGTTGAGTGCTTTAAATACAAAAGTCAATAACTTAAACTGTACTCGGAAAATGACGTGAAGACGTGCCAGGACAGAGGTAATATGGCTACGTCGGTGCGTGTTTGTCAAGAACCTGGCAGCAGCATTCTGGACGACCTGCAGCCAATTCAAGGCAGCGACCTGAGCACCAATTAGGAGGGTGTTTACATAGTCCAGGCGAGAAGCAATGAAGGCATGGATGACTGACTCCAAATGCCTCCATTTCAAGATTTGGCTGAGGCGAGTAAAGCTGGGCGGACACTGTACGACTTTTTCACTCGTAGCACTCAGCTTCAGCTCAAACTCTATCTTTTAGTTCTTTTTAAAACACAGAAAAGCTTCATTTACCTGCAACGTTTCGTTTGCGGCTGTTTAAAAAGAACTAAAAGATGGAATTAGAATTTCAACACAGCAAGAACACACCAAAGATGTTCAGCTCAAACTGTACGACTTCCTCGCAGGGCAGATCTCACGAGTCATGCGCTCACACTGTACGACCCAGTTCTCGGATGTGACCTGACTGCTCACACTGCACGTCTGGTAGCAACACGTCGGACCTAAAATATATGCTAAAAATAGCAGTTTTTACACAACACGTCAGACTTTTTTGTCTTGTTTTGCCTGTTGTCCTTTGGGAGTGCTGCAGGAGGACACACAGGGATTTATGGGGGTTGGATGAGGAAAACGAAATAAAGAAAGTAAATGTGTGTTTTGTGATCAGTTTAATTTGACATGAACACGACAAACACGCTTTCTTGACAATCTTTGTCATTGTGTGTAAAAAACGTTTAGAAGTAAAAACGAACAACGTGTGTTATTAGGGAAATAGAGGGCGAGCGGTGTTGATGCATGATTGCGCGTGCAGCGTGAGCGGTTCTGGTACTTTTTGGGTCGCAGCCGCTCGCTGCGCCGCTTCAACCCTCACGAGGGACGAGCAAAATATCAAACACTCCAGAAGTCTGTGCGAGCTCACGATTACTGATCGGTAGCTGGTCACGTGGTGTTAATCGCTTCTCGTAACCCCCGTACACTACACGACGCACGGCGCAAAACTCGCCCCGATCTTGTGGATTCTCGCACGAGTGGAAAATCGGCTCAAAAAAGTGAAAAAGTCGCACAGTGTACGCCCGGCTTAAGGCGGCGAAGCTGATAAAAGCAAGACCTCATTACGGAGTTTATCTGTGGGGCCTTGGGCGTAACACTTAACCCACCCTGTCTGCTGGAGGTGTTCGGACGTCGTGGCTACAATGTAGTTTATCACCACAAATGAATATGTCTGTGAATGACTGTGATGATTGTGTTGTAAAGTGCCTTGGGGGGTTCCAGGACTACAGAAGGCGTTATATCAAATACAGGCCATTTACCATCTTCACTGAGTGAAGATCCTCTGGATCTTATGTTTGGTCAAATATCAAACAAAAGCCAGATATATACATAGTTTCACAAAAGAGCTACAGATTAACCTCCTTTAATCGCTAGCAAACAAAAGCTAAACATGCTGTTTTAGCCAAAAGGAGCCTGATTTCTTTCAACTGGTGCGCTTCTTAAACACGATTCTCACACTTCTTTATCCTCTACGTTGTAGTGATCTGCTCGAGCACTCTGGCTTATTTTGGCCGGTGGACGTGCCATTTGAAACAACAAACACTCATCAGCGAGCCTGTTTGTTTTCTTTTAAGGAATGCCAGGCTTTCCATTCCTGTGCTTGCATCCTCAGAGGGGGATAAAGCTGGTTTACTCATATTTGGTCATTTATGTCATCTACTTGAAAACAACTGCATGGGATGCTTTGGAATTTATTTACATACGTGATAATTATGTGGATTTGTTTACCACCACTTAGAAACCCTGAACCACCCACATTCCCATAAAGTGACTTGTCTACATAGTTGTTCTTTTGGCTCAAACATATGTTGGTTTATTTGGATATTTTCATCAATGGATTTTTGCAATGCTAAGTGTGTTTATGTTTTGTGATCATCATCTGAGTAGGTGGTTGTCTGAGGAGCCATCTGTGAGCAATAACAAGTATGGTGCATTCATTTTCCTTACAAACCAAACATAACCACCTCTCCATCCTGGAGATTCAGCAGTCTTCTTGCCTGGGGAATTCAGCTGTTCCGTATCTTTTATTGATTTTGATGCAACGAAATGCTCTCTGTTCACTTGACAAGAGGTTGAATAGCTTAAGGTCATAATGAGAGGGACTTTTGAAAACTACGTTTCATTTTTAAAGACCTTCTAGATGTTTTTTTAGTCACATATTGCAGGTTCTTTCTTTCACTGACACTGCAGTTAGCTTATCTTGTGTCTTCAGTGAATTTAATGAGCTAGTTTGAGCTAAATTAAACATGTTTTAGCAGAGAAAAGACTAAGACTGAGAACACATCCTTGGGGGACTCCTGTGCTCAGTATGATGAAGCAGCATACCTTTACCACCAACACATGCTAATGCTTTTCTTGCATGAAGTCCAAAATACAGTTTTAGCATGAGGCCTGTTAAATCAGAGAGCTATTATGAAATTATTGTGATGAAGGCTGATGAGAAGTCCATTAATGGGATTATGGCAGTGCTGTTCTTAATTTCCTGATGAGATAAGTCAGACTGTAGACTGTGTGTGATCGCATCCTCCTTAGACAGGTTGGTACAATAGGAAAAGAGAAGGGGGTCCAGAGAAGGTGGGAAGCTGGTTGTGATGTGACACATGACTGGTATTTCAAAGCACTTTCTCATGACAGAGGTTAACTTCAAAATTGGATGGCTTAGCAACCAGCGAACGGATGAAGGCTGCTGAAAGTAGGGGAAACACTGTGGAGACGATGTAAACAATGCTAGATTAGCCACTGGCTAGATGGGTGCTGGAACGTGTTGGGAGAGACACAACAGGCTATGGGAGGAGAAGAGGCTTGAGTAGAAGGAACTTTTTTAGTCTTGACCTCATGAGAAGGACTTTGGAACTGATTCGTTGGGACCGGATCGGGAGCTCTAGTGTGAAGAAAAGATGAATGAGCAACTTGAGGTGACTTAGGGACACCGCTTGGAGGCTGGTGTCCAGCTCATAGCAGGCGGGAGCTCATCATATGCAGCTGCCGAGACTTGGACTTGATGAGCTCCTGACTCGTTTGACGTGTATTTCGATTTCATGGTTTGTTATTCGAACTAATCATGTACAGCAATGGCGTAGCTAGTCTCTTCTTCTTAGTTGGATTGGCAGACTTCCTGTTTCCAGGGTGTACTGCTGCCCTCTACTGTTTCTTTCGGGTTATGGTCACTATGTCCTTAAATAGCTACCATATTTCAAGAATGTGCATGACCATGGACCGTTGACCACAGTTTATGTTTTAAAAATGTAAAATTTCAAACTGAGAGGAATATTAAGAATAGATGTTGGTGAGAAACATTGTTGACAAAGGACACGTTTGTGAATGGTAAACACAGATTTTGATAATAAACAGATAAAAATATTACACACTGTGGCTTTAAGGCTGGTTAAATTTGTTTCATCAGGTTACTGAGCACACTACAGTTCCATCTTCTTTTTTCACTCCTTTATTTAGTCCTATTGTGCCTTTGTCCAACCCCTAAAGAAGAAATATTGCTGTTTAAGTGCTACAATATGCTCAGCAGCTTGTCAGTTTCCAATTGGTTTCATGCAGGTATGTTTATCTGAAGTTGTTTGCTTTTTTAAGAAGAGAACAGCTGTCAGCTGTTGGAGTAAAATATGCTGCCAGAGCCAACTAAAACACTTGTCAGCCATGAAACAAAAAGTTGTTGAAAATCTCCAAAGAATTTGAGGGAATTTTATAAATTATGTTACAGTATTTCCCTCGTATCCAACAGTTTCTTGTGTTTGTACATTTAAACTGAAACCATTTAATTTTACTCACTAATATTTGACACATTATCCACCTCCTGTGACCCCAATAATCACTCACCCACATGAATGCGCACAAGCTTCCTCTTTTCTTATACGACTGTATTATTCGTGTTCAAAGCAAGCATCAACTAAAAGGTTGACTCACTTTGCTCCAGCTACATTTTGCCTTATAAAGTTGTTGGATGAACTGCTGGCAGATCATGGCTGTCTTGCAAACATTTGGTTTGCTTTATTTCAAAGGTCAATGGATAAATGAATGTGTTTGTGTGAGCAAAGGTACAAACTTTGTCTCTCCCTTCTCCTCCGTGTGTTTGTAGGGTTGCCAAAGCCATGAAACTGGCTCTCTACGAGACTCCCACAGGTTGGAGGTACTTTGGGAACCTGATGGATTCCGGGCGTTGTTCCCTCTGTGGGGAGGAGAGCTTTGGAACAGGTATGATCAAACAGATCCAATGCATAAAATGCACATAAAAAAGAAACGTATGGTTGCTAAAATATACGTAAACTTTAAAATATTATTCCTGACAGCAGACGTTGTGAAGAGAGGGTCATGGATTAAAATCTCTGGGCTGACTTTGAAAGTGTGTGTGTGTGGGTGTGTGACAGAGAAATCCCCTCCTGTACACCAACTGCTGAGGTGCTTACAGAAGAAGCTTTAAAGGCCCCACCCCCACCCCCCCAGCCAGCTGCTTCTATATGTTTTTATGTGTTCATGTTTTCACACATCATAGTAATTGCTTTAAACTAACTAAACTAAAATAACTGAGGAAACAAAACACCCATGAGCAATTTTTCTGTTTCCGTGCTTTACTTTGTTTCTTTCCAATGTATTTGTCTTATCCGATGGCACCATCTAGTGGCTGATAAGCAAATCACACAAATAGTCAGTCATTCTGTTTTTTAAGATGGCGACTTCACGTTTTTTGTTTATAAATGTGCTTCTATAGCCAACAAACAGAGCTAAAACACGTAGTTCTACATGTATTATTCTAATGTCATGGTGTGTTTTCATATATTTATATTTTAAAGACTTAGTTGTCCGTGAAAAGTTCATCAACTCTGCATCAGCCGAGGTACGTCTTTAAATTTGAAGCAGGTAAGCGGTAGTCTAACGCTATTGGTTGGTTCTGGTCGGCGCTCAGTTTCCTATTGCACGAAGCTCTGCGGGGCACGGGGCGTGCGTAGCAAAACGAAACAAAAAAAACGTATTGCTTACATTATATCACAGTACATGATAAGATAATCACTTTTACGGATTTATGAACAATCATACATAATTTCTGAAAGGGGATAACTCCAGAAAATTTACTTGAGGCCTTTTTTTTTTTTTTTTTTACAATTACTCCACTACATTTTCTAAAAGGCATTAAAAGTAAACGTACTTCTAGATTTATGTTTTGCCTGACTGCCACACCGTTTTGTGAGACTTTGATTCAGGGGCGGATTTAGGACTGAAGAAGATCCGGGGCTTAACACACACACACGCGTGCGCACACACACACACACGCACATGCGCGCGCACACACACACACACACACGTGACACGCACTAGTCAACATCATGTATATGTCTTGTACCACATAATTTTTCATCTGAAGCTACATATTAAGCATTATCAGGGCAGAGTATTGTTCCTGTTAGTGTGAGATGATAGTAAATATTCCCTTTCTTTCTCCAACAACTTTACCTGATAAGCTAACTTTAGGCAAACCAGCAACACAACAAATATTTTCAAATAAGACTCACAAACCTGAGTCAACACCAGTCTCATCAAAGCTGGGGTTCTGTCGCGCTACTTTTTGTCTAAAAAACATCCTTATGTCCATCTTCACTCATGCGTTTCAGGCAGAGAGTGTAGAAGAAGCCGGCTGCTGAAGGGCTTCTTCTTCAGTGGTGGAGGCTCAGGCAGGCTGTATACAAACTACTGCCAGCTGCTCCCTCTCTGTTGGACTTTGGTACTGCATGTTACTTCCGCGATTTAGATCCGGGGCTTTTCATGAAACATCCGGGGCTTCAGCCCAAGTAGCCGGGCCTAACGCCGCCCCTGCTTTGATTAATTAAAAATAGGCAAGTACGCAATTTATTAGAGTATTTTAAGATCAACAGTTCAACAATAGAAAGCTCTTCGTACATGTTTTGGTGGATGGGTTTGTGCCGTAAAGCCATTCCGCGTCGTAATGTCCACAATGTTGCGAACAGCTGCGCCACGGCGCTTGAAATAGAACCATCGCCTATATTTAGCTCCTCGGCGCGAACCGGCGCTTCTGGAACACGGTGTTGTGCTCCTCGTGTAGCCCCTCTCAGTTACTATAATGGCTTCTTTTTAATGTGACGGCACAGGAGTGACGTGGCGCAGCGCATCTGTCTTCTGTGTGCCCCAGGCTTAAGTCTCTGAGCGACGCCATATTAGACGCCGTGTTTCCAGCTACGGAAGCCCGTGAGGACAAAATGCATTTACTAATTTGTAACACACAAACAGTTACAATTCTTTCGCCATTCATAAACGTTGTTGTTATACACATTTACCTCTTTGCACGTTTCCAGTGATGAAAGGGAGTCTGATGTGCTTGTCATTGTGCTGGAGGTTGCATTCCCAGGGATCTTTGACCCTAACGGCCATCCGTTGAAAACGTCTTACTCGAACACAAAATTACTGCTTGATTACAATTATTTAGGTATATACTGCCCCCTATCGCCTGGGAAAATACACTTAGTCACTTTAAGCATTCTTTACCCTTGTATCTGTACTTTTACTTAAGTAAAAGCCATCAAGTACTTTTGCCAACACCGTCCACAAGTGAATGATCTAACAACCTCCATGAGTAATCCGCTCTGTGCCCCAAATATCACATATTTGCTCCTGGTCCAGTCTATTTACAGGTCTGGAGTTGTGAGTAGTGCATCCTGGCTGCCTTTAGCACCAGTCAGAGCAGCCTAATAGATGATAGGGCTTTGACCCTGACTGCATATGTAAATAATCCCCATTCTTCTGCTATAAAAGGAGACCGGGGCTCCCTGAATCACTGCAACATGCCTCCGGTGGAAACAAGTATAAAACATGCAAATGCAGACTATGCAAAATGTGGCAGATGATAAAAAAATATATATATATACATATATTATCCATGTATTTGCATCTGCTCTCTGCTTATAGTAGTGTCATTACTTGTCTGGCCTGTCCTAGTTGTCATGTTTTTGAAGAGGGGAAAAATCTCTAAAAGTTATTAGAAAAAAATTCTAGTTGTGTGAAACACGAGCAGAAAAAACTAAATAGAAATGGAGAGTGGTGGGAGAGTCCAGATGAGAGAGATATTGACGAGGACGGCAGAAGGAGACTGAGCAGAGCCTGGAGGACTAGGGAGCTCACTCATTGTCTCTCCTTGTAAGGCAATCATCAGCGCTGCACACCGCTCCTGCCCTTATCCTACTCCAGCACACACACACTGCTTGAAAAGCCTTAATTCAGCCAACTTTTTAGCAAGACTTTGCTGTGCAGATGTGTTAATGTTGCTTCTTACTGCTCAGGTCATTCATTTGAAACCAAATACCTTTCTAAAATCATTGTGACATTTCCCACGAGGTCTTGTTGATATTTTTTAAATGTTAAAACAGATTTTAAGACAGAGTTGGGCTAAAAGGAGAAGCTGTACTGTCACGATGGCTAACTTTCATGAAAGCAGCTGATGAAGCAGATCCTGGATCTGTTTTGTTAGGTGGACCTCTTTGACTCTTCTCAGAGACAAACGGGTGGACCGACAGAGAGGGAGGGATTAAAGAGCGACAACTGTGAGTTTCCTAACAACTGTGCACTGACAAAGCCGGACGTGGGGCTCAGCAGGACTTCATTTCAGAATTTGGTGATAAAAGCATGTAAATAATTAATACAACAGGATACCTTTCAGTATATATTTGTTGAATTTAATACACAAGGAAACAACTTACAGTGGTACTACTAGCAGTTTGGCTCTATTTCTTCTTTAAACTTTGGCGTGGAAACATTGCTGACACATTCTTAACCTTACGGATACCTTCACTGTGCAGCTGTCTTTGTGAACAGACTTATAGCTCCCATGTGGGATATTTTTTTTCCTTTCTGTTTTGTTGACCTAGCATACGGAGCGCAGCATGTATAAAGTGTTTTTTCAATGTAAATAGTTAAATTAGACAAAAAAATTCACCATCTTAACTCATTAAATCTATTGTAATACTTGGAAAATTTGACCAAAACTACCATTTGAATTTATTGAGTCTCATTCATAGACTGTACAAATAAGTAAGTAAGTAAGTAAGTAAGTAAAAGTTTATTTATAGAGCGCCTTTCACAGATATAAATCACAAAGCGCTGTACAACATAAGTAAGATCAGGGCAAATACCTCTAACCAATAAAAACATAAGAAAAACAATAGCAGTGATAAAATAGTACATAAAATCTTGAGTAATAACCAAGTGAAGGTGTGAACCCGAACAAAGCCATCTTTTAGAACATTTAGGGAGGGAACGCCTGGATGAAAAGGTGCGTTTTTAGATGATTTTTAAAGACCTCTACAGTGTTAGAGAGACGGAGAGTTGAAGGTAGACTGTTCCAAAGTTGGGGTGCAATAGTCTGAAAGGCCCTGTCCCCTTTGGTTTTCAGTCTGGTTCGAGGAACAGCCAGGAGGTTTTCAGATGTGGATCTAAGGTTCAGAGAGGTGGTGTGTGGGAATAAAAGCTCAGATAGGTAGCTTGGAGCCTGGTTGTTAAGAGCTCTATAGGTCAGGACTAAAACTTTAAACTGTATTCTATATTCTACCGGGAGCCAGTGGAGGGACTGTAAAACTGGAGTGATGTGAGCTCGTCTGCTGGATTTGGTTAGGAGTCTGGCTGCTGCATTTTGGATGGCTTGAAGGCGTGAGAGGGAGGTTTTGCTGAGACCAGTAAAAAGAGCGTTACAGTAGTCTAAGCGTGATGACACAAAGGCATGGATGATTTTTTCCAGATCTGCAGTAGAAACCAGTTTACAGACTTTTGAAATGTTTCTCAGTTGAAAGAAACAAGAGCGGGAGATGGTTTTGACGTGTGAGTCTAAACTTAAAGCTGGATCAAAAATAACTCCCAGGTTTCTAATGTTGGCCTTGGCTGATGGGCAAAAAGAGGCAATTGCTTGCTCGATTTTTGGCTGAAGTTCCGGGGGTGCAGCGATCAGGGGCTCTGTCTTGTTAGCACTGAGGACAAGAAAGTTGCTGGACAGCCAGTTACTGATCTGGGTCAGGCAGAGTACAAGGGTGGCCAGTCTGTCCAACTGGTGTGGCATAAAGGACATGTAGAGCTGTATATCATCAGCGTAGATGTGGTAGGAGATGTCTGGGAAAGACTGAATGATGCCAGCTAGGGGAAGAATATAGAATGCGAATAGTAGAGGCCCTAGAACTGAACCTTGTGGGACCCCGCATGTTAGAGAGGCAGTATCTGAAGAGAAGAGAAAAATAGAGAAAGAAGAATAGAGAAGAATAGAGAAAAAAGAAGAGAAAAATAAGATGAACAGAGTCTGTATAACGTCACCCACAGGTTTCTGAAAAGCTGAATTGAAGCCCAATGACCGGTTTCAACCACCGCCATCTTGGCCGCGTCACTCCCAGAGAACAAAAATGGAGCTGAGAGTGAGATTATGAGGGTGGGGGCAGATGAATGACACCCATCAAACTCTGAGCTAACTGCGCTAACCTGAAGCCAGCCAAAGCTAACAGAAGTTGGCGGGCACTTTCAGCCAGAAAACTGCAGTTGAGCGACTCTTCTACCCTAAACCTTCTAGGCTGTAACACTTTTCTTGAGAGGCCGAGGCTGAGGCCTTCCCTGGAGCAAGCAGGACCCTAGCCGCTAGTGCTAACAGCTCATCTGCTACCTGTCAAACAAAAGGAAACACCCATAATTATTCATAATTTCAAGCTTCAAATGCATTAAAAATCCACCCCCTCAAAGTTGGGTCACTTTACCAATTAAAGCTAAAATGTTTATATATTTTTTGCACCAGGCTATAAACATGTTCATTTCTGCTGTGAAATTGCAATGTTTAACATGGGAGTCAATGGGAACTTGCTCCTTTCTGGAGCCAGCCCCTAGTGGTAGAGGGGGGAGCTGCAAATTTTGTCACTTCTGCGTTGTTTTCACTTTTGGCAGATAGAGTTTCCCCCTTGGTCTCATCACCCTTTTTTAATTCAGAAACAGATTTTATAAATTGTTGCAGATTAGCAAGAGTAAATAATTTCTTCTGCTCATAAATCTGTGAATAGTATTCTCTAGTTCACTTCAATGTGAACAGATTTAGGCTGCAGGCAGTGGCAGGCTTCTGTGTCTTTGAAGCTGTGCTGTTGAGCTTTGGCTTTGTCCTAGAGAAAATATTCTCTTTGCAATGTTTTATCTGTGATCTCCTGAGCCAAAGAGGCTAAACTGGTGGTGAAGTGTTAGTGTTGCATCTAGTCCCCCCCAAATTATGATTTTTAATGCTTGTTTTGAGCTTTTCCCTAAAGTAATTTCTGTTTCTCTTTCAGGTTCAGACCACATTCGGGAGAAAGATGGCTTATGGTCGGTGTTGGTGTGGTTGTCTATCATAGGAGCCAGGAAACAAGGAGTGGAGCAGATCGTCAGAGAGCACTGGGCCAAATTTGGACGCAACTACTTCTGCCGGTAACTAACCAAGAGTAATTGTAATTGTGATCACAATTTACATTTTGACTTTAAATGCTGCATGATGAAGATCTTCACCTTTGTCCATTCAGTTCATCTTCACTTGTCCTTATGCCAACCTGCTGTTCCCTGTGACGATTATGGTCCGAGTTCCCACTGACAGTAACTGCAGCTTTTTACGGTCCCACTGAGAGCTTTTATGAACTTATGCACGTTTCCCATAAGACACTGAAAAATAACTCATACAGGATCATTCAGGGACAAGGCCAACTTGAAATCTGTAAGAGATAACTCAGAGAAACATAAGTGGATTAGCTACTTTCTGCTAGTCCAGCTTTAGGTTGAATTAATAAAAAGTTCTTCCTTGAAAATCCTCCACTTCTGCACCTCTGTGTGTGTGTGTGTGTGTGTGTGTGTGTGTGTGTGTGTGTGTGTGTGTGTGTGTGTGTGTGTGTGTGTGTGTGTGTGTGTGTGTGTGTGTGTGTGTGTGTGTGTCTGTAAGATTTGACTACGAAGGCCTGGACCCACGTGCGGCCTTTTACCTGATGAGGGACCTGGAGGCGGTAATCTCAGACAAAGCTTTCACCAGTCAGAAGTTTGCTGTGGGTGATCGCGTGTTCAGCGTGGAGAAAGCTGAGAACTTTGAGTACATCGACCCGGTGGATGGAACAGTGGCTCGGAACCAGGTCAGAAGGAGGCAGTTGTGAAACTAATCATTTATTTTCCCCAAATAACCAGTTTCAGCTTCTACGAGCTGTGTTACACCGATTGAACGAGAAACGTAGGATGATAAATTTGTGTTTTATTATTAAAGTTAATATCACTTTTGAGCTACAGTTGCTTATCTTCAGATTTTCCTTTGCATAAATAAACCTTTTGCAGATTTATCAGCTTATGTTTTTATTGTAAAATAGTAATGATAATAATAATACATCAAACTTATATAGCGCTTTTTAGGACACGAACTCTCACATTCACACACTGATGGTAAGCTACATTGTTGCCACAGCCGCCCTGGGGCGGTCTGACAGAGGCGAGGCTGCCATTTGGTGCCGTCGACCCCTCTGACCACCACCAACACAGGCAAGTTAGGTGAAGTGTCTTGCCCAAGGACACAACAGCAGAATACCCCTGGCGGGAGCTGAAATCGACCCCATGACCATGAGGCAACCCACTCTACTTCCTGAGCTACTGCTGCCCAAAGTAAACAGCAGTGCAGAAATAGATCATGTGAAGGAAGAGGTGTTTTCTTATTACTGCATGTTTAACTCAATCAGCAGGCTCTCATTCTCAGGGGGAACAATATTAGTTTTTTTTTTTTTTCAACTCTGGTGTCCTTGGATTAGAGGTGTCCAATGTGTGGCCCATGAGCAATTTGAGGCCCTTGGAGGGATTTTATACAACCCTTGTCTTAAATTTAAGAAAAGCAGATTTTTGACCCGCCAGAATAAGGTATTTATGTAGAAAGGCTTATTTTTAATCTTTAAATGAAAACTTAATAAGTCCTTATAAAAAAAAAAAAGAATTAACGGGGACTTTTTTGAAAATTCACATTTTGCATCCTTTTGTGCTGCCATATGGGTCTCCAAACGTCCATTTTCTGTCAGCATTTGGTTTTAGGCACCATATGCTTAAACTAAGCCGTTTAAAAAAGTTCCCGTTTGTGATGTCACAAACGGGCAAATTAGAACAGAACCACCTCACGTGCAAGAGAAAGCTGCTGCAGCTGGAGGAGCAGCGGTTCTCTCTAAAGTCATCCAGGATATAAGAGCTTCTTAGCTAATAGCAGCCTGAGTGGGGGGTGAGTAGGTGTGTACAGCAACGGCTTGTTTTCTTAAGGCAAATTTATACTTCCCTGTCTGTGTTGGTGTGTAGACACACAATGCCATTATCCGTCGTTGCGATGGCTCTCCAACAGACACGCAAAGATGGACAGAGTCGAGCCCAATTTTCTAAACAATTGTCGAAGGCTGGCCTGGACGCTGATTCCTTTAAGTACGTCAACAGCACTGCCATTAACCCCTCAAAAAAAAATAAAAAGAGAGCCAAAGATGTCAAGTGGCAGATCCGGACAAATACCTAGTGGAAACTTCTGAAAATATGAATGTTTATTTGCCCGTGACTGGAATATAAAGAAATGCAGCGTTTTATTCGTGGAGCGAAATTATGAGAAAAGTGGGTTTAGAGGGGGCCAGTGCATGAAGAGGTAGAAGAGAAGGAGGGACAAATGCTTCTGTGTTTAAAAAGCCTGAAATACAAAAAACACTATATGAACACAATGGTATTGGCACTATTTTGGACCGGACACATGACTGTAATGGTGGCAGGATACCCCTGAAAAACGCTACGCCCTTTGCTTTGCAACACTCCCCAGGTGACGGATAAGTCCGAAGGTAAAAGGTCTCCTTCAATACGTCCGTGCGACTCCACTTTCGAGCTGACAGAAATCAGACTCTGAAGTGACTGAGCCCTGAAATGACTCATTCTGGAAGGTACTGAAAATGTCAAGAATCAAATAGCTAAAATTATTTTATGTGAGAGGGGTTTGGTGCAAACATGTTTTGCATCAACCATAGAACTATTATAACTTAACTTATAAGAAGAAAGTTATATGTCTCCTTTAAAATACATCACTATGCAAAGTTTATGAAACTGGCTTCAATACATTCACAGTAATTTGAGGTGGGTGGTGGTGGTGGGGTGTTGTTGGCGCAGCGCCAAACATATCCAAACACACCAACACATTCTCACTCCCAGCGCATCAAAAACAAACGCTTGGTCAGCCACCCTCCGCATCAGACCCCTGACGCCAAAAGTGCCCTTTTTCGTCACTTATGTGCGAAAAGGTTTTTTTCCCTTTTCTGACTGCAGATCCCAATGCAACGATGGGATGTCCGCTGCCAGGGCACCAAACAAGCTCATTGTACCTCACCCTAACCTTATCCTCTTGTTCCCCTCACCCTATCCTAACCTTAACCATCTTGCCAGCTAACACGTTAGTGATGTGTCAGTCGCTCTAAAAGCCGGCTCTATGAAGTGAATGGCGGGAGCCGCCTCGTCATTGGTCGGGTTTGGACCGAGCCAACGCGAGGGGGAGGTTTCAACTACCAAGGTGGAGGTTAAAAGTAGACGGTATTTGTAACCTCCCCCTCGCCAGATGGTATGTTCTAATGTTCCCCTTGGGCGGCAAATACGAAAGTTCTCAGTCAGAATGCATGGGAAACAAAGGCTTGATCACAGTGAGAGTAACGTTTTAGGTAGCAAGAGGGTTAAGGTTAGGAAGAGGGTGAGGGGAAGGTTATAAATAGTGAAACGTTAAGGTTTAGGTGTGGTTAAATGAGCTGGCTCGGTGCCGCATCAGCGGACATCCCATTGTGTCAGTTTTACGCTGCATTGGGATCTGCAGTCAGAAAAGGGAAAAAACCTTTTTGCACATAAGTAACGAAAAAGGGCACTTTTGGCGTCAGGGGTCTGACGCGGAGGGTGGCTGACCAAGTGTTTGTTTTTGACGCGCTGGGAGTGAACACACAACACAAAGCTTTTGGGGAGGGGGGTTACGCAATAGTTGCATGGCAGCCCCTTCGCTCCTGAATTAGTTTATAATTTTTCCTAATTTCAGATGTTTCTTTGTTTAACACCTGTCATATTTTACATATTTGCCTCGATTTTTGTTGCTTTTATGCATCATGTGAGGATTTTATCTCCAGAACGCTCTAAGCCATGTTTCTGAGTTCCTGACTGTCATTTTGGATTGAAATGCTTCAAACGGTTACTAAATGAGGTGTACGCTGTTGGTATGATGATGGTGCTCCACTCTTAGCCTCCTGAGTTCTGCAGCAGATGGTGTTTTTAACAAGCATTAGCCTGTCAGCTCTCTGATAACTGCAACTCTATTGTTAGAGATGAGCTGGCCCTCTCACAGACGGTCAGGCGGACATCTCTCATTATCACCGTCTCCCTTTAAACCTGCTATCACTTTCTCTCAGTGATAAGAGTCACAGAGTAAAGGGGAGACTTTTCAGTGGCGCTTTCTTTCTCTTAAGAGGGACAGTATGAATATTCTGTCCCCTCTTGGACAATCACTCATTTGATTTAGATATTTTTAATACATAAAACCCTCAGAGAGCAATATAGGGTTGTACCAGAAGTGGAAAGTTTGAAAATAAAATCACAAATTTGACCTAATCCTAGTTTGTGAGACCTAAAATGGTTTTTAAAATTTCCCATAGCTCTTTCAGGTCATTGCGCCCCCCCCCCCCAAAAAAAAACCCGCACACACACACACACACACACACACACACACACACACACACACACACACACACACACACACACTCCCGGATGATGCGCAAAAATCCACAGCGACCTATTTACACTGATAAATTACCTTCAAATTACTCCCCATGCTTACTTGCTAACCCAGCAGAGTTAACCTGGTTTTTATTTGTTTATGTACACACACACACACACACACACACACACCCCCACCTGTCCACTCCACACATCTAACCGAAGTTCACACACACACACACACACACACACACACACACACACACACACACACACACACACACACACACACACACACACACACACACCC
>SSNQ01034444.1:474377-516663 GCA_006942095.1 Nothobranchius kuhntae
CACACACACACACACACACACACACACACACACACACACACACACACACACACACACACACACACACACGCACGCACGTTCATGCGCAAAAATCCACAGCGACCTATTTACACTGATAAATTACCTTCAAATTACTCCCCATGCTTACTTGCTAACCCAGCAGAGTTAACCTGGTTTTTATTTGTTTATGTACACACACACACACACACACACACACACACACACACACGTTCACTCCACACACACTCACACACACACACACACACACACACACACACACACACACACAACACACACACACACACACACACACACACACACACACACACACACACACACGTTCACTCCACACATACTTACACAAACATACACACACACACACACACACACACACACATACACATGTGCACACACACCCACACATGTTCACTCCACACATACTTACACAAACATACACACACTCCAGTTCTATAAATGTCAAAAGAACTTTAATCATATGGCCGCTAAAGCCTTTCCAGGCTGGAGGTTGGATCCAGGATTTGTTTTCCTCACTGGCAGAAATATTTTGTTCCAGCAGGGAGAGCGGAGCCTATTGTTTTAGATAAAAGTTACTTCTAGACTTCACTTCATGCATTCAGCTTATTTGCCCGTGCACTTGAGTGCAAGGACAATTTGTGAAACAACACCTCTTTGCTGTTATATTTGTCTAAAAGTTTGCAGTTCTTTTGAGATAAATGGGAATAAAAGTTCTATATTGTACAATTTAGGTGAACTTGTTCCAATGACATAGTTTATTCTCTGAAAATTTCATGTGATCATCAACTTCAAAAACAAGTCCGTTGTCTATTATTAATACTATTATTGAATTAATTTGCTTTTTTTCTGCTCTTCCTGAAAAACAAATGATCATCATTTAAAAAAAGATCAGATTAAGAACAGTGAACCGTTTTGGCAGCGTGACTTGTATCTGCTCAGTTTGATTATTTTCTAGGGATGTAAGAAAATATCGATATGGCAATATATCGTGATTTTTTTCCTGCGATTATTACATCGATATTCAAAAGCCGTGTATCTAATTCTTGAAAGAATTTACATGCAAACTTTTGTGTATTTTATTTTCGTTTTGTGCAATTCAATCGCCACCCGCTAGTTGGCAGCAGTGTGCAACGGGTTTTGTTTCCACCATTGAAATGTAAATCCCTCCATCATGGTTCAGATACCTCATGTTAAACATGTTACGTATTAGTTTGGACTGTTTATTGAACATTCTTACAATAAATTCAGTAAAAAAAATTGCTTGTAACGTCTGACTGAATGTATCGCAATATATCGTGACATATCGTATCGTCTCCCCTGTATCGTGATATGTATCGTATCGCCAGAATTTCAAAAATACACATCCCTGTTATTTTCCTTTTCAGGTACATTATTTGACAAAAACCTTTAAGTTTAAATTGCCTAAAGGTAAATTTTTTATTTTGACAGTTTGACTTGTAGCTGGTTTTCACAGATGGTTGTTGCCTTTCAAAATCTGCTACTGCTTCTTTGTGTGTTTTGATATAACTTCTGTTGCTGTAAGACTGTCTGAATGACATTTCCATTATAATCTGAGGAAATTATTGGTTTAATCACCAACAGGTGTGTCACTAAAAGCCACAAAAAGCTGATTTTGAGAAAAGCTCTAACGGCCACAAAAAGAATCAAATAAACTTCTACGTTTTCATGTGGAGCTGGAGTGTGCTACATTTTAAATGTTTTTAAAAAATATTTGCATTCGTTGACCAGAACCTCAGTAAATCTATTGATGTGCAGTTTTTTTTAAACAAAAATGCATTTTAAATGATACATGAATGCTTAGTTCTTGTTATTTTTTTAACACCCATAAATTCTTTAAAATGCTTCAGCAGCAAAAAGTGAAGCTGCTTTTTTTGACTTTGCGTTGAAGGAACAGAATAATTAATTCAACCCGGCATTAAAGAACAATTCTTTTTTTATGTTCTTATATTTGTTTTCTTTTATTATCATTCAAACAAACATGGTTGTGTGCATTTTTGTCTTTTTTCATCCCATTTCAAACTGAACTGAAATAAACACATGAAAGAAATGATGAATGTCAGCGTGGTGATTCTTGTTTTTGAGCTGATTAAAGGAAAACACACTGAAGTTGATGTTTAGCGAAAGGAAATTACAAGCTTTAATCTTTATATTGGCTGAACGAGACACAGAGAACAGGAACTCATAAACAATCTGATTGCCGTCATTCCGAGTGAAGGATGTGTTCACTCAGACGGACTTTACCTGCCAGGTTACTGTGACCTGCTTTTTTTAATGCCAAGAACTAAAGCTGATATTCGTCACCCGGGAACATTTTGCTATAAAGAATGAACTCTATAAAGCTGCAAATCCCCTGAATTGACTCTGGTGAAATTTGCCATCAGGTAAGCATTGCCCTCCACTCCTGCCCTGATTTGAACCCAAGTAAAACTGTCTGCAGCTCCCGAGCTACACGTGAAAGTCTAAAGGTCTTTAGAGATAAAAAAAAAATCAGATGAGATCTACTGGAAACTTCCTGAAGTTTCTGTAGAAACTCTGGTGATCATGGGGGATGACAAAGCAAGCAGCTAGCACAGAATCAGTAGAGCCTGGACCATGTGAATATATTGTCGTAGTACTATGTAAGCCAGCAAAACCTTTTCTGAATTTATAATTATCTCCTCCAATGGTCAGCTATTTCTGTCTGAATGCTAATCGAGCAATTAATCATTTCTTTTTCTGCAGGAACTACACTTCACATCAATGTCTCTGCCTTAAAGTGACTATGTGTAGTTTTTACCGTTCATCCCTGGAAATGTCTGTTGAAATGTTGTAATTGAATTTAAAGATGCCCAGTTGATGAAAAACATTGGCAGTTTCATGACATGCTTATTTATTTATTTTATTTATTTATTAACTTATATTTTAGGATAAAACCACTTGAGATGACTCCTCCTACCTCAAATGGAGGAGTTTAAGTATCTCGGGGTCTTGTTCACGAGTGAGGCTAGGAGGGATCGGGAGATCGACAGGCGGATTGGTTCGGCGTCTGCAGTGATGCGGACGTTGAGCCGATCTGTCGTGGTGAAGAGGGAGCTGAGCCAGAAAGCCAGGCTCTCGATTTACCGGTCGATCTACGTCCCAATCCTCACCCATGGTCATGAGCTTTGGGTAATGACCGAAAGAACGAGATCGCGGATACAAGCGGCCGAAATGAGTTTCCTCCGTAGGGTGGCCGGGCTCAGCCTTAGAGATAGGGTGAGGAGCTCGGACATTCGGGAGGGACTCGGAGTTGAACCGCTGCTCCTCCGGATCGAAAGGAGTCAGTTGAGGTGGTTTGGGCATCTGGTCAGGATGCCTCCTGGACGCCTCCCTGGGGAGGTGTTTCGGGCACGTCCTGCCGGCAGGAGGCCCCCGGGTCGACCCAGGACACGTTGGAGAGGTTACATCTCCAATCTGGTCCGGGAACGCCTCGGGGTCCTGCCGGAGGAGCTGGTGGAGGTGGCTGGGGAGAGGACGGTCTGGAGCTCCCTAGTTGAGAAGCTGCCCCCGCGACCCGGACCTGGACAAGCGGAGGAAGACGACAACGCCACTTGAGATGAAACATCTCGTTTACGCGTGGGTCCTCCTGCCGTAGAGAAATTAAATACAAGAAGGCAGAGGCAGTACATTATAGGATGAAACAAACTCAATCAAAAAACAATCAACAAATGACAACTGAGACAATTAATGAATAGATAACTAAAGAAAAACTGGACAAAAAATAATTCATAATAAATAATAAATCCTGCTTTGGTACAACAAAAGGAAAGTCAGACAGCGGCTTCAAAACGATTGCAGATTCGGTTTTACATAGATCTCATATGAGCAGGTAACTTATTCCAGTCCTGAGGAGCACATTTCCCTACTTCTTTTTTAAAACGAGGAATAAGAAAAGAAAGGTGATCATTGATTAATAACATTTTCAGGTAAGATGGAAAATCAAAGAATATATTTAAAAATAAATAAAACAGTGAAATTGTCACCTGGTATCTAAAGAAAGTCATGCAAGGCGATCATAGATTTGACAGTGGTGTGTTCTAAAAGGGCAACGTAAAACAAAACGACATAAGCTATTGAAAATAATATCAAGGGATTGAAGACATGCAACTGTAGAGGTCTGGTAAATTATATCAGCATAATCCAAAATCAGAAACAAAAGTTGAGTCACAATACGCTTCCTTAAGATCAAAACAATTGATGGATTGTAGCGTTTTTAAGCAACCTGTAACTTTATGAGATTTTTTGAAGATGGATTTTAAAGGATACATCTGGTTCTATGTAACCATAAAAATCTGTTCTGAAATACATGGGGGCGAGTTTATGGGTGTTTCTCAATGCCAGGGAAGATCGCCTTGATGTGTTGACCTTGCCCCGGTTGCCCAGGAGATACGTCATCAGGACACACCAGGACGTGTTCCAATGTTCATGTTCTACCGAGGCGTGTGTTGTCTGTTTGTTAGCTGTTTAGCTAGCTGAGCAAGGATACATGGGAGGTGTCTTGTAGCCTAGCCTTGGTCAAAACCCAGAATACATTGCGGTATTTTCAAAAAGATGGCGGATCAGAAGCCGGCAGCTACTTCGGGGGCAAATTTCAAGTTTAAAAGTAAATCAACTAATTTAAAATGTTTTTTTGTTGTTTTTTTTATAGATCCAAAGCAGTTATCTATGGTTGGTTAGTTGCTTAGTGCAGCTTCGGGGGCTAGCGGGTAGTAACTCGCTTACATATTTAATTTAACAAATGTATACACAATTTTAAAAGTAAAAGGCTCGTTAAATATTCATATTGAAACAAATACGTATAAAAACTAAAGTTATCTCCCGTGTTACGTGACGTTGCATGACCGCCGTGGAAGCCGCGGCCACGTGATGCAAGTCTGTTCCATTTGACCGTTTTCTCTGACCAAGGAAGGACAGTGTCCTCGTAAGCAAGGCACCTGGCCTCACAAGACATCACCTCGCAAGGCCAGGTGCCATGACTTTGAGAAACATCCATGGTCCATCCACGTCGTCACTCCCACTCGCTTGCTTCGTTCATCATCTTCCGTTTCCTTATCTGTTCCTCGTATACGCCTCAGTAACACTGGAGCCAGAGCCTTCAGTTACTCAGCCCCTAAACTCTGGAACACTCTCCCGTCTGACATCCGCAATATCAAATCATTCTGAACCTTTAAGTCCCAACTCAAAACTCATATACTATACTCTTTCTTCTATCCTTCTCTAGCCTAGCAACTGATATCCTCCATTCCTAAATTTTTATCTAGTCTTAGCTCCTTTTTTAATCTTGATTATTTTATGTATTTATTTGCATTGGTGTTTTTTTTTCTTCTTGTATGTACCTGCACTTGTAAAGTGACCTTGAGAGTCTTGAAAGGCGCTTGAAATAAAATGTCTTATTATTATTCGTCTGGCTGAGTGTTCGCGGCTCTCGGGTCATGGGGTTTAAGATTTTTGGCGTCTGCCTGATCAATTCCAGTGGCTGCCTGGTGGGATCTGAGTCCCTGGGCTCTGTTGGATCCCCGGCGGCGCTGGTCGCCCCTGGGTCCCAAGTCGCTGGGTTCCGGGCTCGGCCGGCTTGGGGGTGGGAGGCTGGGATCGGGCCTGTGGGCTTGCCGCTGATATCACTCGGGACTCTGCCGGCTGCTGGTTGTGGCCCCCCGGGCCGATCCTCTGCGCCTCTTGAGGGGGGCAGGGGCTTTTCTGGTTTCAGTCTCCCTGGGGTTCCTGTGTTCTGGGGCAGCGCCTGGATCTCTGGGACTTGGAGCTCCCCCCGTCTCCTACGCATCTTTGGGGGGCAGATCTGTGGTCCCTCACACTCTCTATTGGACGCTCCTATAGAGAAACCTTACATAAACAAGCGTGTGTACACACACAGGTGCTCACATGGTGCTCTCAAAAGTATGGGCTTGGGCACGTTCAACACATGTCTTAAGGCTGTCGTTGCCACTAAATGCACTATGATTTTTTATCGTGTGATTGCTCAGTTAAACAATGTTGATTTTATATTTCATCATCAGGTTAACGCAGTGATAGCTTGCTCCTGATGTATTGTTGTGTGTCCCATTTTTTTCTCTTCCTGCAGGTCTAGAAGCACTCTTGTTAATTGTTGTTTTTTTCCCCTTCCCCCCTCTCTCCCCACCTTTTGTCTTTTCCTTTCTCTTTCACCTCTGACTCCGTGTCTTGTCGGAATTGCAAAGCATTCAAAAACAACAACAACAAAGTTTTAAGTATCAGGCGTGACATTAAAAGCAGACGCTTTGATGCTCCACCTGAGAGTAAATCTGTAAAGCTTGTTACCAGCATTCAGACATCAATTCTGTTTGCTTCACAGCCAGACAGGACATGGTAAAAAAAAAAAAAAAAAAAAAACATTCTGTTTTTAATGCATTTCTTAAAAATAAGGACGTTGTAATTGGGTAAAATTGTTAGTGAAAAAAGGCCATTTTATTTTTGCACATATATAAATAAACAAAATGTAAACAAAGACAACCCCATGTTTCAGCACTGTTAAGATTTTATTTTATAAAGTAGAAAACATATAACAGTATCATTTAATTATTTGTACAAAGAAATTGTAAACATACAGAATAATGGCAGCTTGAACACAAACTGCAGCCACGGTGCAAATAGAAGCTAGGACTCCACCAAACCGTTTTCTCCAAAGTGCAGTTCCTCATCTTGAAAGGGATTCAGAAGTAAAACCGTCACCATGTGTGACACATTACATGAAACAAACACCTGCACACAATTTGCATGAGAGTTTCTCTTTTGTCTTTATTCCTTTCCGGTCGAAGAGAGTTCCTCCTTCAGTTTGAGGAGACATCCCTCCTCAGCTCACCTGCATACACCTGTCTGTGTGGAGTCTGTACAACCAGACTGTATCCAGGTGGATGCTCCCAACACCACTTGCAGTCTGTGACGTCAGAGCTGTCCTGGCTGTACAGCGGCGGTGTAAAGAAACATGTCCGCTCTGTTGTTGGACACCATCACTTCAGGTGGATTGCTGGGACACACTCGACTCTGGGACTCTTCATATGATGGAGGAAAAGAGCTGGGCCTCCTGGAGAAAAGATCCAGTAAATGGTAAGATTTTAATGCCCGAAAACATTCACTTTCATGAATTTAGTTTGCCGAGAAATTAAAGAAAACAATCTGATTTATTTATTTGGAAACAGACACAAACCTCTCAATAGTGAAGATCTGGATGTGTCGCTCACGTCTCCTCTGGTCATTTTTGCTCCTCGTGCTGTGAGAGAAACTCCAGAAGACCCAAATGAGCACAGCCAGAATGCCAGAAGCAATCATGATGTAAGCAGGAATGAGCTTCACGTCATAGCCACGCTCCGTCTGCAAAGACACCATGTAGGCCCCGATGCACGTCAGAGCAAATCCTCCAGCAGGTAAAAACAAACGGGCAAAGGACAACAGCTGCTTCTTTATATTCACGCTCACTTTTTGCTTCTTTGCTGGAAATTAAAGTGGTCCGTTTGTCTGTTTTCCTACCTTCTGGTGGAATTTTGATGATTTTCAGCATCTTTAAAAATACCAGCAATGCACTCTCGCCTTGTTTAAATAAAGAAATAAAAAGTGACCAGAACTGAGCATTACTGCAGGCGAGAGTGTGTATGTCTGCAAGTTCCTCTGGCTCCTCAGTCATAGGAGGAAGTGCTGAGGTGATCCTTCCTTCTCTGTTGTTTATTAACGCAATATTTATCTGGGGTCACGTGGATGAAGGAGAAAGTGTTTGTGGTGAAACTATAAGATTTCACTTGGGGTTTGAACGTTTGTCGGCTTGATGGTGTTTCTAAATTTCAACACATTTTTAGATTCACAAATATTAAAAGTTACTGTGATGTTTTTACTGAAAGAAAGAATTTTTAGCCCTCTATTCTCTACTCTGTTGAATATTTCTGATTTACTCTAAAAGTTAGCAGTCAGGATAAATTTAAAAGAAAATCCCTGGAGTGCAAATCAGATCCAAATGCATGTCCAGAATCTGTAGTGAGTAGCCACAATTAGACGTCTATTAACTGAAAGGGTTTACAAACTGCAAATCTCAGCAACATTTTACTCACAAACATTTTTATATTAAACACAAGCAAAGACGTTCACAAGAAATATTTGAAATTCTTGTCAAACCACAAAATATAAATACATAAAAGATAAATGGATTAAATGAAAATAGGTGTAAATTTTCCAAAAGGTTTTGTTACGAGTTACGACCCCTGTGGGGCACCATGTAGCCTTTTATCTACTACTGTACAGCTGGAGGTTTGAGGTCCTGTGAAAATGTACTTAAACATGACTTCAGTCTTAATTTCTCTATACTTTTTTGGCAAGTTTTGCTTTTGTTTGCAAATCCACTCTCATATAGATCACTCATTTATCTTCCACTCCACTTTTATTAATCCTTCAATTTTGGTCAGTTGATTTGCTTTAATTTGGTTTAAATTATTTAATTTAATAACATTTTCATGTTGTGCTTTTTTGTTGTGGCTGCATACTCCAGGTCATAACAACTGGGGCTAGTCCGGGATGTTACATGATTGCTGTACACATTACTGGAAGTCTGTTTCAATATATTTGTGTTTTGTGAGGACATTTTTGAAAAATAAATTTCAGTAACTTACACCTTATTCTTTCCTTTTCTTGCTGCACCTTAAGCCAGGTCACAACATTTGGGGGCTTATCCGGGATGTTGAATCAGTGTTGTGAACAGTACTGGAAATCTGGTTTTAGGTATGAAGGTGTTTTGGATGGAAGTTTTAAAAACAAGTTTCACTAGCTTACATTGTATAATTTCTTGTTATTAAGACATCTTAAGGTTATAAGAACTGGGGGCTCACGCTGGTTTTATTTCTTTTCACCTGTTATTGTAAACATGTACTGAAAAGAGAATGACGTGCCAAATAACAAAAATTCTAAATGAGTTTGCAGCTGAAAACAATTTCCAGCTTTCCCAACCTTGTGTATTAATTAGGTGAGTTTGTCAGCTTGGCCAGGTTATTATTATATTAGATACAACATGTTTTGAATATTTTGAAGCTATCTGCAATTCAGGTCTTCTGCATTAATTTTCTTGCTCTTTTCAAACCCAAATCTTTAACATTAAATCAGCCGCTGTTCCAGCCACATGCTTTGCTCGCACTTTGACCATAAAACTCATAACAAGGTTTTACCTTTGAACCCCTTTTTAGCGGAAATGTGTCCTAGTTGTAAAAAAAATAATTATGAAACTACCGAATGGGATACATATCCACATCATCAACATGTCAAGAAGCTTAAATCCTCGGGTTTTGCAGTTTGTGTTACGAGTTTTGACAATCTAAATTCTTTGCAAAACTCAGGCAGAAGATGCCTTTGTCTTTTGTGTACCTTGCTAACGTTCACACCCTTTAGGTAAAAGAACATCATGCTTTATTTTGAGTAATAAAACTTTATTATTTATCACCTTTCTCTTTGTTTATGGGTCAGCGATCGTAACAGGTATGAATGGAAACTCACCACGCCTCCTGTTAGCTCTACTTCTGACTGCAGCTCAGCCATCAACATGTTTAGAGCTGTCGGTGGTGCATTTATAAACCCAGTGCAGAGCTCAGCTTTGGCCCGTATCCTTGATGTTGCACCTGTTTTTCAGCTGGTTAAAACACACCCCTGTGTTATAAAAACCATGCATATACAGTATCTGTTTATTAATATGCAGAAGTTACCAGGAAATAGGCCTAAGCATGCCATAAATCACATGCTGGTGAAGGTATTCTGCAGCCTGACAGAATGAATAAAATCCCATGAGGCATCAGATTCTCATAAATGTCAGCAGTGCAAAAATTTTACTTTGTTTTGAACATTCTGTTAATCTCTTCTTTATCTTTACAACCGCTATCTTGGACTGATATGAATCGACCTAAAGGAAAACATGAGCGAAAATCTCAACAGGAGGAGAATGATCCTGCAATTAGCTGCCCGTGCATAACAGATAGTAAGTAAATAAGCTGGAGCAAGTTTCATCCAGTTCCACTGGGAACGTGATGGTGTTCATGGGGATTTCAGAGCCTGTGTCATTGCAACAGTTTCACTGTATGTGACAAATTCCACCTCAAAGTGTTTCCCTCTGGTGGTTGGCTTTATTTATTTAGGATCTCAGTGCTCGGGTCTGTGTTTGATGTCTGGGATGGAGATGCAGCAGGGAGCCTGATATTAGACCTTTGTAACAGCACAGCAGCTGATTTCCCGAGTGTTAGAATCATTAGACGTTTCACAGCTACAGACCTGGTGTCTCCTCCCAGTGCATGGAAAATCTCCAGAGGGAGACTGCTATAGGAAGTGTTCAAATCCAGAGGCTAAACAACCTCACCTGACACTTTCCTATGAGGGGGAACAGCGGCTCTTCTCCAGGTTCCTTCAGGATCACAGAATTCCTCATTAGCCGTGTTTACAGTAAAGAAATTACAGAAAATTTCTTGGAGGGGGAAAGTGACTGGGAGATACAATGGCGTGGTCTCCTCAGTCGTTGTGTCTTTATACAACGTCGGCCCTTTCAGGACTTTGCTAATACGTCGGCATATCGCAACCATTTCGACTGTGGGTGATGTCACTGATCAGAGTCAAAAGGTATCCACGGCTGCCATTTTTCTGTCAGTGTGGGGGACTGGGAGATCCTTTGTGAAGAATAAAGGGACAATTTATTAACAGAAGTAGGGTCGTTTTTTTACAGTGTTCTGTAGAAGACCACGAAGGAACCAAAAGGACGGCTTTGGAGGGATTTCTGCTGCATTTTTTGACATTTGGAGTTTTAAAAATGGCGATTTTAAAGCACCGTGAACACTGCTTATTTCCTTTTTCTTCCATATTGCTCCACAGCTCCTTCCAGTTTTACAAATGTCAGTTGTTTGGCGATGTTTGTGATATAATTTTCTACTGAGATTAAACCAATCAGTATGAATTAACAAGAAAGTCTTACCTAGTGAGTCTACCGGGCCTTTTCCATGTACATTCAGGTACTCAATTAGCGGAGGTGCGGACTCGAGTCACATGACTTGGACTCGAGTCAGACTTGAGTCATGATAAAATCTATGAAGGCTTACGACTTGACTCGGACTTGAACGCCAATGACTTGCGACTTGAATCAACTTGCACCAGTTGAGTTGATGATGACTTGAGCATATTTGATATTTTAGCACAAAAATGGCATGACCTGGACAAAAATCATAAATCATTCTTCGTTCTGGGCTTGATCTTGTACGGCTAAATGCAGCAGCACTTTGTTTATCATCTGTTTCAGTTGCACTTTCTGCTTGTTTGTGCAAATAAATGAAGCTTTATTTCTGGAATTTATTTATTATCATTGTCATTAAATAGAAGTTGGACAGATGACTCGATTATGACTTAAAAATTCAAAGTTAAGGACTTGGACTTGACTTGGACTTCCACATGACCTACTTTGGACTCAGCTTGGACTTGGTTTACTTTGACTTGGACTTGACTCGAGACTTGACTGGAAAGACTTGTGACTTACTTGTGACTTGCAAAGCAGTGTCGGTCACACCTCAGTCAATTAGTCTCTGAAATGGCGCATGCAGCAAAGGTCTGAAAAAATACCTGGAAGTTTCAACAGTGGAAAGGGCCTTATTGCCTCAGATATGGAGGAGCTGACTCTCATCCCAGTTGCTTCACTGCTCCTCCTTGTAACGGAATGAAATGACTGTTTTCCACCAAAGGTCATTTCCCCCTCTCCTCTGACTCAGAACTAGTCTGCATGAGATATGGCCTCAAGGTCTCATGCATTTGCTTCTAAACTGCTTCTTTCCAGCTCAAGAGAAGAATGAAGAAGGACTCTCTCCTTTTAATAAAACAAAGAACTCTATTTTAATAAAGCTAATCAAACAAAATGTTAGTCAAAAATAAGATGTGACCAATCTGTGAAATTAAAATATTAATTACTTTATATTACTATATTACTATATATTTCTCTATATCCTATAGAATATAATAAGTAATATCACTTTAAATGTTTCCACTAGGACTGCTCTCACGTAGTGTTAAGAGATGACACATTGCTTTTACTGATCCAATCAGAATTTGCCAGATCTGACGGAGGCGTGGTTTTGGTGGTGTTTGGTAAACTTGTCATCTTTTCATTCGACCATAAACCAAAACATCCGAAGTATAAAACTATGCCCACGTCATCTTTAACGCCAGTTCAAAGCGTTCTAGAGAAGTTGTCAGAGTGGCCAATCCGTAACTTTCCTCTTCAGCCAGGGGCGTGTCCAGGGAGTGGCCTGGGGTAGCACATGCCACCCTTGGAATCTGATTGGCCACCCCAGGTGCCACCACACTAATTTACTTTTAAATAGGCTTTTTATTGTCCACAAAAGGCTTGGGGGAAAAACAAAAAAAGCATAACCATTGGTGCCACCCATGCACAAAGTTGTGCCACACCTGGGCCACCCCATTTTAAAAGATCTGGACACGCCACTGTCTTCAGCCAAAAGAACCAACGACAAGCTGGATAAAATCTGTTGCTGTTCCAACAGCTGCAACGGTTCCTTTCAGGATAAAAGCTGAACCATTACGACCCAGTTTGGGTCTCGCTAGATGCCAACAAAACCATCGTGACCCGGAAGTATCTCAAAGACTAGTCTGGTCGGCAACCGCTGCTTTTCCTACTGGCTTTGGTTCCAGAGAGGGTCCAGCTGGACCTCGACATTCCTGATTTAACGAGGACTTCCAAAAGGGTATGTAGGCCGGCGAAATGGCGTTGAATGTGTTTATGAATCTCCTAACCAAAGCTTAGCACGAAGACATCACCTTCATTTCCCATCAGATCTAATTGTTTCTTCGGATTTGCTGGTTCTGAGCAACATTCCACATCTCATTCACCTTAGTTACACCATACTTCTAGTATTAAAGTTAATCTAGTTTTAATTTGTTTAGCAATAAATCTTTAAACTTTTAAAACCTGACTCTCTCTTCTGTTGTCTCTGAATTAATATGAGGTTGTTATCTAATCCCTGCAATAAAAAGTTCCAATCTTCTGGTTTAAAATACCCACAGATCCATAAGATTGATTTCATATTCGCTATGGAATCTTCTGTCTTATGGCTTATTAAATAACATGTAAAATTAAACCATTAAATCCTCAAGGGTTAAAAAAAATGTAATTTTTTCTGATTCCTCAAACTATTTATAAATAACACATTTTAATGGGATTGTATTCACCAAATTTATTCATTAATACAGAACATGTTTTATTCCAGTTTTGTACATATTTCCAAAACTAGAATACCAATTTTGTAGTTGTATTTATTAATTTTCTTACCATAGAGACGGTTTTTACCCACCTTTTCATCCTATTTATATCCATGTGATCAATATTAAAATTAAAAGGAAATATTAACAGACTTTTTACTTCACATTTGCACTGAACTGAAAACAAAAATGCGTTGACGGGTAATTGATTTCAACAAAAAGTGTACATTTATATATATGCCCTAATTAATTAGTGGTCACACACACACACGCCTTCTTTTAGATTTCATTATTGAATGATAATAATAGACAGACTGAGACAGGGGGCCATTAGTTGTGAGGAAAGGAGTGAAAGGCCGGAAATTAATCAGATGGACTCTGATGAGGACGCTGTCATCAATCAGGCTCCTGCTGCACACTCAGCAGTGCACAACCTCACTTGTTGTATGGTCACTGACTCAATAGATATCAGTAATGAGACCCAAGTTTGGACCATCGTGTTACTGATGCAGTTTATGCACATAAATTACAAAGTGTGCAGAATTGGAGTGTTGCTGCAGCAGTAGCATCAGAACGCCACTTGGGGCAATGTTACATTATGTTGTTCTCACCAAAGTTACTGAGCCAAGCAGGATGAGTCGGAAACCATCTGATTCATTTAGCCACATATGTAACTTAATATGACCTAGTCTGAGGCACGCAGAGGATCCACGTGCCTGGTTTTAATAACCTGCATGATGTTCCATCACACTGCAGGTTTTTCCTCATTTTATCAGAGATTACAAATCTTCTGAACTCTGAGACAAAATCTTTATACTGTAAAACCTTCCATCATAGATGGCAGCACGTTATCCAATCAGATCCAGGTGTGGAAGTTATAGTGGATATTATACTATCAAAAAAATTAAAAAGGAGGTGTATGGAAGAAGAGAAAGAAGGGTTGAAACTTTCTGAGTGGCCTCACTTTTCATGTGCTGTTGCATGTGCTCCTGTCTGTAGTGTTTCACTGTTCTTCCTCACAGTAACTGTGCAAACCCACACAGTTGTCTGGGACGAGCCGAGGGAGGCTCGGATCAATGAGGAGATCGATAGGGTCCCTGGGAGTCCTAATAGCCCTGTTACTGCTCCCTGACTCCCCTCCTGACTGCCCCGCACAAGGGGGCGATTTGTGTGTGTGTGTGTGTGTGTGTGTGTGTGTGTGTGTGTGTGTGTGTGTGTGTGTGTGTGTGTGTGTGTGTGTGTGTGTGTGTGTGTGTGTGTGTGTGTGTGTGTGTGTGTGTGTGTGTGTGTGTGTGTGTGAGAGAGAGAGAGAGAGAGAGAGAGAGAGAGAGAGAGAGACATCCAAATGATGCCTGCTGTTTCTGTACTTACACTTCAGCAGTGATGCAGCACAACAAGTTCTGTAATTGTGCACAATAATGGAGCTGATGGTGTGTGTGTGTGTGTGTGTGCGTGTTGCATGACCTCAAACAGACTTTTAAGTAAACACGATAAAAATGGAGCAACTCAAAAATATAGAAGGAACAGAACACCTACAGAATGACGCGCTGGTGGAATAATTTGGTTATTAGCCACTTATGCTATCTCACTTCCATCTAAGGGGGCATTACAAAGTGCTGCTTGTGCAAAATAAGGAAAAACAACAGTTGTTTGTAACTTTTAAACAAAATGCTGAATTTTGCATCTCATCACAAACGTGCTAAACTGTGCAAAGTCCATGACCCTTAATGACCTCACTAATGCTAAAGAGAATGCAGAATTGTGTGTTGCGTTACAAAGGTGTGTTTTATTAAGGCTGGAGAGATGTGATTTTATTCTAGAATTTTGCAAAAGCAGCTGATGTTAAAAGGTTTTTTTATGCTAAAGTAAATCTGCTAGTAGCAGTCAGCAAGTATGTGATGAGACAGCAAGTGTTTACATGGCAGCTAATAAGTGTAAGGTGTCTTAGTCTCATGTTGATTGTTTTTTTCTGGTTCTGTTACTCTTTTATGTGGCTCGTATAAAAATGTCAAATTCTACATGTCTGCAGAGAAAATGAGGCAAAAGAAGGCCTTCCTTTTATTTAAAATATCGTTTTTCACATTTTTTGTTAGTTATTGGCCTAAGAGTGAGAATCTTACTAAAGTTTCTCAGTATTGCAAAAACAAAATTTAGTTTTTATTACAAATGATTTCCCAAAACATCACACAGGAAAACATCCATCCATCCACTTTCTTCTGCTTATCCGGAGCCGGGTCGCGGGGGCAGTAGCCTAAGTCGAGAGGCCCAGACTTCCCTCTCCCCGGCCACTTGGGCCAGCTCCTCCAGGGGAATCCCAAGGCGTTTAGGCCTCCTCCCAGTTGGACGTGCCCAGAAAACCTCACCAGAGAGGCGTCCAGGAGGTATCCTGACCAGGTGCCCGAGCCATCTCAACTGGATCCTCTCGATGCAAACAAACAAACAAACAAACAAAAAGTCCGAAAGAAATTTGGGAATTTAAATTAAAAAAGGTCACTAATTCCAAGTTTCAACAAAGCTCTGAGCAGGTTAAACCACAACGGGCACAAATGACAGCTTTGAGACTCTGGTCATGCAGATTGTTCTTGTGGGGTTTTGTGTTGTCAAATGATAGGAAATAAGATTTAAAAAATTAAATATTTTGAAAATAACAGTAGAAGTAGTCTAGTCCTGACCTTGAATCTGAACAAAACAAAGGAGATGATTTTAGACTTCAGAAGAAACAGGGTGGAGTCAAACACTGTTTCCATCATGGGAGAAGAAGTGGAGGTGGTTGAGGAATACAAATACCTTGGAGTTCACCTGGACAACAGACTGGACTGGAGAAAGAACAGCAAAGCCATTTACAAGAAGGGACACAGCAGACTGCACTTCTTGAGGACGCTTAGGTCCTTCAGTGTCTGTAGCAAGATGCTGCAGATCTTCTACAAGTTTGTTGTTGAGAGTGTAATCTCTTCAGCCATCGTCTGTTGGGGTAGCAGCATCAGAAGCAGGGACCTGAAAAGGCTCAACAGCCTAATAACAAAGGCTGGTTCTGTTCTGGGGACGACTGTGGAACCGCTGGAGGAGATGATGCAAAGAAGGATTCTCTAGAGAATCAAGAAAATGATGGACAACCCTGAGCATTCTCTTCACAAGACTGTCCGACAACGGAAGAGTGTCTTCAGTCAGAGGCTTCTTCAGTTTGGCTGCAACACTGACCGCTACTGGAGATCCTTCCTGCCAACAGCCATTGTAATATACAACAACTCTTTGATGACTTGATTATTATTATTATTATTATTCTGATTTACTACAGCAATCAATTTCCCTCTGGGATTAATAAAGTATTTTTGAATTGAATTGAATAGAAGAACTTGTAAATGTAAACGTACACAACGTCTTTGTTCATATTTCTGTGATTGCAAATTAACCCACACACCTTTCAAAATAAACTGCTAACTTGCAATCTTCAGAAATCGTTCAGCTGGGGAAATTTAGCATATTAAGCCAACAATTTTTCATTTGATTTTATTTCTATCTTTTACTTGTAGCTACTACACGTAGGTTGGTTGTACATGTCTTCAGATCTCCTGAGCTACACTACTTGTAAATCCAGCATGGTGACAAGTGTTCAGGTGAAAAGAGAATACATGAACACCCGAGGCTCCACCAGGTGTGTGTTTTAAAACACCAGAGGTTTAAATCCAATAAAACTATTTGATTCTGTTCGTCTTGTACTATAGGAGCGTATCTGCAAAGCAGAACTTTAGCAGTGATGCATTTCTGGTTTTGAAGCCTCGATGTTGATGTCTGTGTCGTGTCGTTGTCTGCTACCCCCTCCTGTGCTCATGCAGATTTTTGCACCACGATACAACACTGAATCTCTCAGCGTGCCCACTCAAAAAGTAGTGCAACAACACAGCCAAAGCTTGCTGTTATCCGAACTCCCTGCTGATTTCCCAGATTATCGGGCCTCGCACTGGCACCTCAGTTGTTGCAATAAACACGAGGAAAGGAGCAACGAGAAGACGAGTCCAGGCTATACTGTTTCATTTTGATTTTGTACATGCTTTTTCAAATTTCAACAAAATAATATCCTACTTGTAAGCAGTGGCACCCCCAAGGGGTGACAAGGGATGGCCAAGCCCCCTCAGGAAAATTGATGGCCACCCCACTGGCCCTACCTGGTAAGAGGTCCTCCACATCTTCACACAAACCATTGAAAAAGACATATATCTAAAACCCAGTGACTAAATATATTTAATAAGCAAATACAAAAATTCTCCGTAATTAAAATAATATATATGCTGCTGCCACTCACCATTTTCAAAAAGAATGTACAAATGTCAAAACTTTTAATGCTTTTATCTTTCTTTAAAGGCAGACTTGGCAGTTTTGCTTCCTTTTAGCACCCCCTAGTGTCCATTATTAATTCTCTGTGGTTACACCGAAAACGAATCTTATCTCCATGCTGTCATTTTAACAGCCTAATCTAACAGCTGCAATGTCTCCCCAGCCTTCCTTAGTCTCTACAGAGCGGTTCATCACTAAATTAAACAAATCAGCTGTGTTCATGATCTAAAACATGCAGGAAACAGCTATGTCAGCTCCATTTCTTTGCTAAGTCCAACAGACTGGACTAGTGCCCTGAAGTTGAAAGTTGAATAATCTGGCCACAGGTGGCAATAGGGGTCGGTGTCGGTACAGGATCTGCTCGGGTGCAAGATCGGCTCGGGGTCCTTCAACTGCCGATGACGTCAAAGTACGGCAAACCCACTCGGACAAAATACACTATATGTCGATGATCTATACTGTAGGAAAGAATTTAGCAGTTTCGTTATTAAAATAATGTTTCTTACGACGTAAGTTTGTGTTTATAATGGTATTTGTAAAATAAAACACTATATTGTATTCATAATGCTGAACTTCTCTTTGAGCACATCCCTTGAAGGATCTTAGGTATTAGCAACACCTGTGAAATTGTATTTGCAGGAAAGAAGTGTGTCCCGTTTATTGAGGTATTTTGTGTTTAGAGGTTTTGACGTCTTGTCCATGCGTAGTTCAGCTACGCTCATAGCTGCTAGCCAAAACTCTGGAGTTAAAAGTTTTCTGGCTTTACTAAAATACCTGTCTGTGCTTATTTGATTGATGGTAGTTTTACTTTCTATTAGACTCCAAATGTAATGATTTGGCATGTTTCTAATTCATAATTTGTAAGAATGTAATCGGTGATATTAGCATTAGCATTCCTATGGCTTTTTCCATGTATATTAGCATTGCGCTAACCACTCGCTGCCAAATTGCAGCCTTTGCGATTAGAAAATCTCATTTTGTCACATCGCAATTTAATTGCACGTGAAATCAATCGTTCAGCCCTAATGTACATGCAGCTCTATGCTAAAAGTGTATTTTCAAAGAGGTAATGATCTTTCTAAAAGTTGTCCATCTTTCCAACAGAAAAATTTGCCTGGACCAACGTAATGTGATAACAACGTAACGTGATTACGTAACTTCCGTAAGGTTCATGTTCAGCTAATGAACTACTTTGGCGTCATCGGCAGTCGAAGGACCCCGAGCCGATCTTGCACCCGAGCAGATCCTGTACCGACACCGGGTGGCCTTTCATTAACTCTGTAAGGGTCATTTTAGCACATACTGGCACAAGAAAATGATTTTTAAAAGATAGAGGTTGCAAAGTGTCTCTTTAAGTTGTTCTAAAATGTTAAAACAACTGTTTTATTTAAAAAAAAAAGTATATTTGTATGTTTTTACTCAAAGAGCAAGTTCACTGAGAAACCATTTTTTACTTGATATTTTTCACTCTGAGTCTCAAATGGAGGGTGAACAGGAAAATAGTCTTCTATCCTTGTTTCCTGCATTAGTCGCTGATAGAAAATAGACAGTGAAACTCTCAGATTAGAAAAAGCTACACACATCTACGTCCCACTGTAAATTAATATAGGGCTTATTATCATAGACACGGCCGCCCCGTAGGTGGCCTACAAGTCCTACCTTGTTGCTTGTTACTACTGTAAACGGTGCACTCAGTCTTGTTCTTGCGGCTTCAATTAATCTGTTATTCATTTGATTGGTTATATCACACAGCTGTTGTAAATCGTTGCTGTGTTGTGGGGTGCAACATGTGATCACCAGAGGAATAAAGATGGAAAACAGGATAATTTTTCACTGTTTTCCTGCTTGGAGGCACAGCCACTAGACCAAGTATCTAGCATAACAAAGTCTCGTCGGCTTGCTTGGATCGCACAAGACCAAACATCACCTTCTGGAGTATTTTCATTCTGGTAAGTTACAGACTCTTTCCTTCAACCGCGAAATGCACATCCAACACACACACATAGGTTACACGCATATACCGGTAGGTTAATGCGGGCGAACTGACACGCAACGCAACTTCTGCTGCACTTCTTCTGTGGGATGAAAATTTTTATTTGTTTACTGGAAAAACCAACAAATGAAACATTTACCTCTCATCTACAATCCAAAAATGCCCATTATACAGAGCAGCGGGGGCAGCAAGTTGTCGTCAGTGCTACAGTCTTTTTCACATAGATCCGAACCGTTAATAATGCTGATTTTATCCAAGTACCGGTCCCCGACGTCTTTATTTAACAAATCCCTGTATATTCCACATCCTTTTTGGGATTTTAACATGTTTAACACTTTCTTTCACCCAAATCCGCTTCTTCTCTGCAACATACTGTTTGTTTTCATGGTTTGTTTACACTCGTACACTCGCATCCCAGAATGCTCCACATAATCACGTGTGATTACAAGCCCTATTCCTGGACTCACCCATCTTGGCTCCTGATGGGGAAGACTGTCGTTGGTTTGTAGTTCTCTTGGCTTGCAGAAGCTAACTGTTAGCATTAGCAGCTCCACAGCACTGCCGAACTCCTTCAGGCTTGTGATACTTGTGGAGAAAAACCGTCCATATTGCAGAGCAGAGACTTGGGTTGTTTCTCAATGTCAAGGCGCCTTGCCTTGCGGGGCGATGTCTTGCGAGGCCAGGCGCCTTGCTTACAAGGACACTGTCCTTCCTTAGTCAAAGAAAACGGTTAAACAGAACATACTTGCATCACGTGACCGCGGCTTCCACGGCGGTCACGCAACGTCACGCGACACGGGAGATGACGTTATATTTTATATGTATTAGTTTCAATATACATATATAACGAGACTTTTACTTTTGAAATTGTGTATATGTTTGTTAAATTAAAAATGTAAGCGAGTTACTACCTGCTAGCCACCGAAGCTGCAACTACATTGAATCTGCTTTTGACCAACCATAGATAACTTCTTTGGATCTAAAATAAAACATTTAAAAATAGTTGACTTACTTTTAAACTTGAAATTTGTCCCTGAAGTAGCTGCCGGCCTCTGATCCACCGTCTTTTTGAAAATACCGTGGTGTGTTGTGGGTAATTTTTGACCAAGGCTAGGCTACAAGACACCTCCCGTGTGTCCTCGCTCAGCTAGCTTAACGGCTAACAAAAGGAGAACACACGCCTCGGTAGAACATGAACATTGGAACCGATTGGAACACGTCTTGGCGGCTCCTGATGAAGTATCTCCTAGGCAACCGGGGCAGGGCCAAGACATCAAGGCAAGTTTCCTTGACATTGAGAAACACCCTCAGTGTCAGTACCATGTTGCTATTAGCAAATCAGAGGCAAGATGTCAGAATATCAGGAAATAATAATAAATAAGTCACCAAATCCTGTTGTTTTCTGCTCCCCTCTCATTCAGCTAACTTGTACTTTCTGAGGTGCCAGAGCATTCTCCCACAGAGATAGACTCACAAGGCATTCATTCATACTAAAGGACTCTGCAAACATTTTAAAAAAATAAGTAAACTTGGTCTATAAATGTTTTGTTTCTCAAATTTGAGGTAAATTGCATCATTAGTATTGTTTTTACATGAAAAAGAATGAAGGGGCTTGCAATAGACAGCTGAAGGCTAAATGCTCCCAGAGTTACCACAAGGACCGACGTGGTGGCCCCATCTGGTCTCCCCATGGAAATTTTCAGGGGGCGCCACTGCATATAAGAACAAGGAAGTCACTGTATGTGATCTGGGGAAACCCCAAAACAGGCTTTGCACCAGGAGGAGGCCATCACATCTGAGCTGAGGTGGAGCAAACAACATGGGGTGGTTTTACACTTTAGCGCCAGAGAGGGTAACGTCTTATTTTGCAGCCGCCGTGTGTGTGTGTGGAGGGGGGTGGGGGGGTACGTTAAACCCACAGATTATACATGGCATGGAATCCCGCACCCGCATCAGAAATTCGCCTCTGAAACCCAATATAGCTCTCCGCAAATAAACCCACGATGCCAGCCGTGCACCCCATACATCACATGCTGTGGATGGAAGCATGGAAAGTTCAAAGATCCGCAGAGGAGTCATGTTGAAGGCAGATGTTGTGCTATATATCCATAGCTGCCTGTGTTATGTTCCTCCTGGGTAAGATGATAAGATGATAAGGCCAAGGCTGTCCTACAGACACCAGGGGGAGAGGTAATAATTGCGGCGTATAATTCAGGGTAATGAAGGCTCCGCCACTACATCGGCCATAAAGCACGATAGGAGAGGCAGACGGGAAGCTGTTTGCGCATTTGACCTCGGCTGGCATCCCTCCACTTACTATAAATTTTTGGTGAGGTCTGACTCCAGGCAAGCCAAGGGAAGAGAAGGCGGATTGGGGGGTGCACAGATGTGGAGGACGAAGATAAGTGACAGAGGAGAAGAACGGAGTAGCAAGAGGCACAGAGCTGGGGTCTTATGAGGAATATACAATACTTCTTGTGTTCACCGTGGTCTAATGTAATGATCGGACTTCTGTGAACATAGAAAAGAAAGTTTAGCATATTTCTTGCGATTGCAACAGTTTGTCAAGTGTGCCCCACAAAGGAAAACATATCCATAAATAAACTACACGGCATCCGTTCCCATCAAACAGCCACTCAGCCTCTTGAACAACTCTTTCCCTCTCAGGCTGCCTGCCCGCCTCTCTTAGTTTACCCTCCAGTTTATCAGTATGCAGGCGGCACAGCGATGTACTGTGGGTACACTGGGCTCGGCCGCTCTCCTCTACATGTCTGCTAAATGACAGTAATTATTTTTCTGGGCTGCAGGCGACTCATGCATGTTTTATTTCCACCTCCACCTCCCCCATCTGCATGGTGCACACATTGTGGTGGAATGGAAGGAGGAGAAAAACACCACACACCAGCAGATCATTTTATTTCTCAGCTATACCTTCGTATGGGTCCCCACTGGGTTCTCCAGCCTCAGTTCTTTCAGTGGGGACGCCCGGCCTTTTATGGTGCCAGGGGAGTTTTTGCAGGGACTGACAGATGCTGTTAGGCTGGTCTCATGATGGTCTAGGCACAGATAAAGACACCTAATGGTAGTTTGCGCACGCTGGCTGCTGTTGTAAGCATTACGCTTCGGAATGGCCATCATGTTTCAGCTTGTAGCTCGCCTGTGGCATTGGAAACAACAGCGGTTGTTTGGAGTTCAAAGTGTTTCTTGTCATAACAACAACAAACATTTTAATTGCTAAAATGAGTACATCGTCATTCAAGTGTTTTTCTAGACTCCAGAAGAATTGAGGACAATCTAAATTGGCCGAAGAGTCAAAAATGTCACATTGCCTTCTCATGAGCGGGGTGGATTGTAACGAATTTAAGCAGGATACTTTAATTGGTTGATTTGAAGATGTTTTTTTGAAGATGAAGATGCATTTTTGCAAAAAAAAAAAAAAAAAAAAAAAAAAAAAAAAAAAAAAAAAAAGCAACAACAAGGGGCCTTTGGGTGGATGGATAGGTTAAGAAAATATTGGAATGACACATGGAATACCACAAGTCAGAGATGTTCTTTGTTTTTGTAAAAAAAACTATCCCTTTTTGTGCCTTAAAGTTACGTTAAATGAGCTAAAAATGAATAAATCAGCATTCTGCACTCAGTAATTACCCCTATAGGCCTCCTTTCGTGGTCCTGGTGGTAAAGTTTCCACTTGATTTTACTCCAGCACGGATTGCCTTGTGGAATTCAAAGCAGCACGATATTCTGGGTGTTTTCTGAGCAGTTGATCATGACTAAAACAATGGAAAGCCGACCTTGTCAGAACTCAGTCAAGGCTTCCTGATGAATGCATCCTATTAGAGCAGACGAGGTTGTGTTTTTTTCCCCTCCCTTCGTGGCACCACGTTGTGTGTCACACCGTCCTGTGACATGCAGCTCATTTGGCACGACTCAAGGGATGTCTAATACCCCTGCAGCTTTCATAATGAACATGTGGCTTCTCTCTCTTGGGCACAATTTAGCGTAATTCATAAGCAGAGGACGGGGCATTAGCCAGATGGTGCTGTGGGTGGCATCCTTTCTCTGGCCATCCATTAGAACTGTACTGGTGACAAGATTCCAGTAGGAGGAAACAGAGAAGGTATCCACTTTCAGCGCCTATCCAAAATGAGTGTGTGCGCATGTGCATGCACATGTGTGTGTGTGTGCATCTTGGCACATTAAAAGAAGATAACTGGAACGTCTGCTGCACCAACTTTCTTGGGGGACAGATGTAAAATTAGAGAAACACACAAATCCATGAATACATTAGGATCCCATAAAATTTCTTTCAAAATGTTGCATCCCCACTAAACTGCAAATGCTTTGAAGACTTTCCCGGTGGGGCTTGCACGAGTCTGGATATACCTATTTAAAACCGATTCGTGTCTTGCTTGAATATGAATTTACTCTAAACAGAAGCTAAACACATCCGCGCTGCCTAATGTTGTATTAATGTCTGGTGCAATAACAACTGTATCCTTGTAAAATACCTGTTTGTTTTTAGAATGATTATCGTTAGCTAAACAGTCATTTTTATGCAAGCAACACATCGAAAAGGTTCAAAGTCAACATTAGCAAAAGAACACATGCACACGACGGTGTTATCGTTTGGATTCCGCGTTTACACGGCCTGAAGCAGCCACTTCATTTGTGACCCATGAATCGCTCGGTTAGAAAAAAACAAAAACCGAACAAAAACAGCTGTGGAGGAAGAGCTGTTTCCTGTTTTGTTTTAAAATACTTGATAATTAGATTTTTTGCAAAGAAAAGTTTGAGCTAAATCTTTTGTTTCTGCTTGATCGCAGCGTTTATTAACATTCACGTTGAATAAATAGAAACAAGCTCTGCGTCAAACAGCAACTGACAGAAAATCTTTATTTCTGAACCCAAAAAAAAAAGAGCAAGTCACTTTATTCTGTTCATGTCTGGGTGACGTCGACAGACTCTCATATTGAGCAGCTGGCAGAATCTGGATGGTCACGGGTTCTGATCCACGACTCTGTCTTGCTCTGCTCTCACTTTGTCAGTGGAGGTGTCAGGGTCCCCATGGCAACTGTATAATGGGGCAGACCTAATTCAATCCCAGGAGCGAATGGTGGGTCTGCTGGGGAAGAATTGGTCTGCGTTTGTTTTAGCGGCCTGGTGCTCGGTCACCGAACCACAGACGACATTCTGTCTACACACAACTTTCACATCCACTTTTAATCTCCTCCCCTTCGTTTCTTTCCCCAAATGACGTCTCTCCTCAAGCCTTCTTCTGTTTATTCACTTTTCAGTAACAGAGTCCTTTCTTCATGACTGCTCTTCCTAGATCCCCCCCTTATTTCCTCAATTCTATCTTTGCTTTGGTGTCTTTTCAATCAATACATTCCCAGTCTTCTCACCTCTCTATCTTTCTGTTTTCCCCGCTCACATCCAGGAACCCGATAGGACTTCATTAGTACCTCTGGATCTTGTTGTATTATTATTATCCCTCCCTGAAGAAAGAAGGGATTAGCAACCGGGCTGGAGACAACTTAAAGTAATAAGCTAGGATCCTGCAGTCCACAGTCTCACACCTCCTTATGCACCCACAAATGTGCACGGGAAAGGGGAGGCTAGATGAGGCGGTATAAATCCAAATGCAAGAAAATAAAATAAAAAATACAGGGTGGAGGTAGACATCACACACAATTCCTGGGTTGTTATTTCCATGCAAAAGCAATCTTGCACGGCTTCGTGCGTGCAGGCCAGAGAGAATCAGGCTTGCAGCTTGTTATAGAAGGAGCAGTTTGTTACCCGGGGAGAACAGTGCATAACTCCCGTCACTGGTTCTGCATATAGAAAGGCCTGGGACTGGCCTGGGGCTATCTGTGCTTGCAGATGGGGAAGGGGAGTGGAGGGGGGAGCAGAGGAAGGAAGTGGGTAGATTTGCATCCCTTTGACTGTATATCTCTGAGCACCAGAGGAAGAGGAGAGGAAAGATTGTGTGAAAACACCACTAAATGCAATGAAAATGGCTAGCTTGCTAGCTGTTGCTAATAGAGGGGGGCAACTCTCAAGCTCAACTCGTGCCAGCAAATCTAATGTAATCCAGTCTGATTTGCATACTGTAGTGTTCACCGCTGTTGCACTTGACGTAGAGTGCGTTTCACTACTACAGGCCACGGCCACGAGAGGGAGGGAAGCTGTTGAGGCAAAGGAGCCCTGTTCACACGGCCGCACAGACTCAGAGACTGGCCATTACACTGACTTGAATGGATGTCTTGTGTGTGCATGAATAGCTCAGTGAGAAGGAGGGGGAAAAAAGGACTATGTTTCCTCTCCATGGGTTCATATTGATATTCATAGGGGCTCTCCACACCAAGAGCACAAATGTCAGTGAAAGCGGCCTTGATATATGCTCTCATTCTCTCCTCTTCCTGTCGCTCCATCCTTCTTTCCCCCTCCTGTCTCTCTTCCTCTTTCTTTGTTCCCCTTCGCCGGACACATGCTGTCTGCTTGTGCTGGTTTAAAAAAAAAGTGGATGATGGAGGAAGAGGAAGACTTATTAACTCATTTGAGTTTTTAATCAACCAACACCAGGACGGTAAAGCTCCTTACTTTGTATTTTGCAGACATCTTTAGTGCCACATTATGCGAAACCTGACGCTCAGATGAGCCGTGTTATGAAAACCTGCATCGCATCTTCTAAAAACAAAGTCTAAAATGTTTGTGAATCCTGCTGCATGCAGGATTTATGTCAACTGAACATTTTATGAAAGAAAAAAAATGAGCCCAGTGGGTTTTTCCTTCATTTCTCAGCTTGACATGCGACTTTCTAAACACCAGCAGATAGATTTAGAGCGCTTGGACAGCCATCTGGCAGGGTGTTGGCAACAACAGCGAGAGAAGGAAAATAAGTATTTGAGGGTGGGAGCAGTCAGGTCACAGGTGCATAAATCTTTATTTGTTAATTCTTTGGAAATGTGTTAATGTCAACAGTTTGGGCTATTTTAGCTGCACACAGTGAGAATTAAAGAGCAAGTCACCCCCAAATAAACTTTTTTTTGCTGATAAACTAAATAAGCAAGTGTCTAATTGTGCTGCAGACACGTGTCGTCAATAATTTGGCACTTCAGTGCATCTTAGTTAAAATTTAAATATTCTGCCTAAAACTGGCAGTGTTGTGCCGTCGTCAGGTAAAAACTCTGCACTGTATTTTAATTTAAATCTGCCACCGCTATAGGCTAAGAAGTATGCTATGATGTAAACTGGTAAATTATGATGTCACAATGCTGTCGTGAGCCTGTGTGTGTGTGTATTTGTTAGCGGCTCCGCCCTCTCGGTCTGCCAGGCAACAGCATGTGTTGCATTTTTCAAACATGAAGTGGGAGTGGAGTTAGACTCTGGTAGGGGTTGACTTGCTCTTTAAGCAGCTTGAGTGAAAGTTTTCCATCTATTGACGCAAAGCTTTTTCACAAGAAAATGTTGGCTCTGCTACATAAAACAACCTGATTGTCTCCGGCTATGTTCGAAAGGGAATCAAAAAAATAGTCATTTAAGGGTCATAAGCGTGCCTCGGTAGAACTGGCATGCGTAAAACAAACACCAGATGAGGCCCTCCAGAATAGCAGCACATTTCAAGCCAAACGCTCGCCCAATCCAGTGACATTTGGCTGACGTGCCCCACATAAGCTCTGTGTATTCCAGTAGCTTATGATAATTATCAATATTGGAACCAGTAAAACATTAGTGGGCCAGAAATTGTGAAAGAATAAAATTAAATGACGTGTGTAACTTTGTTCTAACATTTTACGCCCCTTGGAGGCTCGTTCCGCTCTGCCTGAAAATGGTGAGAATGTCAGAAGAAGTAAAAAAAAGATGGCACCGCAGTGTGTGCTCAGGGCATAAGTTATGGCCGTAACTTTCTCACTCTGTCAGGTGCTTTAACCGTCTGTCCTGGAGGACACATTAACTCGGTATCCTTAAATAAAGTCCTTTAAATAAAGCTAGGAGAGTTAAATAATGAGGGAGCTGCTCCCACTGTCCTGTCTGCTTTTAAATGAACCTCTGCCTTTCTTATTAATGTCCTCTTATCGCTCATCACGGCCACTGACCCGCTGCTGTAACCCCTTCCCACTCAAGCACACGAACAGCTCCGGCAAGTGGTCGGCGCAGAAGTAATTGAGGGCAATTTTCAAATTAAAATTTAACCCCCCTCGTCCATCTTTGCTCGATGGGTTGGGGCGGAGGAGAGGGGTTTTGGGGGCTGACGGCTTGATCAGGTTTGGCGAGGCGACCAGGTACTCAGGCCAGGAGAGGCAGGATGATGAACGAGGGGCATTAATCTTGGTGACAGAGAGAGAAGAGTTAGCAGCAGTGATAGCAGCGCTAACGGCTTTAATTAGCATTTAATCAGACGCCTCGGGGCCAATGGAGGGGGAGAGAGGAGATCAAACTCCAGCGGCCTTCTGTGAGAAGAGGAGCAAAGAAAGACGGTCTCTGTGGTAGCCGAGCTGATGCTGCAGGCTGTGCTGAAAACACACGTCTGTGATCCTCTTTTTGTACTCCTGTAATGATAGCTAGCGCAATGCACCACAAAGGCCCTGGACCTTTTGTAGAAACAGGTAGCGTTTTAAGAACATAGCGTGTGCTTGCTGATACTGTTCATGTTCAGGCTGTGAGCTTTTCTTGATAGTCTCTGTAAGCACTCAGAAGATAAGAAAAGGTTAGGTGACCGGGGTGATAAAACCGTAGCTTACAAAACTTGAATGAATATTCTCTGGAACCTGCATGAAATTTCAGATAAAACTCAAATTGTCATGAGTGGCATTTAATACAGATCAAGACTTTAAAACGATAAAATGCTACTCAACTCAACTCAACTCAGCCTTTATTTATAAAGCACCTAAAAGGCATGAGCATGCCACCAAGGTGCTGTACAACAAAAGAGTAAAACAATAAAACATATAGCACCACAGACATAATTAAAACCACAAATAAGAATTACAAAATATAAGCTAACCCACAGAATTAAAAGCCAGATCATAAAAGTAGGTTTTCAGCCTCATTCAAAAAACTGCTACAGATGGGGAGCCCCTAATAGTTAGGGGCAGTGCGTTCCACAGTTTCGGACTCGCAACAGAGAACGCCCTGTCCCCTCTCAACTTCAACCTGGCCTTAGCTTGGTTTATGCGTGACGCATTTACTTTCTGCTTGGTGATGCGGCTCGCGGATGGAACGCGCTTCACAACTCGCAGCGTTTATGGTTCATGCGGCTCGTCTCTGCGGTGAGCCAATATTCTCCCAAACTGTAGGGGGCAGCATGGAGCTCTACAGCATGCATCCAACACTACACCATAGTAGAAGTAAAAATGACTGTTGTTTACAACATGGCATTCCAGCATTTTTAACAGCAGAGCCGTGTCCAGGACTTTTAAAATGGGGTGGCCCATGTGGGGCACTTGTTTATTCATGGATGGCACCAATGGATATGCTTATTTATTTATTTACACAAATCGTTTATTTATTTATTTACTTTCTAGTGAATTTTTGAGTTTCACATTGCACAATCACCATATTTTTTTTCCTCTTCATCTTCTACTTTTGTGGTGGTTAGCAAGTCACTTCTTGTTGCATTACTGCCACCAACTGGAGTTGAGTGGGACTCTAAATACTATGTATGTGAGTATGAAAAAATATTAATATTAATACTACACACCTGGGCTAGAAAAAAAGGTGAAAGGTGCATGCAACCACACACTATTTTGGAGTTTACAACCCAAGCCTTTTGTCGACCATGTAAAGTCAATTTAAACTGGAACTTAGTGGGGTGGCACCTGGGGTGGCCAATCAGATTCTAAGGGTGGCATGTGCTACCCCAGGCCACTCCCTGGACACGCCCCTGTTTAACAGCGTCCTCGTCTTTTCCGACAGTGCGAGCTATTTCTCTCCAAGAATTATTAACAACATGTTGAACACGGTGATCTTTGAGAGCTGAATCATACAAATGTCTGTATTTACGAACCTCTGCCATACTAGTTCTTGCCAGTCCGCCATGTTTTTCCACGTCTGACCGTCCACGTGGTTAGGAAATTTCCTAGGTGCGTGGTGCGGAAATTTTGGGCAATGCGGAGATGCGGTGGAGGGGCGTGGTTGTTAAAATGACGCAATTTTGCCTCGCGGAGCCGTGCGAACCTCGCGGACGCGTCAAGCATAACCCAAGCTTCAGGAGCCACAAGCAGCAGCTTGTTCTCAGAGCGGAGTGACCGGGCCAAAACATATGGCTGCAGCTACTCCATCAAATAGGTTGGAGCCACACCATTCAGTGCGTTAAACACCATTAAAAGAAGTTTAAAACGAATTCTAAAATCAACAGGCAACCAACCAGTGGAGAGCAGCCAAAATTGGTGTCACTACACAAAAACCTCCAATAACTCAAGGAATCCACTCTGAAGATGACTGGTGAAGGTAACAGGAGAACTTGGCTGACAAACTGAGAAACACAAAAAGATACAGGAAGGGGTGATAACTAGAATGAGAAGCAGATAAACAGCAGGTGTGCAAGGTGCTGAATGACTGGAGAGGTGAGGAAACCTAGGTCAAAGGAAGTACTAACCAAGTCATCCATACGATATCAGTGCTGCTTCATCCTCACCAGGGTCGTAAAAAAGCAGGCGTCTACCTTCAGCAATCATCAGGCGAGAGGTAGAGGACACACTGGACAGGTCACCAGTCCATGACATGGCCACGTGTAGACAATCATCCAGTCACACACATTCACACATGGGGACCCAGAGAGTCTCTGACCACTTTAAAACCCAGTTCCTACAGTGGAATTATTAAATTGTCAACCAATTTTTAAAGCATCAGAGACCACACATGTGGTGATTAGAAGAAACCCCACAGATGTATCGTTTGTAGCTACTCGCCCAAAACACAAATGGCTTTCACTCAGAAATCCCGTTCGTGGACAGGGAATCTTGCGAGATAAACACAATTCAAGGTAAACAAACATGGTGAAGAAGGAGCGCGCTGGACACTTTTTCTCAGCTCGCTTCCTGATTGGCTACATGTCACAATCAACAGGCAGCACGTTCGTTTGTCCCAATAAAAATCAGACCAACACAACNNCACATGTGGATTGGTTGGGCAAACTCCCATGCCCCCTCCATCACCCTTGCAAGGGTATAGAGCTGGTCCACAGTTCCACGGCCAGGACGAAAACCACATTGCTCCTCCTCTATCTGAGATTCAACTATCGATCGGACCCTCCTCTCCAGTACCTTGGAGTAGACCTTTCCAGGGAGGCTGAGGAGTGTGATCCCCCTATAGTTGGAACACACCCTCAGGTCACCCTTCTTAAAGATGGGGACCACCACCCCGGTCTGCCACTCCCTAGGAACTGCCCCCGATGACCACGCAATGTTGTAGAGACGTGTCAACCATGACAGCCCTACAACATCCATAGCCTTGAGATACCCAGGACGAACCTCATCCGCCCCCGGGGCTCCGCCGCTGTGTAGTTGTTTGACTACCTCAGCAACTTCTGCCCCCGAGATCGGACAGTCCATCCCCAGGCCTCCCAGCTCTGGTTCCTCCTCGGAATGCGCATTGGTGGGATTGAGGAGCTCCTCAAAGTATTCCTTCCACCGTCCGACTATAGCCTCAGTTGACGTCAGCAGCTCCCCATCCCCACTGTAAACAGTGTGAGCGAGTTGCTGCCTTCCTCTCCTGAGGCGCCGGACAGTTTGCCAGAACCTCTTTGGAGCCGATCGATAGTCTTTCTCCATGGCCTCACCAAACTCCTCCCACGCCCGAGATTTTGCCTCGGCAACTGCCACTGCTGCACCCCGCTTGGCTATCCGGTACCTGTCTGCTGCCTCCGCCTACAGTGGAATTATTAAATTGTCAACCAATTTTTAAAGCATCAGAGACCACACATGTGGTGATTAGAAGAAAACCCACAGATGTATCGTTTGTAGCTACTCGCCCAAAACACAAATGGCTTTCACTCAGAAATCCCGTTCTTGGACAGGGAATCTTGCGAGATAAACACAATTCAAGGTAAACAAACATGGTGAAGAAGGAGCGCGTTGGACACTTTTCTCAGCTCGCTTTCTCATTGGCTACACGTCACATTCAACAGGCAGCACGTTCGTTTGTCCCAATAAAAATCAGACCAACACAATAAAACATGTTTGATTTATGATCTCAGCAATTTCAACGTCCTTCCAAGAGTACCGGAGAGCTCCTAACACACCACACGGTAGGATAATCTGATAAGATTCTCTTTAGAGTCGTTGTGGTAATGGTGCACAACTGTAAGATTTTCGGAAGGGGTGGGGCTGGTCAGAAGTCAGCATGACCATTCTGTCGTGTGAACCACACAATGTTGTGGAACACGTTTAGGGGCGGCGGTGGCCCCATAATCGGAAGGTTGCAGGTTCGAGCCCCGCTCAGTCTGTCGCTGTCGTTGTGTCCTTGGGCAGACACTTAACCCACGTTGCCTGCTGGTGGTGGTCGTTGGGACCGGTGGCACCAGTGCTCGGCAGCCTCGCCTCTGTCAGTGCGCCCCAGGGCAGCTGTGGCTACATCGTAGCTCATCCCCACCAGTGTGTGAATGTGTGTGTGAATGGGTGAATGACTGATTGTGTTGTAAAGCGCCTTGGGGGTTCCAGGACTCTAGAAGGCGCTATATCAAATACAGGCCATTTACCGTTTAATCATGGCTGCATTTTAAACACCTGGATTCTTTGAGGAACTTTCCAAAGTAAATAAAAAAGTAAAAAAGTCAAATTAGAGCCGACTCTGAGTGAAGGAAAGAAGCATTCTCCTTATGGGCGAGTTACTCCTCAACGTTTTATTGTTTAGCTGACTAGGACGTAATGAGTTAAATTACATGTTATTTAATAAGCCATAAGACATAGGATTCCATAGGAAATATGAAATCAACCTTATGGAGAGTCAAGTTTAAACGTTTAAAATTGCATTAAGACAAATTAAACTAGACTAACTTTAACACTTAATGTATGGTGTAACTAAGGTGAATGAGACGGAGAATGGTGTCGTGTGGAATGTTGCTCAGAACCAGCAAATCCGAAGAAACGATTAGTTCTGATGGGAAATGAAGGTGATGTCTTCGCGCTAAGCTTTGGTTAGGAGATTCATAAACACATTCGACGGCCTACATACCCTTTTGGAAGTCCCTGTTAGATCAGGAATGTTGAGGTCCAGCTGGACCCTCTCTGGAACCGAAACCGGTGGGAAAAGCAGTGGTTGCCGACCAGACTAGTCTCTGAGATACTTCCGGGTCATGACGGTTTTGTTGGCAACTAGCGAGACCCAAACCTGGGTCGTGATGGTTCAGCTTTTATTCTGAAAGGAACCGTTGCAGCAGTTGGAACAGCAGCAGATTTTATCAAGCTTGTCGTTGGTTCTTTTGGCTGAAGAGGAAAGTTACAGATTGGCCACTCCGACAACTTCTCTAGAACGCTTTGAACTGATGACGTGGGCATAGTTTTATGCTTCGGATGTTTTGGTTTATGGTCGAATGAAAAGATGACAAGTTTACCAAGCACCACCAAAACCACGCCTCTGTCAGATCTGGCAGATTCTGATTGGATCAGTGAAAGTAATGTGTCATGTTTTAACGCTACGTGAGATCAGTCCTAGTGGAAACATTTAAAGTCATATTACTTATTATATTCTATAGGATTATAATAAAGTAATTAATATTTTGATTTCACAGATTGGTCACATCTTATTATTGACTAACACTTTGTTTGATTAGCTTTATTAAAATAGAGTTATTTGATTTATTAAAAGGAGCGAGTCCATTCTTCTGTTGAGCTGGAAAGAAGCAGTTTATAACAAACGCATGAGACCTTGAGGCCATACCTCATGCAGACTAGTTCTGAGTCAGAGGAGAGGGGGAAAGTGACTTTTGGTGGAAAACAGTCATTTCATTCCATTACTAGGATTATGAAGGAAAAGATCTACAATTTAAAAAGCTGCAATGAGTGAAAAGAAAAGAACATCCTTTTCACTCTTCATTCTTCTTCTCGTTCATTGGATGAAATTATAATCTTACTTTCATCTATGGATTTCACAATATCAATGGCTAATATTGGCATTCAGTTATAATATAGGAAATTATTGATATCAGTTTTCATTCTCTTAATGACCCAGTGTTAACATACCATGCACATATTCAGCTTCTTCAACCTCTCACTCAAAATGTCAAACTATGAGATACACTGATCGGCCAAAAAATAAAAGTCGCCACCTGGATGTAACTAAGCTAATAGGTAGGAGCCTCCTGTTGGATGATTACTACATGGGCGATTATCTTTCAGCTGCAACAAGTTGTTTAACTCCAACTGGTGCAATGAGCTGCTTCTCATTTCTTCAACAACCATGTGGAAAGACACGTCTGGTGGCCGTGGAAAAGATGTTGGTGTGTTTGAGAAGGGTCAGATCATTGGCATCAAGCAGAGAAGACATCTAAGAAGATCGCAGAAACGACTAAAACTGGGTAAAAAACTGTCCAACATCTTATTAAAAACTGGTCGGATGAGTCCAGGTGGACCCTGTTCCAGGGTGATGGTGCATCAGGGTAAGAAGGGAGGCAGATGCAGTGATGCACCCATCATGCGTAGTGCCTACTGTACAAGCCTGTAGGGTCGGTGCTATGATCTGGGGTTGCTGCAGTTGGTCAGGTCTAGGTTCAGCAACAGCATGTGCTCCAAGAATGAGGTCAGCTGACTACCTGAATATCCTGAATGACTAGCTTATTCCATCTTCCCTGATGGCACAGGCATATTCCGAGATGACAGCGCCAGGATTCATCGGGCTCAAATAGTGACAGTGGTTCAGGGAGCATGATACGTCATGTTCACACATGGATTGGCCACCACAGAGTCCAGACCTTAACCCCATTGTGCTGGAGAAGGCTTTGTGCAGCGGTCAGACTCTACCATCGTCAGTGCTAGATCTTGGTGAACCTCAATGCAACACTGGATGGAGATAAATCTGGTGACATTGCAGAAGCTGATTGAAACAACGCCACAGTGTATGTGCGCCGTATTCAAAGACAAAAGAAATCCAACAAAATGACCTTCCATGACCTTTTTTTGGTCTGGCAGTGAGTAAGGTTTAGTTATTGAAATATATTTTTTGTGTGGCACAACTAGCCTCACCAAAATTTGAGTAGTTGTCATATTTTCTAAAGACGATAAGTTTGGTAGGAAATATGTGATGTTGGTTACATAAAATTAAATTTGTTCTTCAGTTTTCTTTATGAGGGGGTGCCCCCACATTTATTGGTATCGGTTTGTTGTCGCATTTAATATGACTGTAGAGACCGGAATCACTGACTACGTTTACATGCAGCCAATATCCGGGTTATGATCGGGTTAAGGTCGGTATTCGGGTTTCAGAGTTGATCGGAATAACCCGTTTACAAGCATAAATAGAAAGAGTTACCCCTAACTTGCATAACCCGATTTAAATGCGGACGTTGGGGTAGCATCAGGACGTATGGACTACGTCAAGACGCAATATGCGTCATATTTTGCTGTCTCTGTACTTTCGGCCGTCAACAAAAGTTCATGCTTTTCACCAGACCGATGAAGACAGAGGTTTCCTCGTCACTCCAAAAGTGTGGTGCTGTGCCGCGACTCACTATGTTGCTCCCAACTTGTTGTTTACTTCCGGTGTTCTGGCGCATACAAGACGTCTCACTACTCTAAAGACCAAGATTCCTTGCGAGCAGAGCATGCGCAGAACACACGCGTTGATGGGGATATCCCGATATGCGTTTACACGACCAAACATTCGGGTTAGAAAAGGGTTACCCCAGGTGTAGTAACCGGGTTTTTGGCGGTGTTTACATGGCCATACGGAACTGAGTTATTGTGAATATTCGGGTTTTAAAAGGGTTACTGGCTGCATGTAAACGCACTCACTGTATATTAATGGGTTTTAACAGCAAACGGCATTGTAGATGAAACATTTCAGATCAAAGCACATTTACAAACTCCAAGCCCCTCTTTGGTTTCCACAAATACGCTTTTTTTCTGTACGCTGGAAAAAAAAAGAAAGAAAGAAAAAGATCTGCCGTTACCAGACAATGTCAAGACAAAGACGGGGCGTCGTGGTGCAGTGTGCGTCAAACAAAAGTGACGATGAGTGCTCCAGATAGGAGTTTTGATGGTGATGCTGAGGAAGAGGGCTTTCGGCATGAAAGAGGCCAGCGTGTGATCATGATGTCATTAGAAGTATGGAGCAAGACAGACCGGAGGAGGCTGCTGTGCTGTGCTGCACCCAGGGGACGTCATTACCAACTGGAACTGAGCAGGGACCTGAGTACAGGTCAGACACACAGGAAGTGGGCTAACACACATACACACACACCCACACCCAGACACACACAGGCAGGCATCCATCACATAAGAAATGGACAGTTCTGTCTGGCTTTCGGCAGCAGACTTCTGCTTTTGTAGCTAAACTTGACAAATTCTTCAATATCTAAGTGGACACCTCTGTAGACAAATGTACCTCGTTAATGAGCACACACACAGATGGACAGAACTTGCGCGCACACACACGATTGTGGACTGAGAGCTCATACTGTGCTAAGTTGCAGTGTGTATACCGGTGTAGCCGTCTGCGCTTCATTACTGTTCACACACAGACAGTTGCAGTGTTTTTGTGTCAATGTTTAATGAGGGGCTGGGAGTCTGGGGACCTTACTGCTGTCAGGAGCTCCTGTAGTCTGGAGCTACCACCTGTTCCCATTCACTCCCTAAAGACCTAAACACACACACACACACGCAGACACACATGTATTAAACCATCCGCAAGACACAGAGGCATGCAAACAAGAAAGAGCGTCCACAGAAACATGTCTACACCAGCGTGCACACGCTTGACAAACTGCATACACTGATTTAGTCATCCTGTGGCACCACTGTCAGCACCGGATACATGTAAACAGGTTACTGTGGTTGGCTGAGCCTGGCTGCCTGACAGAAGCTACAAAAACCATGGGAATATCAATTGATACATTCCATATTCCTCACAAGCTCGCCAGAGATGACAGCGTGAAAGCTGCTGCCAGCGAGAGTGATCCCTCCCTGCCTTTCTCTTTTTTATTTTTTATTTCCTGACAACGCTGCGTGATGGAGATCCGAAGCATCCCCGACCGATCGCACGCGCCGCCTCCCATAATCACTCCTGACAGAACTTCTGAGACCAGGCTTCGGCACTTGAGAGGAAGTAAATGTACATTTCAAAAAACTAACTTTTATTTAAACAAACAAAAAAAAAATCAATTATTGACTCATTAACAAGATTATAAAACAGTGATTTAGTTACATAAATAAATTGATATCGGTGTATCAAATCTTAATTTCATAAGCATGTATACATGGGTCATTGCAATAAATAAAAAGGGAGGGCAGAAGATTTTCTACACAAACAGAAAATAATAGAAAGACTCAGAGGAAATTGTTTCTGTAGAGAACAAGAGACACTGGACAACATATTTCTTCTTCAAACACACGTGAGGAATTGCTTTGTTAAAGCATGAGTTACACAGCCATTCACTTACTAATTAAGGACACTAAAGCTGGGACCAGGGTTGGTTGACTCTCACCTCTTTGAACGCGTTTGGTTGTTAGACAGATCTTCTGTTTGGTTACTTTAAAGCGTTAAGACAAGGCAAGAGAAAAAGGCTGATTTTATCTTTAATCAACAACACAGGAAACAAAAAAGTTGCACTGAGAAAGAAAAGACTACATTTAAAAAATAAAAGGCAACTAATGAGGACAGCAGAACGTCGCAGAAGAGACACTGGAAATTCAAGAGAACCTATAGGTGACCTGCTTTAGGAAATCTTGATATTGAATCTGTGCATATATAAGTTGAATGATATTGACCTACTTGTGTGTATTATAGAGATAATCTCAAATTAAAAAAGAAAATGCATCATTTTTAATCAGCTTCACCTGTGATTATCTCCTCAATAAAGCATTTTTTATGTTTCCAACAGGAAACATTGAATTTACTTAACCAAGTTTTGTCAACTGGTTCCACTAAACCTAGCTGCTTAAATGTACTTTAAACATAAAAACAACGTCGTTGTCGTCTTCCTCCGCTTATCCGGGTCCGGGTCGTGGGGGCAGCATCCCAACTAGGGAGCTCCGGACCGTCCTCTCCCCGGCCACCTCCACCAGCTCCTCCGGCAGGACCCCAAGGCGTTCCCGGACCAGATTGGAGATGTAACCTCTCCAACGTGTCCTGGGTCGACCCGGGAGCCTCCTGCCGGCAGGACATGCCCGAAACACCTCCCCCAGGGAGGCGTCCAGGAGGCATCCTGACCAGATGTCCAAACCACCTCAACTGACTCCTTTCGATCCAGAGGAGCAGCGGTTCTACTCCGAGTCCCTCCCGAATGTCCGAGATCCTCACCCTATCTCTAAGGCTGAGCCCAGCCACTCTACGGAGGAAACTCATTTCGACCGCAAACAACGTATATTACCCTTAATTTAAGCAACTAGGTTTTGTGCCGTGGTTTGCAATTAGTCGGGCTTGCCGCCGCATGGGGGTGCGAGAGGCACGAGAGTCGATTTTTATTTAGAGTCTGTTTGCATGAAGGAATGCAAAATTTGCCTCCAATCACTAGGTGGCAATAGCGCTCCGACTAGTCAACAGGCTTACTGTTTAACCCAGCAGAAGAAACGGCCTATAAACACGTTAGTGCACTGACCTAAAGGAGGAAACAGCAGAGGCGCCAAAGCTAGTGATGGTTGTCGGCAGAAAAAAAAGACAAGAGAATACAACAAAGCCTTCATAAAACCCCAGATTAACTGTGAATATGGTTGGAAATGAAGACAAACTCCAGTAGTAGCTCGGTGGAGCTAATGTGATAAAAGACGTCCCTTTGCAGTCCAGCACAAGCATTCAGGTGAACCTGACACTAGTTCCACAAGAATATGAAATAACAGCTGAGCTGCTGAAGTCACGTTTTTCCGATACACACGGGTTTGTTCAGGGTAATAAAACACAACAAAAACAGCTATCACTGTAATAATTGTGGTTAGCCTGGCGATAAGCTAACAGTATGCTACACCCTTGTATGTTCGTTAGCTCAACAAAAACATGACAGTGAGCTAGGTGCGTCCACAATCTTTCCTTATGGTGGCAAATTTTACGTTCCCTAGAGGGAAATACTGTATTTTCACAACCATAGGGCGCACCATGTTATAGGGCGCAGCTTCAGTTACGGGTGTCTTTTTGGTATTTAACACATACAAAAGATGCACCGGGTTATAGGGCGCGGGCGTGGTAAAACGTACCGGTAAAACATCTGTGCGGGCTCGGGACTCGGAACATATCAGTGCAAACCAGACATTGTGAAAACTATAAACAGCCAAAAGTATGTTTCACTTTACTGGTCTAGTCCTGGTTCAGACCTGGTTTAGAGCGCACGTGCACTTCCTCATTGCGTGCGCTGACGGCTCGTGCTCTTCTTATGCGCTGATGCGCTGTGTTGAAGTTCAGAATGTGTTTACTGGTAGTTGGTGGATTTAACTACATTAACTTTCCACATGAACAAAATCATGTGTGTTGCCTTGCCGTTCTCGCCACGCCCCTCGTCTTCTACCATGTTTGCGTCTCACAACAACACAATAGGCGCACCGCACCATAGGGCGCGGCGTACATTTTGGAGAAAATTTAAGACTTTTACGTGCGCCTTATGGTCGTGAAAATATGGTAATTGAGAAATGTTGGTTTTTGTAGAACCAGTTGACATAACCTGGTTTAGGTCATTCAACATTTCGTTGTTTTAGAGTGTATGCTATGCTAATACAACAGCTCACATGCAAATATCTCAGCAAATTTTGTTTCTCCAAACTTTTATTGACCAATGTTTTTAAGTAGTCTACCTTCGTCCCCTTTGCCCGTCCTCTCCACCACCCTCAGTGAGATTGAACCTGCTTTTTTGGACAAACCAAGAGTCCCAAACAGGTATATGCGTGGCCTTGTGAGTCCAAAAAGAAATTTAAAAAAGCATCAACAAGGTCATTTTTAACAAAGTAGAATTGAAACAAATGAGAAGATAAAAAAGAGAAAAGATGGAGAGCCAAAGAGAGCAAACTACAGCGGCTTCAAGTATTTCACATTACATAGAATACTCTGTATAAATTAGTTAAGATATACTTTCAGATCCTCCATATTCAGACATATACTATGGCATATATACAGAGTACAATAAATGCTTGCTCATGTTGTGTTTTTATCGTTTTCCTGGTAGTGAGACGTTTGTTTGTTCCACTTGTTTTGTTTTGTTTTTCCTGCGTAGAGAAATCCCTGAGAACGTTCTGGTTTCTGAATGTTCCACACAATGAACTAGCACAGTAGAAAGTCTAATTTCAATGATTCACATGCACAGAGGGTAGTGTTACTGGCCGAGTCTGAAGCGAACCATACAGCGACGGTCGTGAGGATGAGCGAGGGATGAGTTTTACTTTCCTTTTTGTGGGTGGGGGGGGGTTGTTGGAGTACTGAAGGCAGTGATGTACAGCAGAGCAGAGCACAGAAAGACTCACGAGTGGATTCTTAGTCATGGTTTCCACTCAACATTGGGTTTTAATTAACACTGTCAGCTATCATGGGCTAAATTTAAGATAGCATAAATGGGATCAGGGTCAATACCGTATCATGAGGTAGTCGTCTCCCATCTGGATTTTCTTTTTTTTAAAAAATAAAAAAAAATGGAGCTTTATCAGTCAAATCTCTCAATTCAAAAGTTAATACTTGCCATTTTTGTCTGTTTACTTTCCAGAACTGGTTCTTTTGAGCAAAAAGTTGGGTCGGACCTAACGCCTGGAACCCAGAGAAAGCTAATGGCTGCTCAAGTGCAATGAAAGCAAGCAATGAAATGGATGCTAAAAGCGGCTTTCTGTCAGTGCTAACCCAAACTGAGCCGAGCCAGCGAGGGCCTTAGACGAAAGAGAGGTGCGCCGTGTGGTTTAAAGCCGTAGTTTCTCTTTGAGGATACCGAGACATTTGTTTTTTGTTTGTCTTACTGTTATTTTTTTGTTTTGTTTTTTTAAACATGAGCACTATTGTACAAAGGCTTCAGCCACTCAACAAGTCACTCATTTAAACATTGAAAATGGGAAAAAATAATGTTTCAAATCATAGAGATAAAGAAACAAAAAAAACTTTAAAAGCCATTTCACTTCTCATTTTCATCTCGCACACATGTAGAGAAAAACACACGACATTCACAACATGACAAATTTCCTCTCTTCTGAAAAATAAAAACACTTCTGTACACATAGTAGTAATAATATTAATAATAATAATAATAATGTTTATAACAATAACAACAGCAAGAACAATAATACCGCATGTGGCTCTGTTGAATTTTTTTGTCATCTTTTCCTTTCTCTTTTTGCTTCATGTTCCAAGTCACGTCCTTCTCACTTTATTAGTTTGAAAGATGTTCAAAAGGCAAGTTAATAGAAAAGTACTAGAGTGGAAGCGGAGGGTTCGGTCGCCCCCGAGCCTCACCCTCAGCCAAACCGCTCCCTCACCAGCATCATCAGTTTCTTTTTGCCCTTGTAGATCTGTTTCAGGTTGTCTATGAACTGGGTGAACTGAATGTGTCCGTCGTGAGCCATCATAAAAGTCTCCCGGGCCTTACCCAGGAACTCGATGAACTCGCTGTAGTGGCGGGGGCTAATGTGCGTGAGGCGCGAGTGCGTAGTGTTGATGTAGGCCCCGATGGTAGCGTCCAGCAGCTGCCTGAGCGGCGCCTTGTCCAGCGACATCAGCTTCCCAGAGTTCCTGCGGCTGTGCAGCACCGACACAAGGCCTGGCGTGGTCAGCGTGCATCGCCGCAAAATGTCAGAGAGCACGGTGGCGCACTTCACGCTTTTTACCACCAGGGGGATAACTGCAGCTAGCTCGTTTTTGCCCAGCGAGTGGCTGAGCGCGCAAGCCCAAAGAACGTCATTAATGGCTGGGTGCGTGTCCTGGTTGTAACTGAGGTTCAGATGAGCCATCGCTAGCGTTGCCAGCTTGTACGCTCGCATCGGGTAACCGCGGTGTTCCATGTAGCGTGCAATGGTAAACAGCTGTGTGTAGCTCATTCCTGTTGTTGCAGCGTCCAGTACAATCTGGTAGGCTGTCTCGAAGGCAATTTGGTCCTTTTCACAAAGTGTAAGAGCAGAGAGGGCGCAGTTCTGGGGGTCCTTCATGGCACACTGTAGGGCGAGTGTTCGGGCAGATGAGGCCAGCTTCTCCTGCTGGTGGCAGTCCAGGTGGAGTCGGACGATAGTGCTATTGGACATGACGGTGGTGGCCACGATACTGGTGGCTTCTGTAGGGGTGAAGAGGGTGAACCAGCTCTGCATGATGCTGTCCAGTGCATAAACACCTGGGAGACACAAAGCAGACTGTATGAAGAAAACGGGAAGGGAAATGTGAAGAACATTTATCTGGGAGAGGACTCACCAACTTCAGTGGCACATGTGACTAACCAGCGCACCATCTCTCTCCTCCTCCAGTTTAAGGTGGACAGAGTTATTCTCATCACCTGAGAATGACAGAACATTACGGGACAGTGCTTCTTTAAGAGAATAC
>SSNQ01034444.1:516872-531476 GCA_006942095.1 Nothobranchius kuhntae
ATCTTTTTTTTTTTTTTTTTAGCTTTTTTCACTTTCTGAGCATTTGTTATGATGTGTAATCATGGCAACAAGCTGGTTTACAATCGGGAGCAGCTGATTAACATTGGAAAGGCTGAAATAATACCTCAACTGAAGCCACAAATCCCAAATGAGCTAAAACGCAAGAAGCGTGGGTGCAGAGCGGGAGCAAAACGGAGACAGAGAAAGAGGAAATTCAAACCATCTCTTCCATCGATCATAATGGGCAATGTGAGATCACTGGCCAACAAGACGGAGGAACTCCAAGCCCTTTCAAGGACTCAGCCAGAGTTTTGGCAGTTTCTGAACCGCTGGAGGAGATAATGCAAAGAAGGATTCTCCAGAGAATCAAGACAATGATGGACAACCCTGAGCCATCTCTTCACAAGACTGTCCGACAACGGAAGAGTGTCTTCAGTCAGAGGCTTCTTCAGTTTCGCTGCAACACTGACCGCTACTGGAGATCCTTCCTGCCAACAGCCATTGTAATATACAATAACTCTTTGATGACTTGATTATTATTATTATTCTGAGCTACTACAGCAATCACTTTCCCTCTGGGATTAATAAAGTATTTTTGAATTGAACTGAATTGAAACTACTGCTTCAGTTGGCTCCTGTCAAAGTACTAAAGTGAGGTTTGAGGCTTTGAGGAAGTCCGGTTTTTGACCGAGCCATTGCACCATAGCTCAGTAACTAGCTCGGTAGCCTAGTGGTAGAGTGTCCGCCCTGAGCCTGGGAGATCAGGGTTCGATTCCTGGTCGGGTCATACCAAAGACTCTGAAAAAGTGGGACCCAACGCCTCTCTGCTTGACACTCAGCATTAAGGGGTTGGATTGGGGGGTTAAACCACCAAATGGTTCCCGAGCGCGGCCGTGTCTGCAGCTCACCGCTCCCCCAGGAGACGGGTCAAATGCGGAGAACAAAGACAACTGATGGGACTTTAACTTTAACCGCAACAATAGCAAATAGATTTTGCTTTGCAGGTCAGTCTAACCATGCCGCTTTGTAGCCTCAGCAGCTTGGTTCCCTAGATAATTATTAGTTTTAGTTAAAACCTAAACAATGACATTGGAGTATTGGATTGGATTTAAAAAAAAAAAACATTTGGTTCATCCAACAGCACTGATGTGGTTGCACACCTGCAGTCCGAGCTCCAGAGAGACTTTGAGAAGCGTGATGTCCGGCAGGCTGTCCATGAGAGTGGCGATTTTGAACGCGTCCTGTGCCAGTTTGAAGATGTGAGATGAGGAGTGAATGTTTTTCTGGATGGACTCCAGGACCGTCTCCAGCCTGCGGCTGTCACCTGGAAAGGAAGCAAAAGAGCAGGATTGAGTCAGGCCAGGGCAGAGATTGCTGTTGCACCTATACCCGTATGTATCTGCAAGTGAATGTGCACCTTTGGCAGCAGTGAGCATGGTGGAGGCCAGCTCGCACTGCTGAGACTCTATATGGCTCAGGGTGAACCAGCGCGGGTAGCGGTTGGGAACTACAGACACGATGTGGTGAGGTCGTGAGAGATCACCAGACGAGGCCGTGGACTCCAACACCGGCAACCTGATGGAGAAACGACAACAAAAAAATGCCTTTAAATATGATTAAATATTCGTAAATTTAAATATATTTCAAGAGGATAAAACCCTTGAGGTGCAACATCTAGTTTTCGAGGGGTTCCCCCTTTCTATACAGCAAAAAATAGAGGATCTGTAAGACTGCTGCCGGGTATAATTCTGAGTTAATTAATACAAAACAAAAATAAGGAGCATCAATTTGTGTTTTTAGTTTGAGTACACGTGGTCTTATGGTCTTTAACTATTTAATGTGAATGTGAAATGATGATGTTGATCCCTGCTGAAAGACCAATTTCTGTAATTCCTTCATCAAAACTAAAATAACTGTGATGCATTACTCTCAACACGAGCACAAAGGAAATATTTCATTTCCAATATTGGCAACAAAACTATTAAATTGATAAAGCCTTCAACAGTAAACTTAGAAACAATTAGAAATAGGCAAGAGATGAGTATAAATGGTATTCCGGGTTTAACCGATTATTTAATAGAACGTTATTCTAAATCAAGTGGAACTTTGATGAATGTTCTTGTCTCAAACCCCCAGTGAGTCTTGCTTAGTATGGACGAGTCAGTGTCTCGATGCACTCTGCTGGGTTTCCTTAAAAAGGAAACTTTTAACTAACCGGCATAATGAACTGAACTCAATCGGACCGCTTACTTTGTGAAGTGGCTTGAGACGACTCTAGTTGTGATTTGGGGCTATATTAATAAGCTGAATTGAACTGACACAAAAAGTCAATTTCTCAATGTCTTTTTTTAAACCGAGGGACAAAAAAAGAAGTCACCAGCCTTTAACTGAAGATTCTAATAAGACCTGAAAGGCTTTAAAGGGAGCCTAGGCAGTTTTGGCTTGCTTTTAGCACCCCCTTGTGTCCGTTTAGTAGAACCAAAAGCAAAATCTCCTCACATGCATGTGTGTTTGTCTTTTAACGCCTTAAGCTGGGCGGACACTGCGACTTTTTCCACTCGTAGCACTCAGCTTCAGCTCAAACTGTACGACTTCCTCGCAGGGCAGATCTCACGAGTCATGCGCTCACACTGTACGACCCAGTTCTCGGATGTGACCTGACTGCTCACACTGTACGTCTGGTAGCAACACGTCAGACCTAAAAATATGCTAAAAATAGCAGTTTTTACAAAACACGTCAGACTTTTTTGTCTTGCCTGTTGTCCTTCGGGAGTGCTGCAGGAGGACACACAGGGATTTATGGGGGTTGGACGAGGAAAACGAAATAAAGAAAGTAAATGTGTGTTTTGTGATCAGTTTAATTTGACATGAACACGACAAACACGCTTTCTTGACCATCTTTGTGAGAAAAAAAAAACGTGTAGAAATAAAAACGAACAACGTGTGTTATTAGGGAAATAGAGGGCGAGCAGCATTGAGGCATGATTGCACATGCGCCTTGAGCGGTTCTGGTACTTTTTGGGTCGCAGCTGCTCGCAGCGCCGCTTCAACAGTGCGATACCCTCACGAGGAACGAGCAAAATATCAAACACGCCAGAAGTCCGTGCGAGCTCACGATTGCTGATTGGTAGCTGGTCACNACTACACGACGCTCAGCGCAAAACTCGCCCCGATCTTGTGGATTCTCGCACGAGTGGAAAATTGGCTCAAAAAAGTGAAAAAGTCGCACAGTGTACGCCCGGCTTCAATCTAAAAGCTGAAATGTCTCCCCAGGCTTCCTTAAAGGGAAGCTAATGCCTCATTCCCATCGGTACCTGGTCGGCCCTGCCCGGATAGCTCCAGTCGGCCCCAGCCTGGCCCGGTTGATTCCACACATCCTTGCTTAGGTATGCAAGGAATGCAGTCAGAGACATTTTCAGCTTCTAGGTAATCAGCATGATAATGAATGATGATGAATTGAGCATGCCTTAAGCCCATGTGGGCTGATTCTACCCACCAATCAGAGGCTTGCTCTAATGGAAGGTGTGAATTTGCTGACTGATAAGCCGGCTTATCAGTCAGCAGTGGGTGTGTTGGCCCTGGTCAGCCGGAAGCAGACCACCTCAGAAAGAGGGCTAAAAAACAGTCTCGTTGCACCCTGAAAAAAGGCATGCCACCAAGAAATGTAAGCAAGTTATGCTATCCGGGCCGGGCCGACCAGGTACAGATGGGAATGGCCCATAAGTCACACCCATCTATTCCGGACCATGGGTCCCCGGAAGAACGAAAAAATGAATGCAAGTCAATGGGGCTAAAAACACTTGCCATGGATTTCATTTATGATGTCCGTGAATTTTAAAGAAGCTTTTTGATACCGAGAACGCGCTTATTTTCTAATGTGGGGGGGGGGGCTGTTTTAGGTTTTGTGTGAAAATAAGTCCAGGACTACAAATATGCTTCACGAAAGTGACGTCATTGAACCAGACGCGGAGAAAACTGAGGGGAAAAGGGCTGTAAGTTCAGCAAATCCTTCCCACAGTGGAAAATAGGCACCGTAAATCTGGCCATTTGGTAAGTAGCAGCTACACTAGGGGTGGGGAGATTATGTGGTGCATTTGCAACGTGCCAGTGTAGTCATGCTAATTACAAACTTTTACCAGCTGATAAATCTCAAAGTACGTGACTGGCATGGTCAGAACACCCACCATTAGTTTTCATTTAAAATGCAGTACAGCATGTGTGCGATCCAGGGCCTACGGCAAAGCGGATTAGAAAATAGCTCTTTTAGCCCCGTTGACTTGCAGAGCTATTCAATTCAGGGCCTCAAGTGCCTGTATCCAGCATGTTTAGTGGTTTCTCGGCTCCAACACACTAAAATTCAGTGGTTGAATCACCTGTGCAGCACCTCATCAGGGTCTGCAGAAGCCTGTTAATCACCTACTAATTGAAATCAGGTGTGTTGAAGCAGGGTTAAAACCAAAACGTGCTAGACACCGGCCCTCGAGGCTCAGAATTGGATAGCCCCGCTGTGAAGGGTCATTTTAGCACATGCTGGCTCAAGAAAATGCTATAAAATAATGAATAATTTGCATAATGTCTCTATAAAGGGGCATTATGGAAGTTTGACAGCCAAAACATGTATAGAAATAATACATTTCTTCTTCATACATTCTCCTGCAATGCCCTGGTCCTGTAGAATGAGCCCTGGCATTTTTACTGTGATTGCCTGTTTTTCTGTAAAATCACAGAAAAAGAGAGATGCTCTGGTCGAGCAGGCTGCTTCATGCGCGTTCACGCTCAGGCATCGCCCGTAGCATTTGCTATCCGTAGCTTTAGCAGCAGAGAGAGAGGCAGTGCCACTTTGTCCCTGTTCCTAACGCCTAGTGACAAACCTAGCTACATTTCTGAGGACCCTTAGCTACTTTCTTCTAGATATTTCCTGCAAATTAGCAACAAAATAGCCATTTCCGCTCTGAACCATTCTTTGAACGTTGTTTCAGCTGTCATCAATGATATAAATATTACAGATACAAAAGACGTCACTAGCGCTGTAGCTCACCCAGTAAGACAGCGGACTCCTGTGCGGAAGACGTGGGTTAGATTCTGGATGTGAACATAATTTATTTAGAGTTTCTTTTTTACATTAATGGTATATTTTTTTACAGTAAGATGCCCAAATTTTTATTTGAGACTCACCGAACGGCATTGAATTCACAGATAAAAAAGATGTGGGTTCAAATTTCATTTTAGAACAATTTTTCAAGCAAGGGAAGGGAAAGATCTGAGCATGCAGGAGGACTGACCCATCATAAACCTTTGTCGGCTGTGCTGAAGAGAAAGGTACAGAACCAAATTATTTAATTAATTAGCTGCGCGTTCTCCTGTTTTCTGTCCTCTGGGCCACACACACACACGGGACTGTCTCAGTTGTTATTTTCGTTAAGGAGTGTGCACGTACAGCATGCGCGCCTCGTGCACGAGCCTACTATTGAAGCTGCCATTACGCTTTTGGCCTGAGGGGGCAATCGCGAGCATAAAAATTCAAAAGTCCGTAAAGTCCTTTTAAGGAGACTTTAAAGTAAGCTGGAAAGTCAAAGTAAATACATTTGAAGCTAAACACTAACCAATGAAATTCACGCCTGTCTTTTAACAAAAGCTTGGACAAGCGTTCATACATGCTACAGTGATGGGTTCTGAAAAGAAAACGTGAAATAAAACATCACGAGTGTGTAGACAGGGAGAAGTGTGTTGGTATCTGTGTAGTCTAAAATTGGAAGTAAAAGCCGATATAAGTCAGTAATCTACCCAGAATGATATCAGAAAACAGAAAGCTCCCCAAATCATCATCACCAAAGTGAAATCGCCTCTTTCTTCTTAGAGTAACAAGTTCTCAGACAGAAACAGCATATCGACAGAACACGTCTTCATTACGGAGGTTTGAAAGTGACTTCAAAATGAAAATGACTTCAGTCATCACCGGGGGATTTTTGCAAACCTATCCCTGCAATTTACTTTCAACCTAGTGTTTAATCACCGAGAAACTAAGGTATAATTAGTATTTTCTTCACTTTAATTGGTCGTAATGAAGTCAGAGCTGTGCAACACCTGCTGGAGGATGAAGGAGCCTCACAAGTTTCTGCCTCACATTATAATCATCCAGACAGGGCCGAGTCTTCACGAGCGTCAGGAGCACAGCGTCATTACACACTGTGGCCGGCTCATCTCCTCTTCTGCTTCCCCCCCCCCCAAACCCCAGTTTCAAAGGTCTCCTCTCCTTCAGAAGACAGCACAACCTGGCCTTCTCTCAGCCAATCACAAAGCTAATTGAGTCCACGGGGAAATTAAGAAATTCACCTTCCAGCCCTGTAAGGCTGGACACACATCAAACAAATACCAACACACATCAATGAGGGTAGAGCATACACACACACACACACGCAGGCACGCACGCACACACACACATACGCACACACACACCTGCCCTTTTGAAAACACATCAAAGCTGCTGGGTAAAAGCAATGTGATGCTAAATGCCAGTTTCAATTTCAGAGCAAAGTGCATGTGATACCATCGCCACGTGGGTGAAGGCACGTACAAAAAACGGGCTCGTCTTCGCTCGGTTTGGCCCACGAGAGTGCGAGCAGGGCTCAGCTCTCAGAGAGCTGGTAGGTGATAAAGAAAAAGCACACACACACACACACGCGCACACACACACGAGGTAGAGATGCGAGCAAGTGTGAACAGCAACACTTGGTGTAAAAAGGAGATGCTTGAAAGCCCTGGAAACAGCAGGTTTGTTCCACACGCAGCTGAAGAGCTGTAAAAGCTTCCACCACACCAGGGCCTTCTGGAAGATTCCCGAGCTACAACAAAAGCAAATAAATATATATCTAATAAAGGAGGACCATGGGTAAAGATGGAGGCCTCGTCAACATTCCTGTCTTTGTTTGGTTTTCACCAGAGAGTCGGAGGCCTCCATTGGACGAGAACTTGAGAGGATGGGCTTGTTGAAAAGCAGGCTCCTCGAAAGGTTTGGGGAGAGAATCTGAACTGGGCTATTGTTCAGTGAGAAACAAGAAAAGAAAGTCGTTGTGGGCTGCTCTGAAGCCTTCAATCAAATCGTGCGCATTGTTTCGTTTTGCAACAGCAACCGAGCAAAGATGTCTCTCGATGGGGAGATGTTCAAAAGCACCGGCAGCCATCTGTGGGAGTCAGTGAGGAAGAGAAGTTCTGGTGTCGAACCGTCACATCTGAGGGGGACGTAGGTTGATCACGTGGAGGAAATACACCCATGTGGGAAAGAGACACATGATGGAAAAGGTGTCCGGAGAGGTTTTTCTGTGCCTAATTCCTGAGGGGGTTTCTGGTCTCTATCACCATGACTACTGACCTCTTTACCTCACTGACTGTAAGCACTGTTCACTATCACAATCCATCATGCACACATCTATCCGCCCGGCGACACATCCGGTGGAGGACCTCGACTGTATACACAAACCCTTTCAGGATGAAAGCCTCAAAAGAGATCAAGTCGGACATGAGCGGAGAGGTAGCCTTTTATTTGGTCTCGCCGAGGTCTTGAAGCACATTTGGCTTCTAAACACGACTCTAGGTCAATTATTAACATCCAAAGGCTTTGCGAAGATTTCTGTGGATATTTTACTGCATCAAGAATGGAGCTTCACCTTGACACAACTGAACAGAGAATATTAAGGCAGTCATATGTAACAGAATGAAATGACTGTTTTCCCCCTCCTCTGACACAGGACTAGTTTGCATGAGATATGGTCTCAAGGTCTCATGCATTCGCTTCTAAGAATGAACTCTTTTCTTTTAATTAATCAAATAACTCTATTTTAATAAGCCAAAGTGTTAGTCAATAATAAGATGTGACCGATCTGTGAAATCAAAGTATTAATTACTTTATTATAATCCTATAGAATATAATAAGTAATATGACTTTAGATGTTTCCACTAGGACTGATCTCACGTAGCGTTAAGAGACGACACATTGCTTTTACTGATCCAATCAGAATCTGCCAGATCTGACGGAGGCGTGGCTTTGGTGGTGCTTGGTAAACTTGTCGTCTTTTCATTCGACCATAAACCAAAACATCCGAAGTATAAAACTATGCCCACGTCATCTCTAACCCCAGTTCAAAGCGTTCTAGAGAAGTATCTATCTTTCTATCTATCTATCTATCTATCTATCTATCTATCTATCTATCTATCTATCTATCTATCTATCTATCTATCTATCTATCTATCTATCTATCTATCTATCTATCTATCTATCTATCTATCTATCTATCCATCCATCCATCCATCCATCCATCCATCCATCCATCCATCCATCCAAAGCGTTCTAGAGAAGTATCCATCCATCCATCCATCCATCCATCCATCCAAAGCGTTCTAGAGAAGTATCCATCCAACCATCCATCCATCCATCCATCTATCAGCAGTAAAGAGTTGCAGGAACTTTTAATTATAATGAATGTAAATGATTTAAATTCCATCTAGGCGTGGGTAACATCATGTCATTCGTAATATTACCAGTTATTATTTCCTGCCAAGAAAAAAAGTCTATCACGTTAAGCTAACTTCATGATGGAGTTGCATTCACTAAACACAGGATTATGTTCATGTGTTCATCAGCATGAAGTTATTGAAGTTATCAAAGAAAACATGGCTGGAATCAGTTTTACTGTAATCTGTGTCTCTGAAGCCCTTTTCAGATAGACATTCTGGAACATTTGTGGACAATTCAAACCGGTTTTTAACCGGAACTGTGTTTTCAGACACACCACTTTTGTACGGGAACTTGTCCTTCCGGCTGCCTTCACAAAGCAGGGAAAAGTTCCAGATGTCTGAGGGAGGGGGATCGGACTTATGTTAAGCATAATTCTGCACAAGATACATAAGAGACCAGGATGATGAAGCTCAATGGTTAAAGGAATCACGGAGGCAGTGTGAAGCGCTCCGTCATGCGTCTAGACGGTACCGTAGGAGGCGAGCTGCCATGGTTCGCTGCATGCTACAGGAGCGAGCTATCTAGGTGCGCACAGCGTCCCCCGGTCCCCTCCTCCTCCCCCTCCTCCCTGTCCGGAACTCGACCTCACCAGTCTGAAGCAGTCACCTTGTCCGTAACAAGTCCGGACCTGTTACTAGGGGCTTCGTCCGGTTTAATTACGGAAAACGTTATCCGGATGTTTGTATTCAGACACAATGGTCTTACGGACAGAGTCCGGAACATTTCCGTTTTTCATGGCCTGTCTGAAGGGGGCTTAAGAGTGTGTGCTGCTGTGGGTTAATGTCCCCTCTGTGGGACTAATAAAATTTACTCTGTTCTATCATATGTAATTCATATCAGCAGTAGAAAAAAAGTTTGAGGAATTTTGGCCCTTCCAGGCTTCCGTACCAGTAACCTGGTTATGGAGGAGGGCTTCGTCTCACAAACAGAAAAAACACACCGGTGAAGCGGTTGATTCACCGCGTCACCAACTAATGTAGGAGAGGGAACATGTGAGTGAGTCACCACAGTAGAGAGACCAGCTTGCTGCGAGCGAGAGCAGCGATCTGTGGCTGATGAGTGAAAACAAAGGAAAAACATTCAGGACTGAAACTCCTTCAACACCGGCTGGCGACGCGGCAGCACTTCTAAACAAACCATGTCATTATGGCGGCACGCGCAGCTGCAGCTCACGGTTCTGGGAGAACCGGGCATGCCCCTCCCATCAGCAGCAGGTGGAGCTCACCGCTCCGCCCATCTCACAACCAGAGCGGAACAAGAAGCACATCGGCTTGGATTATACAGATGGGATTCTGTGTGAGATAACGCCAGTTAAATTATTACTTAAGTGTTGTTTGTGTGCATGTTGATTAGTAGCTAGTGCTATAATTAATGTCATCTGGTTTTTTCATAAAGCCTACACACTGTGCGTGATGCGCGTTTGGGGAGTGCAGGCGCTGGTTTGGCGTGAGAGCGTGTGAAGAGGGTCAAACGCGTGTGTCTCACGCTCAGTGCGTGAGAGTTGGCAGCTCTGCAGTGTGACGTAGATCTGTCAGGATTTTCAAATCCTAGAGTTTCACCTTCTGTTTTCTATCAGAAGCTAATGCAGGAGATAGGTGTAGGAGACTATTTTCATGTTCAGCCTGCAGGAAAAACTCAGAGTGAACGATTACAATCAGAAATCTGATTTTTTTAATGGTTTTTCATTGTTCCACACCTTTAATTTTAGCCTGGATGTTTCCCAGAGTTAAGATTTTGGCTGATTTTTAGAAGAATAATAAAAAAATAGTTATAAATTCTGCTAAATCATTCCTATAAACATGAATTTGTTGCATCTCAGGTCGGGAAAAATAATTCAGCATATTTAAGTGTTACTGAATATTCAAAGGGTGGAAGGTTTTTGGTTCCAGAGAAGAAGTAACTTATTGGCTGTGGACGACTCGTAGCTCAAATGGAAATCTCGCATAACAACAGGCAGAAGGAGTTATTTGTGTTTCTGGCTCCTGAAGAGTCGAGATAGGAAAGATCTCTGGAGAAAAACGGAGTTTCTTCTTCTCTTTCTCTGGCTGCTCAAGTCAAAATCTGGGCAGAGTGTGAACCAGTAGGCAGATCCTCTCTTAGGCTTTTTTTTTTTTTTTTTTTTTGCTTTGGCCACTTACACTGAGCCAACGCGAGGCATATGCTGCTGTCACACACTCTAATTAACCTCATCCGAGACTCATAAACACACACACACACACACACACACACACACACACACGGAGTGTTTTAAATAATTTGCATACTGAGGCCGGCTGACTTCTTGTTGAAAAAGAGCGCTACTTTGACAGCAACTGTGACAGAGGAGACAAATCGAGAAAGCAAGTGGACTCGTGTGTGTGTGTGTGTGTGTGTGTGTGTGTGTGTGTGTGTGTGTGTGTGTGAACGTAAGAGCAGGACTTTTTTTAATCTTTCTTTTTATCAATGATCGCGGTATAATGGGGCCATTAAAATAGCCCTGGTTACTTTACCTCCTCCTCTATTTTTAACTGGCCGCCGTCCCGTAGGAGCGAGGAGGAATATGCTATCACATTACACTATGCTACATTACACTCATTCATTATGTGCTGAGCAGACACCTCTGGCTCCCAGGAGCGCCCGTAAGTGGCCGTATTATTCTAAATCGCCAGTTTCACACCAGAGGAGAGAGGATGGAGGTGGTGAGGAGGTAAAAAAAAATAAAAAGGTGAGAGGAAGCGAGCGGCGAGGGCGGGAAGAAAGTGGCCGACTCAGGAATGAACGGGTTTGGTTTTGGAGGCTGGACGCAACAGCTGGATGTGCAGCCTCGAGACCACGCTGAGAGATGCAAACGTTTAGCTTTTGTAAGCAGGATGTTCTGCTTCCTAATGACTCCTCTGTAGATTACTGCGGGAAGGTGAGGAATGGGCTTTGCTTTAGTCCTCCATCTGCTATGTTTACCCACCAATCACTCAGAGATCGCTCCAAGAAGCCCAGCTTTGCAGAAACACAGCAACCCCCCCCATCTCACACACACACACACACACACACACACACACACACACACACACACACACACACACACACACACACACACACACACACACACACACACACACACACACACACACACACACACACACACACACTTCTCCCATATATGTAATTCTTTCTCATTGCAGCTGCACTAATTACACTCTCATTAATGTAATTAATATTCACTGATCCAGCTCCCACAAGTCACAACATCAAAACACAGCGCAGGCCGATTAACACGCACGCACACATGCACACACACACATGCACACACATGCACACAGACAATACCCATCCATCCATCTCTTTTCCACTGCTCGGCCAAGGACTGATCGCAGAGGAAGCAGATCCAGGAGGGACCTTCATTCCTCCTGAGGAGACTTTCAGAGTTGTTTCCAGGCCAAAGAGAATAAAATAATCCCCCCACCCCCCCAGTGAGATTTGGCTTTGCCATTTCAGAGGAAAGCAACCAGAAGGTGGTCAGAGGCCCAAAATACCTCAGCTGGTGCCCTTAGATGAGGAGAAGCAGCGAATGTGCTCCGAAAACTGTTCCTAAGGTTGAGCCAAAATGTGTTCCTCCATGAAAACCAGATTCTCTCCATTTTATCCTTAAATTCATGTGTATTTTTTTTTTGTTTTTGTTTTTTTGGAAATTTGGAGTTTTTGTGCTCTCTCAAATCAACAGAAAAATCATCTTGAAGAATATCACTGATGACGACGGTTCTACGGTGATAGGTAAGACGATAAGATCACACGTTTGTCAAATACACCCCACAGATTAATTCCATCACGTGTTTGTCTATTTCAAAATCTATATCTGTCAGCAAGGGGCGTGCAACCAGATAGCTGGACGTTCAGTATTCTCAGACAAGGGAGGACACAAATTTCTTGGGAAACGTATCTTGCTGTAACACCGGTCGCTGAACTTCCTGTTTCAGTGGCTTTTATCCAAGCTCTGGGTCCTAAACTTGCTTTAACGAACTTTTTATCACAACTCAGCCATATAAACATAAACACGTCGGGTTAGAAAACACAAATCTCCACGTACAAAAGTTTTACACGGAAATTATTTAGTTCAATGAGCATCCAGAGTTTCACTAATCTGAAAAAATTCTTGTTAATTTCAGACATTTGGTGAAGTTTTAAAGCTTCATCGAAGCCCTAAATCAGAGATCAGAAGCAAATATTTCTTAGAAAAAGTATGACCCCCCCCCCAACAAAGAAAAAAGTCTTACCGCATGGCTCTCAGTGCAATTTTGTACGCCAGTTCAGCGTCGTGAGGTAGCAGAGAGGTGAAGAGATAGCGAGCGAAGGTGTGCATGGGGACACTCTCTCTGTGGACAATCTCTCCAAGACCAGAGTACGGACCAGCTGTAAATAAAAAAAAAAGGACAAAAACGTGTTCCGCTGTTAGTCATCGGCCCAGAAAACACAGAAACTACATTTCTACCCAGTAAAGTAAATCATTTGTGTGAGAGTTTACACGTTTTCATGTTGCTGACTCTGAGTCATGACTTCCTGTTTGAGTGTCTTTCACGTCCAGCCGGAAAAGGGCAAAGCCACGTGGCGTTAAAACAAGCCGTGACGTCAAAAACACATGGGGCATGTGTGCAGACTTGGCCCTGTGCCCTCCTCCCCGTCTTCCTGCCCTCCCCCTCATCTCTGGTGGGTTATTTTAAACCCCAACAGGCCTCTAAACCGCAAACCACATCACAGAGCGGCGCGGCTGCAGCCTCCCGAGGCTCGCGGGGCCCTCGGAGCCCAGCGCTGCTAGCAAAGGAACCAGAGGTGGGTGGTCGCGCCAGGGACGAGGCAGGGCTGGGGTTTGGGTGGGGACTGGACTGGAGAGGAGTTTTACTGGGTTGGTTCTTCCAGTATGTGCCACCACCACCACCACTATCCTCCTCCTACACCACATAAACACACATTCTGCTCTAGCTCCTGAATGCACACTTCTTTGTGTGTGTGTGTGCGTGCGTGCGTGCGTGTGTGTGTGTGTGTGTGTGTGTGTGTATGCTGACACAATACCCTTGAGTGAGGAGCTCATTTTGGTCTGGCCCAGGACGGTTCGGCCTCTATTTGCACCACAAAATGAAAGGATAATAAATAGCAGGAGAGTGAAATGTGTTTTTTCCTGTTTTAGCAAGAATGTCTAGGCTCTCGGTGCGTGGGTGGGGGAGAAATGACAGGGACGAGGTGTTTCTGTGTCTATATGTGTGTGTGTGTGCATCTGTAGAAGCAGAGGGTGCTGCAAAAGTTGAGGAAATAAAGAAAAATAGGTCAGATGTTTACATTTACACAACTTGTTTCTAGTTAAAAGGATTTTGCTGAGTTTTGAATTTTTACGCTCGCGATTGCCCCCTCAGGCCAAAAGCGTAACGGCAGCTTCAATAGTAGGCTCGTGCACGAGGCGCGCATGCTGTACGTGCACACTACTTAACGAAAATAACAGCTGAGACAGTCGTGTGTGTGTCCCGGAGGACAGGAGAACGCGCAGCTAATTAATTAAATAATTTGGTTCTGTACCTTTCTCTTCAGCACAGCCGACAAAGGTTTATGATGGGTCAGTCCTCCTGCATGCTCAGATCATTCCCTTCCCTTGCTTGAAAAATTGTTCCAAAATGAAAGTTGAACCCACATCTGTTTATCCGTGAATTCAATGCCGTTCGGCGAGTCTCAAATAAAAATTTGGGCATCTTACTGTAAATTTTTTTTAAATTAATGTAAAAAAGAAACTCTAAATAAATTATGTTCCCACCCAGAATCGAACCCAGGTCTTCTGCACAAGAGTCCAACTCCTTACTAGGTGAGCTAAAGCGCCAGTGACAACTTTTGTACCTGTAACATTTATATCCTTGATGACAGCTGAATCAACGTTCAAAGAACGGTTTGGAGTGAAAATGGCTATTTTGTTGCTAATTTGGAGGAAATATCTAGAAGAAAGTTCTACAGAAAGTAGCTAAGGGTCCTTAGAAATGTAGCTAGGTTCATCACTAGGCGTTAGGAACAGCGACAAAGTGGCACTGCCTCTCTCTCTGCTGCTAAAGCTACGGAGAGCAAATGCTACGGGCTCTGTCTCT
>SSNQ01034444.1:540182-566008 GCA_006942095.1 Nothobranchius kuhntae
CCCCCCAATCCAGCCCCTTAATGCTGATTGTCAAGCAGGGAGGCATTGGGTCCCATTTTTTTCAAAGTCTTTGGTATGACCCGACCAGGAATCGAACCCTGGTCTCCCAGTCTCAGGGCGGACACTCTACCACTAGGCCACTGAGCTGGTCAAGACGGCTATGCTGTTTGCAGCACGTGCAGAAAAAGTGTCTGTGAGCAACGCTTCAAATCTCATGACACATCTGCGTGACCATCACCCACAACTCTACAGTCAACGCAAAGCAAGCTAACGTTAGCGTTTTAGCTAAAATGTGTGATCCGAGGATTTGGGTTGAGGGAGAATGCAACGAGTCGCTATATAAAGCAGCCGCAGCGCCGCTGCCTGCATATAAACCGTGTCGCGGACACCCCCATGTTGAAATGACGCTATGCATTACGGGGCTCCCAGGGGCAGATAAGAGTTGGTCTCTCTCCGAGAATAATTATGAATTTATGACATTTTCCCAAATCTGCAAAGCTCACTGGAAGGACACAAACCGAGGACAATATTTTCCTGATATAGGGATTATTACTCAAGTAAGGGTAAAAAAGTATCTGATTAGAAGGCTATTTCAGTACTGAGTATCATCTGATCTAATATTTTTAAAATGATGACATCAAACAGACAAAAAATAAGAAGTTATGGGCAAACATTGGTATTTTAAAGACTAAAGGGAAAAAATGTAAACAAATAAACAACATAATTACAAAATAACTAATTTTAGGCTAAATTTAGACACAAACTGAGAACAATATTTCCTGACATACAGGGTTTATTTAAAGAGCAAGTCACCCCCAAATCAACTTTTTTTTTCTGATAAACTATATAAATGTGTGTCTAATCGTGCTGCAGACACGTGTAGTTAATAGTTTTGTACTTTAGTGCATTTTAGTTAAAATTTAAATTTTCTGCCTAAAACTGTCGGTGTTGTGCCGTTGTCAGGTAAAAACTCTGCACCGCATTAGAATTTAAATCTGCCACCGCTATTGGCTAAGAGGTATGCTATGATGTAAACTGGTACATTATGATGTCACAATGCTGTTGTGAGCCTGTGTGTGTGTGTATTTGTTAGTGGCTCCGCCCTCTCGGTCTGCTAGGCAACAGCATTTATTGCATTTTTCAAACATGAAGAGGGAGTGAAGTAAGTTTCTTGTAGGGGGTGACTTGCTCTTTAATTGTGTGAAAATGTAACATGTTTAAAAAAAATACCGCAATAATACAGAAAATTTAATTTTGGTCACAATAGCCGTGAGGTTAAATTTTCACACCGTGACGACCCTAATCCTGACACACTTTACTTCCATCACACAATCAATAGCTTAGCATGCAGAGGCAGGAAGACACGACACCCATCCACAAACGTGATCTCCAGCGTCCTAGCCGCCTCCCACACACACACCGACACACTCGTCTCCTCACCATGGACCTGGTTGATCTCAGAGTTCTGGGACAGGATCTCATCAGCCAGCTTCTGTGCGGTGGGAAGCACCTCCGTGTGGTGAACGGATATCAGGTACTGGACGAACTTCTGCAGCTGGTCTCTGCTCATCTGGAACAGAGTTTCCGAGATGGGCAGGTGCAGCTTGACCTGCTCGGGTTTGCGCACTCTGTAAAGCGACAGCGCCACCACATGGGCGCAGTAGAAGATGTCTTTGTTCCCGCACGTGCACGTCACCGCTGTGATCTTGCAGCGGTCGAAGCTGACGCTGACACTGCAGACGAGCTCCGGGGACGATGGCGTGGCGGGGTCCGTCACTGTGCCGCTCAGGTGGAAACCTGAAAATGTCACAAAAGATCAAGAATTAGTTTTCAATGCATCAAGGATCACTTTTTAAAAGGATACTAGGCAGTTTTGCTTGCTTTTAGCAACCCCTAGTGTCCGTTATTAATTCACTGTGGTAAATGAAAAATAAAACTTGTCTCCTCACTGTGCGTTTGGCTATTTAACACCTTTATCTAACTGCTGAAATGTCTCCTCAGCCTTCATTGGTTTCTACAGGAGTGATTCACCACCAAAGCAAACAAATCAGCTGTGTTCATGATCTAAAACATGCAGGAAACGTGCTGGAAGCAGATTCCAGCTCCACCATGTCAGCCCCACTCCACAGCTCCCTCCACCGGCTACTCTGAAGTTGCAAGTCCGATGTTCTGGACACAGCGACTGGTGGGGTCTGAGTGAAATTTCATTAATCCTGTAAAAGGTCATTTTAGCACATAATGGCACAAGAAAATTATTTAAACATATGAAAAAATTGCATAGTACCTCTTTAAATGCTCAAAGCGATCGCCACTTAAAGAGAGCTCAATGACATCAAGCAGTTCCAACAGGAAGTTGTCCTAAGCATCTATAGCAGGCCAAATGGATCACTTAATCAACTTATCGAGTGTTTCATTTAGTGACATTAGTGAAAAAGTAACACACTCCGGATGCTTAACAGCCTCCGTTAGCCACAATCACCTGCTGAAGGGCTCTGTAAGTGTTAAATAACCGACTGCAGTCCGCTGCTGACCCAGAAATCCAGCCCAAAACTAGGGATGCAACGATACCACTTTTTTCCAAACCGATGCGATACCGATACTTGGACCTGGGTACTTGCCGATACCGATTACCAATGCCGATATTTCTACCACACAAAAAAGGGCAGTGATTTGGAATACAGATTTTATTTTCTTCTCTGCTTTCAACAGGAAAAGACTGTGAGGTAGATAAAAAGTAAAATATATGAATGGAAATCGTCACAAAACTAAAATATTAAGTGAACAGAAATGACAAGTTACAGTGAAGCCATTTTCAAGCAACTGCATTGGTATCGATTAACTTTTACCGATACCGATACTGGTATCGGTACGGATAACGATACCAGTATCGTATCGGTGCGTCCCTACCCAAAACTGCTGATCCACAACAGGAAGTGAGCAGAAAGCAGTTTCAGTATGAATTATACAGACTTTTGTTTGATCTCATCCTGCCTGCACCATCCGGAGGCGTGGCCTGTCATTATGCAGGGATGAATATGAATGAGCCAGGTGGGGTCCACCGTCAGGGGCTTAAAACACACACATACACACTCAGGAACATATGAAAGATGAAAACATGTGCACATGTACTGAGACGCGGCGTGGTTCATGATTTATTAATAATGGGAGGGGCTAGGAGAGATGCTTATGAATGCATTTATGTGCTCAGGAGAGAGATCTGAAAGTCGTGTGGGCTGGGTGAAGGCATACACATTTTTAATATGTTTATCAAAGAGCTGAGCGCACATATCACGTTGATGTAAAGCATGCATTAACGCAACATATCAAAGGGTTTGCTGGTAAGGAGGGAGGGGCAGGAGCTGAATATTTCATGGGATTTAGATGGAAATGGGACGACGGTTGGACGAGCCAGCACAACAGAGGTCAGGCAGAAGAAGCTTTGTCTTCTTTGTGCTTCAGACATACAGTGAGTTCATTTGAAGAACAAAAGAGATAACAGTAAACAAGATCTCGACCCATGCGTATAGTAGATACACCCTCAGGATGCACGCAGATAAAACACGCTGCATGCTGCCCTCATATTCTTCCTCGTTGAGGCTACAAAGTCACACTGGGACCAGCGAAGATGCAATTGAAAAAAGCATTTTGCAAAACTGCAAATGCATCAAAGCAGGGGTGGCGAAAGCTTGCTTGGTTTTAAAACAATTTCTGCAGAACTAAATAAAAAAAAAAATTCTTGGCTGCAAAAAATGGTACAATGGCAAAACATTGCCATGGAGATATGCGTTCCCCTCCTGAAAGCCAGCTGGCAAAGGAAGTCCATGTTCGTTAACAATATCCACAGTAGAGGGGTGCGGATCAAGTATGGCAGCTCTGTGCATCTGCAGTGATCAAAGCCTGTATGTCTACAGCTGCGGGAGGAGCGGAGAGAAGAAAGGAGCCATACTGAAACAATCCTAAACGAGACAAAAAGGTTTACATGCCGCAGCTGGTGGCGGTAGGAAAAGCAGACGTATTAAAGTGTGAAACGACCCAAAAAAAAAGAGCTAACAAGTTTTTCTTTTAATACTTGCTGATACCTTCAGTGTGAAGATGTGTTGTTTGTGTCTCTGTTTGTTTATTTGTTTGTGTTAGTTGGGTTTCAAGAGTGGCCCCGGGTCCAGAAACAGAACATCAAAAACATGTGGAGCTGAGAGAGGGAGAGGTCAAAGAAAAAACAAGCTGTGATGCGCGCGCGCGCGCACACACACACACACACACACACACACACACACACACACACACACACACGTTTTCTTTCTCAAAGGGAAAATTAAAGGTGATGCGCTTTAAAATTCAAAACGCATGGACTGTGTAAAACTAACCAGTAATAAAAGACTAGGAAAATTCGGTCTCGCTTCCCTTCCCTTTATCGGACTCTTTCACCTTCCAAGCCCTTTGCATCCACCCCCAGCTCCCCCTTTCGTCCACATTCCCACAGCTCTTTCACTCTCACTCTCTGACAGATGGGTAGGTAATGAGTTTCGCCTTTCCCTGTCCAATCGTCTGGGCACCAGAAACTGCCCCCTGCGCCAAAAATGCCCTTTTAATTTAGCCAAGCGCTGAGTACAGGGATATTACTGTTTAGGCACACAGACATGAATGCACACACACACACACACCTCCCATGACTCCCGGTTGGGGTGGGCACGAAACCCTCAGCGTCTCATGTGCTAGCTATTAAAGGGCCTGGTCCCCCACCTCTTTCTCGTTTGCCCCATCCATACAGCACCCCTCCCCAAGTGCTGCTCAGAGCTCTTTTCTGTGCATGTTCAAGAGGCCACAGTTGGCTTTCAAAGTAACCATGGCGGCCATTTTTAGAACAAGGCCTCTGTGAGGTTGCCCCAAAAACCTCTCCTGACCGCCCTGGTGAAATCACACTTGGCTCAAAGTGTGGTGCAAGGTAGCAAGGAGAGTGTGTGACAGAGTGAAGAAAAACAAGGAAATGCATACGTGTGCACATGTGCAAATTCCACAAATACCAGCAAACCACACACACACACATACGCACACAAACACACAGCAGTAGCTCAGGAGGTAGAGCGGGTTGTCCAGTAATTGATCCCGACTCCCATCCTAGAGAATTCTGCTGTTGTGTCCTTGGGCTAAGACACCAGTTTGCCTGCTGGTGATGGTCGGAGAGACAGGTGGCGCCAGCGTTTGGCAGTCTCACTTCTGTCAATGCGCCCTAGGTCAGCTGAGGCCATATCGTAGCTCATCATCACCAGCGTGTGACAGGGTGGATGAATAATTATGATGTGAAGCGCCTAGGGGGGTTTGTAAAACCCTAAGAAAGCGCTATACAAACACAGGCCAATTATCACACACACACACACACACACGCACACGCACGCGCGCACACACACACACACACACTTGCTCTCTATGTAGGGGACCAAAAATGAAATGCTTTTTGCTTCTTTTTTTTTTTAATACTCGATTAGCTACTAAGCAGTCATGGTCCGAATCAAGGCCAGAAAGTGCTCTGGGAAAATTTGGCACTTCTTGTTTGGAGAAGAAAAAGACATGATCTACAGATATGGTGACTCTCAAGTCTACCTTTACCAGTACGTGAGTTACAACCTTTTACATAACATACATTTTTTTTAAAGTTTGAAAGTGCCCAAATCCATATTCCACCTGTACAGCTATTTCCCACCTCATACCCAAGGTTGGGTCTGAGACGAAGCAGGTCCAGGATGTTCCTGGCCATACAGAGGAAGCTCCTTTCAGCCACTTGCACCGGGAATGTTGTTCTTTTGGTAATAATCCAAATCCCATCACCACAGGTGAGGATTGGAACGTAGACAGACCAGTAAATTGGCTCAGCTCTTTCTTCTCAACAACAAAGGACAGCAACATCGTCACTCTTGAAGACAAACTCAAATCCATCACTCACCTCATTTTATCATCAGTTGTGTAGAAAATGGCAAGGCTTGTCCTCTGCTTGAGGCAGAGACTCATTCTCACCTCAGAGGAAGTGGTAAGGTGAGATGCTTCAGCTTCAACACTGCTGTAACCAGTTTCGTGTTTTTACTTTTATTTTTGTTAATTTTCTTGAACATGAAGTCGGTACCACCGCAAACAATTTATTTTGCAAGATAGATAACAGGACTCAATAAATGGGACTGATGGCATCACATCTGCTTGCATAAAAGGAATCAGTGACAACTAATGGCTAGCGATGGGTACCGAATTCGGTACTTTTTAAGGTACCGACCGAATTCCATAGTACCGACTGAGCACCGATTCACGTCATTTGAAACGGTGCCTCGTTTCGGTACCCGTCCTTCATAACGAGAACTAGACAGCTGCGCATGCGCAAGAGCGTTATGTCGTCGGTCGCTGCGAGCGAGTTGTAAACAGAGCAGCATGGTAGAAAGAACGCACACTAAAGCTTGGGTCCACTTCACTAAATGTGATGGGTAACTGGGTGGCGATGAAACCAGCAACAACGATCTAAGTGAGACATCCTCATCTTAATCTGCTCCGGTAGGTAAATAAAATGTTTAAGATAACATTAGCTTGATATGTTAGCTTCCGTTTCGCTAATGGTGCATTTGCTTTCTCCTCGGAACTCTGAATTTCCGACTAGAAGAACATGAACGCGCTCTAAAGTTTGGCTTCACTTTACTAAATGCGACGGGTGATTGGGTGAAGATGAAACCAGCGACAACGATCTAAGTGTGAGGCATCATCGTTTTAATCTGCTCCAGCTAAATAAACTGTTTAAGATAATGTTAGCTTGATAAATTAGCTTCCATTGCCACCATTGTTATCAGCTAATGGTGCGTTCGCTTTCTCCTTGGAAATTCTAACTTCCCAGTAGGAAATATTAAATGAAAAAGGACGGCAAAAGGAATGAGGATACACAGTAAATTTAGTTCACAGTAAAGATGTTTGCTTCAGTTTAATTATGAGCTTATAAAACTACAAGGACGATGTTAAAATACAAACAGTTGTATGTTATTTATCGTGATATTTATCAAATATGGTTAGACATTGAGAAAAATATATATTTGATTATAAAAGAGAATTAAAATATTAAACACTCAAAAGTATCTAAAATTGGTACCGTTAAGTACCGGTGTCAATTCCTAGGTACCGGGAATGAGTACCGAATCAATTCAAATGTCAAAGGTACCCATCCCTACTAATGGCTTCCTATTCCTAGAGGAATATTTAACCTCTACCCCTTGTAATGCCACATTAAGGTCCAGAAGCTTGGGCCGGTGCTGTACTGGCTGACTTCAGGCTACATCTGCCGACACTGAAGGATTCTTCCTCTGTAAATGTCCCTATAAACCGAATTAGGCTTCCCATATGAAGCCAATCGACGAGGAGAAGGGTTGGGCCTGAGAGGTTTGCTTGCCAGGGAACAAAAGTGCTCAATGTACCCAAATCACTGGACTAAATTAGATTGGGAAACATACATATATTTCCACAATCACATTAACATTCCAAGTGAATGGAAAAAATTCTGGCCCCATGGTGGGGAAGGTCGTTTGGTTTATTGGGTGAATTGGTTCATGAGTGACTGTCAAATAAATCTAATATGGCACAGTGCGGTTCAGACAGCACTCGTCTGTTGGGTTTGTGCTCAGATGTGCGTGAGATAGATTCTGAATACATGATGAATGTCAGTGGAACTAACAAGTTAAAACAAATGGCCTGGTTTGAAAGCAAGTAAACAAAAGTAGAGAGGGTGATTCAAGGCCTGTTTGCCTGTGAGGATTCCTTTTAGCTTTGCACATTAATCACATTACCTCGCGAGCTGTAGATAGATGCAAAGAAATGCCTAAATCCAATTCTGCTCTGACAGAGCTACCCTGATCTAAAGAGGACCACCTGTGGAAGACTTAGCGTTAACACGGGATCCTGCTCGGTGTTGACCAGAGACGGCCTGCCTAAACCTCACAGAGAAAAGGCTATGGGAGTGGAATCCAATCCATTAGCCTGGATTGAACAGAGAGGCCCTGGTGAAAGAAGATCTGAATCGCAACCGAAGAAAAGCAAGGCAGCAGAGTAGGTCGAGGAAGGGTCAAGAACTGTTGGGCAGCCCCCCCAAAATCTCTAAAGCCCCATCCCACTCATGGCTAAAGAAGCATTTCCTGCATAGCGGCTCCTTGAACTAGCCCAATTAATGGGACTACAAAGGCAAAAGCAAGTCCTTTCACTGTTTTCAAGGGTAGGTCGGTCTATGAGTAACAATACATGCATGCATGTGTGGTCCTATAAGGAAGAGCTCATACAGAGACTATAAACATAGATCAGTGCTATTCTGCAGGAGACCTTGCTCCAGGCGTGTGTGTGTGCATGTGTGTGTCCTAGGTGTGGGACAGGCTGCAATAACACCAGTAAGCTCCGGGGGCATTCATGTTTATGCCTTGAGCCCACTGGTGGACTGATAAGGTTTCTTTCTTCTTCTTTGTGGGTGTGTTTTCATCACACACACATTTTCATGCACACTTTTGTGCACCAAGACACACACACACACACACACAGTCTGAATAGTTATCCTGACAGACTGCAGCAGGCATAAATTATTATTTAGAGATATTCTATGAATTCCAATGCTTTTACTTCAGTTTGAGACTGACAGCAAAATCTGAATGCAAATCATAGAGATGGCAGAGAATATCTGAATGCATGTGTGTGTGTGTGTGTGTGTGTGTGTGTGTGTGTGTGTGTGTGTGTGTGTGTGTGTGTGAAAGTCTGTGTGCACTGATGGATGTGTGGGTGATTGGAGTTGTCATCAGCTGGCGGTTAAAATGACAGTCAACTTGGCTGCTGCCACTTAGTTGCCATGCGGTACGTCAGGAATGACTTGCAATTTTCTAACTATCACTTTCAAAATAGATTCTAATTTTGCTGGATTGGTCTTGTCAGGCGGAGGTGGTGTTACAGCTTGGCTAAATGATCCCAAAAGCTGGCGTACAGCATGCTGACCAGTTCAGAAAACGGTGACGTGTCAGAGAAGAATATTGTGTTGAAAAAGGTGCAAGGAACATTCACTTCTGGTATTTGAAATTGGTAAAGTAGAGAGACAGGACCAAGAAGAAGAAGAAGAAGATGAAGAAAGAAAGAAGAAAGAAGAAGAAGATGAAGAAAGAAGAAGGAAGAAGAAGGAAAAAGGAAGTAGAAAGATGAAGAGGAAGAAGAAGAAGAGGAGGAAGAAGAAGATGAAGAGGAAGAAAGAAGAAGAAGAAGAAGGAAGAAGAGGAAGAAGAAGATGAAGAGGAAGAAAGAAGAACAGGAAGAAGAAGAAGAAGAAGAAGAAGGAAGAAGAAGAAAAAGGAAGAAGGAAGTAATAAGAAGAAGAGGAAGAAGAAGAAAGAAGAAGAAGAAGAGGAAGAAGATGAAGAGGAAGAAGAAGAACAGAAGGAAGAAGAAGAGGAAGACGAAGAAGAAGAAGAGGAGGAAGAAGAAGAAGATGAAGAGGAAAAAAGAAGAAGATGAAGAAGAAGAAGAAGGAAGGAGAGGAAGAAGAAGAGGAAGAAGAGGAAGAGGAAGAAAGAAGACGAAGAAGAGGAAGAATAAGAAGAAAAAGGAAGAATGAAGGAAGAATGAAGTAGAAAGAAGAAGAAGAAGAAGGAAGTAGAAAGAAGAAGAGGAAGAAGAAGAAGAAGGAGAAGAGGAAGAAGAAGATGAAGAGGAAGAAAGAAGAAGATGAAGAGGAAGAAGAAGAAGAAGAAGGATGAAGAAGAAGAAAGAAAAAGGAAGTAGAAAGAAAAAGAAGGAAGTAGAAAGATGAAGAGGAAGAAGAAGAAGAAAGTAGAAAGAAGAAGAGGAAGAAAAAGAAGAAGAGGAAGAAGAAGGATGAAGAAGAAAAAAGAAGAAGAAAGAAAAAGAAGGAAGTAGAAAGATGAAGAGGAAGAAGAAGAAGAAAGAAGAAAGAAAAAGAAGAAAGAAGAAGAAGAAAGAAAAAGAAGAAGAAGAAAGAAGGAAGAAGAAGAAGAAGAGGAAGAAGGAAGAAGAAGAAGAAGAAAAAAGAAGGAAGAAGAAGAAGAAGAGGAGGAGGAAGAAGAAGATGAAGAGGAAGAAAGAAGAAGATGAAGAGGAAGAAGAAGAAGAAGAAGGATGAAGAAGAAGAAAGAAAAAGGAAGTAGAAAGAAAAAGAAGGAAGTAGAAAGATGAAGAGGAGGAAGAAGAAGAAAGTAGAAAGAAGAAGAGGAAGAAAAAGAAGAAGAGGAAGAAGAAGGATGAAGAAGAAAAAAGAAGAAGAAGAAAGAAAAAGAAGGAAGTAGAAAGATGAAGAGGAAGAAGAAGAAGAAAGAAGAAAGAAAAAGAAGAAAGAAGAAGTAGAAAGAAAAAGAAGAAGAAGAAAGAAGGAAGAAGAAGAAGAAGAGGAAGAAGAAAGAAGAAGAAGAAGAAAAAAGAAGGAAGAAGAAGAAGAAATCTTTTCTATAGCGCCTCTCAAGATAAAAATCACGAGGCGCTTTACAAAAACAAAAAATGTAAAAACATCAAAAGGAATTTAGAAAGTGAGGAGGAGTTATATTTTTCCCATTTTCAATAGCTTCCTCTTTAAAAAAACGTTTACATCATTTAGGACTCATCAGGGCAACGGTGGCAGAAGAGTGCTCGCTCTGTAACCGGGGGGTTGCAGGTTCGAGCCCCATCTATCACAGTCGTATCCAAGGACACACTTACTCACATTGCCGGTTGGTGGTTGTCGGAGGGACCGGTGGAGCCTGTGCTCAGCAGCCTTGCTTAAGTCAGGGCAGCTGTGGCTACAAATGTAGCTCATCACCACCAGCGTGTGAATGCGTGCGTGCGCAGGTGAATGACCATGTTGTAAAGTGTCTCGGAGGTGGTAGAACCCTAGATGGCGCTATATCAAATGGGCCAGCAGTAGAGCGGGCTGTCTGGTAATCGGAAGGTTGCAGGTTCAATCCTGGCTCCCACCAGAGAATGCTGCTGTTGCCTCCTTGGGCAAGACACTTAACCCGCCTTGCAGCTTGGCTGTGGTCGGAGGGACCGGTGGTGCCAGCGTACGGCAGGCCTCGCCTCTACATAGCTCGTCCCCACCAGCGTATGAATGTGTGTGTGAATGGAAGGATGACTGACTATGTTGTGAAGCGCCTTGGGGGGTTGTAGAAACCCAAGAAAGCGCTAAACAAATACAGGCCATTCAATGAAAGCAGGCCAAATTTTCAAAATACCTTTACGATGGTACCCAATTGTTATTGAGCATGAATTTTACTTCCACTACGGAACACTTCGTCCAAGGTTCCAATTTGGTGGGAATTTCTCAAGATTTCTGGTGAAATAACCACGCAGTAAAAATTTAAGCGCTACGAATGCCAGTAAACAGCTGTTACATGAATATGGGATCTTGGAGATTGGATCTTCTCTAAAATGTTAACACATTGGTCTAGGGTTTGATCAGACCAGCTTTCCCTTATTTACCTAAATACCATCTTTGAACAGAAGCCGGTAAAATGATTATTTCTAACTTTGACATAGAACTACATTGCAAAAGGGATGAAATCTCTTAAAGGTTAGACGCAAACCTGAGAAGCATTGAGTCATGTCCCCCTTCGCTTTGACCTTCAACAAATGTAAGTCAGTGGAAAAGTCACATGCCTACAAATGCCATCTCCTGACTGTACATTAACTATGCATTATCCCGATCCATGTGCAAGGTTCATTAGTGTGAATGAAATTACAGCTGGCTGGAAATAAATGTGTGTAATTAGCAAAGGTCCGTCCCAGAAGACCCACACACGCTATACGCGAAGGTGATGGGATCCATTGAAAAGCCATTGTCTGCTCCTTTAGAGCCTGAATATGTCTTTAATGACAAACCGGTGCATCAAAGGCCTCTCAGCGCTCACAAACAGCCTTCTTTAAGGGAAGTGGATCCGTGTTTGAATGAGGAGATGTATGATGGTTCATTCGGAAAAAAAATAAATAAATCTCACTCGATCGTCATTGGTTTGTTGGATCTTTATGCATAATTTGCATCCATAAAGTGCCAAACTGACAATTGTTGTGCTTGTCCAGCACAATTACAGAGGTGCTTATCTTACTTCATATGAACTTTGACCCAGATGTATGAGCTGGTCCATAAAAACAGCTTTCAATATTTGTTTTAAATCAAAACTTTAAGCCTAGAGAGATTTTCGGGCGACGGTGGCACAGGAGTTAAGTGCTCGCCCCGTAATCGGAAGGTTGCAGGTTCGAGCCCCGCTCAGTCTGTCGCTGTCGTTGTGTCCTTGGGCAAGACACTTAACCCATGTTGCCTGCTGGTGGTGGTCGGAGGGACCGGTGGCGCCAGTGCTCGGCAGCCTCGCCTCTGTCAGTGCGCCCCAGGGCAGCTGTGGCTACATCGTAGCTCATCCCCACCAGTGTGTGAATGTGTGTGTGAATGGGTGAATGACTGATTGTGTTGTAAAGCGCCTTGGGGGGTTCCAGGACTCTAGAAGGCGCTATATCAAATACAGGCCATTTACCATTTTTAGTACTGCATACACAAAGCACTACTGTGAAAGCCAACGTGGCTGAAAGTGAACAGAACTGGGCTCAAACCTGGGACCGCGTGTGTTTGTAGGTTCACTTTTCCACGCCAGGAAACAACCTTACACTCTTTACCCTTCCAGCTTTGTTTGGAAAGTCACCCGTCACACTCCAAACAAGCACACACACACATGCACGCACTCTCACTCACTCACTCACTCACTCACTCACTCACACACACGCACTCTCACTCACTCACTCACTCACTCACTCACACACACTCTCACTCACTCACTCACACACACATGCACGCACTCTCACTCACTCACTCACTCGCACACACACACGCACTCTCACTCACTCACTCACTCACACACACACACACACACACACACACACACACACACACACACACACACACACACACACACACACACACACACACACACACACACACACACACACACACACACACACACACACACACACACACAGGGCTCCACCCTTTGACACACTCTCACACACACACACACACACATACACAAACACACTCATGATGCCTTCATGCATGCATTCTAGCCTCAGTGACTCCCTGCAGTCAACCTCCTGCTCACAAACAACCCCTCCTCTTTCCTTTTTCACTCTCCAATAACTGACTCCTCCTCTTTATCCCCTCCCATGACACACACACACACACACACACACACAAACTGCTGTCTAGCCCTGAGCTGACCCGTTGTGTGTACTGACGTCACACACTAGACAAGGGGAGGCATCATTCCAGACAGACACATGCACACACATGCATGCACGCACGCGCGCACGCACGCACGCACGCGCGCACGCACACACACACACACAGGCCCCAGCCGAGGGGGAAGCTGCATTCCAGCACAGGCACACATCACCACGCCTGGCAGTGGGAAGCATGGGGAGCGCTCAGCTGTAGCAAGGAGGCGGGGAGGAGAGGAGGTGGATGGCTGTGGGAGGGGAGGGAGGAAGGAGGAGGATGGGGGAGTTCAGAGGAGGGAGGGAGGGATGGCTCTGAGCCAGTGTTCCTCTGAGCTCAGCACTTCCTCTTTCAGCTCAAGCCAGCCGCCAGTTTGCGTAACGCGGCCCGTGCAGCCTCGCTGGCTTGTGAGTAACCCTTTCCTTCCCGGAGTCACTGAGGTCACACTTGCTGTTGTGTTTGCCACATGCCACAGCTCAGGGCATCCGCTTATAGCACTGCCTTTCACGCTTCTACGCTTTCACCTGACAAAGATGGAGGCAGACACCAACATTTACTAATACTTGTGCAAAGAAACGGTGCAATGCACCCATCAAAAACCCCTCAAATCTCTAAATCTTTATCTTCAAAGCAGAAATGTGACTATTAAAGCTTGTGGAGAAATCTAAATAGCAGTTTTTTTTTGACTGACCTACATATTCTTTTTGCAAAGACCAAATGCAAACAGCTACTGTTGCTACAGCTCTTCTAACCTCCTTAACACTGATTTGATGGGATTACATCACTACAATACAGACATCCTCCATATCTGCAGACCTTCTAACAGCCCGTAGGCTAAAGTGTCTGGTCCACAGGGACGCAAGGCCTCGCGCATCAGAAGCAGCGCCTCTCTCTCCCTAAAAGCCCCAGTGAAAAGTGTCATTGCTCACAGTAACCATGGCAGACACCTTCTAGGGCGATAGGACAGGCCGAGTGAGATTGGTGGGAGAGGTGGAGCAATTTCATCACTTTTAATTTCACTTGACACGATTCCTCCAGCATCCCTCGAGGAGCTGCTGAGCCCATATCAAAGTCCTGTCCTGGATCGTGAAACGCAGGATGCACCTTGACACAGGAAAAACAAAGAAAAACCTCTCAAAAACCTCTGGTTAGCCAGGCGGTGGCAGAGAACGTGAATAACCAGGATGAAGAGGAGTAGATGAAGGGGGGGTGGGGGTTGAACACGTCTCTGCTGAATTGAGGTGGTCGATTTGCTTGCCTGCGGGCTGTTCCTGTAAATATTGACGTTGATGTTAGCACCACTCTCCCAAGGATATGTTATAAAGCGAAGGGGTTGGATTTACTCCGCGCAAACTCTTAAAGAGTGTGAAATCACACTCCACGCTTAGCCTTCCCCGAGAATGTTGGGGAGGGGGACAATGAGAGGCTTTCAGGGTGAAGAGCCAAAGCCACATTGGGGAACCGAGCAGCTCCTACTCCTCTCCACATGGTTAAGGTTTCTGCTCTCCAGCTAAAAGCAAGCAGCTGACATCAAAACCTTCAGAGAGACCTCTATTTCCCAGAAACGGCTCTTGTTTCATGTAAATAGCTGCCTTTCATGGGCTACATTGAGATGAATTGCACCCTGCTGGACAAGAGGGAGACAATAACACCCCCCCCCCCCCTTTCTGTTGTTGTATGTATTGCCATGACGACACATATCTTCCTGGGCTGGTTCCTGTATGTATGGGTGCATGTTTGCATTGTGGCGTTGTGTTTATCGGGGCACACGCCGTGTGTAGATTTGGACAAACGCAGAGAAAAGCAGGCAGGTGCGCACACACACACACACACACACACACGCAAATACAAACACCTCTCTGCTTCTTTGTCGAACAAATTCGAGCACGACTGCACAAAAGCTAACAAAGAACAGCACGTGAGTGTAGCCGAAAAGACAGAATCAGGTTAGACTTTCCTCTAAATGTCATGTTCTAGCAGGAGGCCGGATGACAAGTTTGTTACTAATTGTCATTACAACAACAACAACAGGAAAAGCAATCCAACTGTGACAACAGGTTTCCCATTAAAAAAAAAGCTGGAGGTGAACACATCTAGGAATCAGCTGCAAGGTTCACTGACCCTCCTAATACTTTTAATAAGGTTTAAAAACAAAATCAATCTACAGGGTCAATTATGGCTGATAAAAGAAACTCTTTCTACGTTGGTGATTGTCTGTACACCCATGAATCTTCAGACTGTTTGATTAAATTTGCTCAAATTAACATTTGCACAGCTGACCGGTGAATAATCACATCCTTGTGCAATTATGCTGATTATGTCTCACGAGTGACTTATGGAGTGAAGGACTATGTCACCTCTGGGACCCCGTGAAACAAAAGCCAACGCTTCCCTTTTTCTCCTACACATTTTATGATTCACTTGCACTCTGAATTACTCGTCATGTTCATTTGGGACGCCAAACTGGTGAGGAAGACGAGGACTGAGATGGTTTGACCAGAGATCGAGGAGGGGTGGGTGTTACCACAAGATTGTGAGGCCATGTTAATCTGATGTGTGTGAAAGATTCACCTCTCGTTGTAAGTCACCATCCACCCATGAAGTGGGTCAGTGAAATTTGCCCAAATTAGGTCAGTGGCAGTCAATGGGTGCCATCCTGAACATGAGGGAGGATAAAAGAGGAAGGCAGAGCGAAAGTCTGTAAGGTTAGGCGAGCATGACCAAGCAGCTTACGTCAGCTTGGCTTTTACATTGAGTTAATTACTGTTGCACTGGTCCATAAAACATTCTGGTATCTGAATCAGAGCGCATCAGCCCCCCCATTTGGAATCAAAAGGGTTTAGTCTAATGACGAAAGGACTTTAAAGGGACGTGAAATGAAAGTTGAACCCACATCTTTTTATCTGTGAATTCAATGCCGTTCGGCGAGTCTCAAATAAAAATTTGGGCATCTTACTGTAAAAAAATACACCATTAATGTAAAAAAGAAACTCAAAATGGCAAATTATGTTCACAACTGGAGTCAAACCCAGGACTTCTGCATGAGAGTCAGACATGTTAGTAGGTGAGCTAAAGCGCCAGTGACGTTCAATGTATCTGTAACTTTTATATCCTTGATGACAGCTGAAACAACATTCAAAGAACGGTTCGGAGCGAAAATGGCTATTTTGTTGCTAATTTGCAGGAAATATCTAGAAGAAAGTTCTACAGAAAGTAGCTAAGGATCCTCAGAAATGTAGCTAGCTTTGTCACTAGGCGTTAGGAACAGAGACAAAGTGGAACTGCCTCTCTCTCTGCTGCTAAAGCTACGGAAAAGCAAATGCTACGGGCTATGCCTGAGCGTGAACGCGCATGAAGCAGCCTGCTCGACCCGAGCATCTCTCTTTTTCTGTGATTTTACAGAAAAACAGGCAATCACAGTAAAAATGCCAGGGCTCATTCTACAGGACCAGGGCATTGCAGGAGAATGTATGAAGAAGACATTTATTATTTCTATACATGTTTTGGCTGTCAAACTTCCATAATGTCCCTTTAAAGTACAAAGTATCTGGAAATAAAACTCCAAAACCTAATGTCTGTTAACTGGTGTCTGATTAAACGAGTGCTCCACATAAAAAAAAAACAAGTACAAAACTTGGCCTTTAATGGTATTAATGTCTGTTGTAGGGGCCGAGCTTCATCCTGAACACACTCAGAGCACTGACTGATTGCACAGATGGTCAACCTTTTTCCACTGAAGTCAAATCCTTCTGTCTGTTGGCAAAATATCTAATGAAACACCAGAAAAATCAAAGTGCTCATTGGATGCATCTGTTTAACTTTTGGAGTCAACCAAATCTAAGAGGGTCATCGTAGCCAACTGACTTTTAAAAAGAAAATCATGGCTGCAACGTTGTCAGTTTTCCAGCAACTGGATGGAAATTTGTTTTCTACGTCAATCAGGAAGTCATTCACAACAAATCGTGGTTATCATAAGACGAGCTAGGCCTTGGGGTGTTTTTTCCTCTAGGCCATCTCCTCTCGTTTTCAAGAATCCTGATTGAGAATAGCTGTGGTGCATTGTTGCCAAAATATGGGCAAGAGCGGGGATGCTTGAAGTCTGTGTCACATTGTGATTTTCTTTCATCATCCCACAGTTGTCAGTCAGCAAAAGAACACGTGACTCAAAAGAGAAAAATGACTTCTCTGAAATTTCTTCTTCAAATGTGTTCTGCACATCCCCCCCCCCCCAAATACCACCATCAACAATCAAAAACAAAGACAACGAGAGTAACAAATGCTGCACAGGGCTTAAAACAGATGGGAATGAGTTAAATAACAGTCTGTAAAAAGATTGTGTTGACTGACTGTTTCTTCTCGCCTGGGCTCCACAGTCCCACTTTTAACGTGCATCTCAGTGCAGCTGAGGGGCACACTCTGAACTTTCCTCTGTCAGCCTTCAGTCACTCGTTTCAGTACTTGGACGTCAGAAACGAAGAAGATTTCTGACATGTGTCTTTTATGCACACTGTCTGTTCACAGGAGCGATGGCAGAACCTGGGCCTGCACCTAATCACACGAGCTCGCCTTCTCGCTCTCTGACAGCCGTAGAGGTCGGGGAGGAGGGACAAAGGCTCCCTTCCCTGGGCGGCGATCAAACTTGAGCCCCCGGCTTGTCTGGAGAAGTGACAAGGCCCATTTCCTCCTTTCACTGCCTTTCCCCATCCTCCCCCTGCTGCCAATCATGTGTCATATGCTTCACACTCTCGCTGGATTCATGCCTTTGAGTGCTGAGCATTTGTGCTGCTGTGCTAGGGCTGAGTCTGTCAACGCAAGTTAAAGAGATGCGGGGAAATGGAAGTAGGAGGAAACAAAGAGACACATGCGGAGTCGGGGAGCTTTGCAGGAAGCGCAGAGCCAAAATTCACCAAATGTACAAGCCGAGTGTTGCTTTGAGTAAAGCGAGTCCCAGTGAGCTACAGTGATTAGTCGGAGAGAGAAAGATGCTTGGCTACAGTGGCTAGCTTTTGGAGCCAGAGAACTGAACTGCAGCCAGCCTGGATGAGGCCTAAGTCCAGATATGCTAGGACAGAACCAGAGGCCCAGCTACAGCCTGTCAAAGCAGGAAGGAGGGGGAGGGAGAGTAAATGAATGAACAAAAAGTAAAGAGGGGAAATGAAACAGAAAATAAAAAGAGATGGGGGCAGGCTTGTGGGATGGGGGGGGGCTTTTGAGGCTTTTCAGCCACACGGTGGGATGGAGAGAGCCGGTTGGAGTGAACCATCGAGTCAGGCAGAGCTGGAGCCGAGGCTCAAAGGCAGGGCCAGGGCTGAGCTGGGGCTGCTGAGAGAGGAGCCAGGGCTGCAGGCCAGAGGAGGGAGGGAAGGGGGGGGGGAGCGGTCGAGAAATGGAGGAGGCTGTGGCAGAACTGGGGCTGGAGCCCAGGCCAGAGCCAAAGTCAGGGGCCCCAGCTTTAGATTTAGTCAGCTGTTCCCCTGGCCAGCAGCTGGAAGGACATAAAGACAGGATGGGAGGGGAGGGGAGGTAGCAGGGGGAGACGGCACGGAGACTTTCAACTGGCATAGAGAGGAGATGGAGAGGAGTGAGGAAAAAAATAGAACAGAGATAGCGAGGAGAGCGGAGGAAGGAAGGAGGTGGAGGTTTGGAAAGGGGACAGTGGAAAAGCCATTAGATTCCTAAGAGAGTGAAAACAGCGCCGAGAGCAGACAGACTGACAGAAGGTGGTTAAGGCTCGCTGGCTTCACAACCACCCCTCTCTTCCTCCCTCCATAATTCTCCAGCTCTCTCGCTCCTTTCTTCCCTCCATCCAGCCGTCCATCCTCCCCACGTTCCGTCACTGGTGAGCTATTCTCTGGCTGCTGCCTCTTCAGCCAGTTGTGCCTCAAACACAACAGCCCTGCTTTTCATTACAGGCGACCTGCAAGCTTGACCCGAAACACGCACACACACACACACACAGATCCCAAACAGGTGCCCGCACTCATGCACGGAGCAGCAGAGGGACTGAGGGAGGAAGACACACGGGGAAGGACAGAAACAAGATGCAAAGAATAAGGAAAATGTAATTAAATCCCAACATCACACACTGCTTCCATAAGAGATGAGCAACGTGCGAGAGAGTGAAGGGTAAAGGTTCGCTATAAGGCAAACGCGCACGACTCGCGAAGCACTTTGCAGCCTATTATGTTCTATTCAGATTGACCATGCGTCTGGGATAAAAGCATTTAGTCGGTGCCTTGCTAAGTGACTCAGCACTTGGAGCCCTTGCAGGTGGATCCCCTTATAACCACAACGCAACGACGCGTTGCATATCAATGAAGTGGTCCACTCGCTGTAAATGGTTCCCTTTGGCCTGCGTGTGTTTTTCTGTGTCCTACACCGCCCACATCACCAATTTCTTTAGCAGCTTCCCAAAAATGCAAACGGAATTCGCTGCATCCGCTCTTCCATGTGCGAAGCTCAATCAGGACCGGTATTCACCGAGGCTGAACGTTAACGGGGGTATAGGTTTTAAAAGACCACAAATTCAGCAGAGTGCAGATTTCTTCCATGGACTTCTCCTGAAAATGAGTCGTTTCTGCCACAGCCGACTCGCCTCCTCTCCTCCCTCTTCTCATTTAGCGTTGTGACGGGAGACAGCTCCCCTCCTCCTTCTATTGCTTCCTCTCCATCACTCGCTTGTCTCTCCATCGCGCCACCTCCACCCATCTGCCCTTTCCTCCCCGCTCTAGCTCTCCGCGGCTCCATCTCCCCCTCGGTGGTGGTTAATGGCACAGGGATCCAGCGCGGAATATAGATCAGTGGGAGATGGATGGGGCACCAGGAGCTCCGGCCAGTCCCGTAGGTCCCAGACCAAAGATTAACTAAATATTAGCTGACAGGAAGAGAGAGGGGCAGGGACACAGCTGCAGCTGCCAGTGCCACTGCTGGCTAAACAAACGGCAGAGGCTGTTTTTAACCCCCCTTTGCTCTTGGGATGAGAGACAGGCACAGGCGATAAACACACAAGAGATGTAAAAATACACAAAGCCCGTCGAGGCAAACACACTGCCATGCACGTTCATGCTATCAGAGGCACCCCGGGAGAAGAAGTCCACTAATCACATTCTCTCCTCCCCCTCTCTGCCCTGCCAAGGCGAATGGCGAGGGGGAGAAAAAGAAATAAATCTTTATTAGGCAATGTGTCCCTGCTTTATCGATCGCTTGGCTCCTTCCGTCCCCTTCTCCCACTCAACCTCCCCCCACTATCTTTCCCCTCCTTTTGTTATTTTAGGCGTGTGTCTGCCATCCAGTTCAATTGAGTCAGGGTGTACATCAGAGAGGACCATTACCCGGGTCTCCCTGGGCTGGGGGCTGTCACCCCTTGTGAAGAGGGGTAGGGGTGAAATGATGTAGCCACCCAGGAGGGACAGCTAGCAGGCTAATGGCTAGCCAGACAGCCAAGCAGACGGATGGCAGGGTTAAGTTTTAGCAGAAGCACCGATACCAAGTCGAAAACATCTGATCTCCAGCCAAATTCACCTTTTGGGAAAAGATACAACGGGAAGGCACAAATGATGCCCTTTAATGTGAAAACTTAGAAGAAATCAACCCCAAATGACAAGAAAGTAAAAACAGTTAGGCATTTGATGAAGACGCTAAACTCGATTCGCTTAATTGATGTCAGGGAGTTTCACATTAAAGCAGAACAGCTGAAAAACTCTGGGAAAACATTTCATTTCGGATCATTTAGCCACTTCAGTGAAAGACACCACAGGAAATAGGCCAAGTCCTGATTCTTTCTTAATTCTATACAGCGGTAAACAGATCTAAATGTGGAAACGGCAACAGCCCCCGAGGTCTGGATGAAGGCTGCTCGCACCGAGGGCAGGAGCTAGCAAAGCAGCTAGCCTTGTTTTTTGGAGAGCGGACACGGGGCGCACCGTGAAAACATGCTGGATCTTAATAGGGGTCGTGTAAATACAAAGAGTTGCTGTTGCGTGGTTTGCTAAATGAAACTGAAAATCAAGACAAGGAGAAACGGAGACCACGAGAAATCGTAAACACAAGAAGGGAGCGCAACAACGGCAGGGAGGTCGGGGATGGAGCCATAAAGAGAAACAAAAAGACAACAATGTGACAAGAAGATGAAAGAGGGAAGCAAAGAGCACGCGAGGAAGCAAGGAAAGAGAGAAAAATGTCCTTAAAGACAAAACTCTTTAGAAAGGCAAACCTAATTCCCTCATCAGTTGAAATCCTAACCCTCCTTCCCTTAGAGTGTCTCTCGTTCTCTTTGTCTAAGTCGTTCTCATGCCTGGAGAGCCTTTCGAGTTCTATTCAGACCAGCTCTGCAACGGAGCGATGAATGCGTGTCTCACATGCCACACAGCCACGACATCGTTGGACCAGGCACAGCCAGAGGCAGCTTCCACTCTCAGGGCCTCCTCCTCCACGGTACAAAGCTCACATGGCACTTGAGCTTGCCAGGCAAGAAAATAAGAGATGGAGGAGGGGGAGGGGGCAAAACCCATACCCTCGATCTGGCTCGGATTCCAGATCGTTCCACATAAGGGCAGGGCACACTCTTTGTCCTTTGACAGACCCAACTCTCAGGTGAGAAACGGCTTACTGGGATGTGGAAAGCGCACATTCAATCATGCAAGTGATCTTTGCCTTTGGTCATGTGCAATTAATTGGAAAACAATAATGTAGGCATGTGTGTGTGTGTGTGTGGGGGGGGGGGCTGTCTTTCAAGCAGAGTAATCAGCCACTGGGGGGGGGCAGTCTGACCAGATTGACCTCCGACTTCTGTAAATCCCTGTGGGTCAAGAGAAGAGGTCAGCCTTGGGCCAGCTCAATAATAGGTGGAGGAGCCAGTCAATGAGTGAACACCTCTATCAGTGTGTGTGTGTGTGTGTGTGTGTGCGATAAAGGTCAGTAGCAGGTAAACTCTGTTTGTTCCAAGGCGCCTCGTCATCAGTGCCTTTGGGAATGTGATGCAAGCTTGCGTCTTTGAGCATATGTGTCTTCAACAGTGGAAACGAGATAGGGTGGGAATGATGACAGACCGGAATGTCATCCACCCTCATATCATTAACATGCCTCACCTTTATTCAGGCTGACACACACAGCCATAAACACCATCACCATGCGCCATTAACGCACTCTCTCTCTCTCTCTCTCTCTCTCTCTCTCTCTCTCTCACTCTCTCTCTCTCTCTCTCTCTCACAGACACACACACGGTCAAGACACAGAAAGACTAACTTTACTCTGTTTTGAAGATATTTGAAAGCAATTTAAAAGTCCAACCTAAACATAAAGCTTGGATAAACATGTCTCTTTAGAAAGTTTTTAATGGTTTAATCACTCCAAAGCTTTTTGGCTCGTGAAGGAAAACAGCTGTTGACCAAACCGCATGAAGAGAATTTGTTCGGCAGAAACATGCAAAAGCCCACGTGTAGCCTTTGACAGACATGCTTATACTGTTTGATTTTTTTATGAAACACACACACACACATTTCTGCAGAAAGCAGCTGAGCATTCTGCTTATTTCAGCATCCCATTGGTGCAAAGAGGAATTCATTTAACTTATAAAAAAACAAAAAGCAGAAGGGAGAGTCAGACAGGAGAATGCTGAGAGCTGCATTCCCTCGTTGTCATTATTGCCAAATCGAAGTTAGAAGGGCGGCTGGTAATAAAGGTCATTAAACGAAATGGGGGGGGGGCGTCTTTTAATAGGGGCCTTGTGGATTTAGTAGCCTTTCTATCGCCTACTCCCTGTGCTTCACTCTCTGACAGAGGCAAGAGGGGCAGCGGCTCTGTGGACGGAGGACTGGATTCCTAGACAGTCAGCCAGCCGAGGAGCTGTGCTGACGCACACCCAGCAGCCACAGTCTGGGACAGAATACAAGTCTGGCTGTACCGGGGATGGGGGCAGACGTTACAGAGACCAAGCTTTATTACTTTAGCTGGTTTATTCAAACAAGGACCAACGCACACTGCCCTTCAAGGCTGTGAGAGCGTGCATTACCATTTACGAAGAAGACGTTTTCTGCACATTAGGTGCAAATGCTGGTGCTGTGGCAAATGCGAGGCAGCTAGGTCTGGACCCGGGAACGATGATTTAAGAGGATAAGGGAGGAAACGGCTATGTCTAGGAACCAGGAATAGCACTGGGATGGGCGCTGGCTCCAGTCAGGTGGACGGACTGGGTGGAAAAAAGGCCCACAGACAGACATTAGTCCTTGCTGGAGATGCCAGGAATGTCTAATGCTACACCTTAGGTAGAACGCTAAAAATGTGAAAAGCAGACGACGGCTACAGATTTTGATTTGGTCAAATGTGGAAATGACTTGTTTAGAGGTCCATTTTTAATTTGAGTGTGTTGAAGTTGAGAAGTGATATAGAAGCAAGCTCCGTGGGAAAAAACGATCCCAGATCAGGATGGCACGGTTGTGGTAAGAGTATGCTGTACTGGCTCCATTTTGATGAATAGCCACGCTGAATGACCACTCTCGTTTAATGCAACAGAACATTAGTTCTGGGTCAAAATGAGAGTAATACAAACATGTCTGATGTACAGCAACCCCGACCCCGAAGGAAGACTGTACCAGAAACAATAGCCATGCTAAACTGGACACAGTTTCACTTATAAAACAAAATCTTTTGTCAAACATTTGCTCGGACACATCTGCCTGAGTGGACACACTTCCATACGAAGCCACACCGAGTTAAGAGTGTTTCCATTACGCAACAGCTGAAATGTATCCTTTGTCTTTCCACGCGGCCAACATAACCGGACAAAGACCTGGAATCTGTTTCTCTCGTCTTCTTAGATTATATACACACAGAAGACAAGTCATCCAAAGACTCTTCGTATCCCTGCAGTCGGTGCCCCCCTCTCTCTTTCTCTTAGACAGCCAGATGTTTACACTTGCTCTAGGCTCGGCCATGTTTCCATGACGATACAAGCTCAGGGTTAGTCACATGCCTAAGGGAAGACCGGAGGCACCAGATCCTGGATCAGATTGCTCCATCAACACTCTCACCTCGATGAACCGTCCACAGATGGTATCAGTTCACCTAGCTTTGAGGTTGGCAGATTCCTCTAAAATGATCTCTTCGTTTCAAATAAAGCGCACCATCCGAGCCACGGCGTCTACCCCGTCAGCATTTCCCAAGTCCTGAATAACAAGTTAAAGCCTTTCAACAACAAATTTGCTTTTCCACGCAGCAACAGCGTGTTTGGAAGTGCCCCGTCTCCTCGTCTCTGGTGGTAGGCATGTGGGCTCGTTCTCGACGGGCATTGTAAAAAGATAAAGGAACACTCCAACCTAACAGGGAAATAAAACCAGATCCACCCACTTGAAAAGAAAACAGCCCACACACAAACAGGAAGAATAAGCCCTCGCCCACCGAAAACTCAGCAGAGCCCGGCAGCATCTCCAAGGGGGACGTGTTCTTGCAAGATTTACATTTGGCAACCTAAAAATCGGCGCCTCTGCGGACAAAATGCTTTAAATGTCAATGTGGGTTCTTGAGAAGCTTTTTTGAAGGCATTGTAAAGAATAACCGAGTGTGTGAACGAGTGTGTTCCTTCACAAACACGTCGGGTGGAGCTTTAACTTTCAAAGTGGCACAGACTTCTCCTTGGCATTTGGCTTACTGCTTTATTTACCCAAACAATAACTCCACAGTGTGTGTTTTTGTTCCAGGCCGTTCTTTTGTTGATGCCGTGTGTGTCGTGCCACAATGTCAAGATATCGCCACAGTTTAGTCTGCACGCCAGGAGCTTACTGTACATCAGACGCCACGTCAAATGGCACGTTGCCCTGCAGCTTCTCTTTTTAAGGGGCTTTTAGACGAGTGCATGCAATGAATTTATACATGTGCAAAAAATAAACAGCCAAATAAAGAACTCGTGCGGTTGTTATTTCACCATTTTGTCGGCATCATGATGAAAAAGAGGGCGAAGGAGAGTAGATGACGCAGAAACCTAATTAAGATTCTCCAGAGCGTGAACAAATTAACCTGAGTTATGAGCATGCAGACACTAAAGACAGACACACACATCCACACACACACACACACACACACTCATTTGTCTCCGGAGTAGGTGGAGCAGAGGAGGATGACATTCACACTCAAACAGGCATGACTGCCATGGACATTCAGTGATATTTTAGGCAGGGGAGACGCAAAATATTATAGGCTATCTTCTCCAGCAACACCACCGTGGAAAATACACCAAAATAGTCCGCAGGACACGCGGATCTACTTTCGCTCCACTTGAATTTAAGGCAGCCTCAAAGTGTCCACCTCATCACTCTGATTTGGGACGGCAGCGTGACAAAAATGACGCGGCGTCTCGTGTGAGAAATTAGCTCAACGAGGAGAAGTGGATAAATAGGCTGTAACGTGTAGCGGAGGTCGACATGTGCCAGGCGTAGCTCCTTGAGGATGCGGGGCTCAGGGGCGTGTCCAGGGAGTGGCCTGGGGTAGCACATGCCACCCCTGGAACCTGATTGGCCACCCCCAGGTGCCACCACACTAATTTACCTTTAAATCGGCTTTTCATTGTCCACAAAAGGCTTGGGGGTAAAATAAAAAAAAGCAT
>SSNQ01034444.1:566384-597931 GCA_006942095.1 Nothobranchius kuhntae
GAACTTGAACCCAGACTGGAGGGCTGGAACAGGAAGGAGGGTAATGAAGTGCAAACATGCTTTGTCATGCCATGTTAGAACCATAGGATTAGAATTCTATAATTAGAGGACGGGGCTCGGTAATGCTAGCCCTCTTCTGAGCGTGATGAGCTGCTGGGTCTAAACGGCACAAAAGGGAGACCGGGGGGAACAGATGCTGCGATGAGAACAGGCAGGTCTGGAAGTTTTCTTTACCGGTAAATCAGGCTCTGCTATGGCACGGCGCAGGCTGACTGACGAGCTGAAGGAAAAGTTCAACTTGGCACGCCGGTGAGAATTGCTGGCATTTCTGTGATCAGCTAGTAACGATGTAATTTTATGTGGCAGACAAGCCGCCGTTGTGGGACTATTCTCCAAAGCGCCGTGCATATTTAATCTCATTCATTTAAAGTTTTTAATGTATTATTACACACACACACACACACACAGGCTTTTCATAAAGGTTTTGGGGGGTGCATTCCTCTACCTGTTCAGCAGGTGACAAATTCATCAGCGGGTCGACAGAAAGGAGGGCGTATGGAGAAGGGAGGGCTGTATTTATAGGCGAGGAGCGGCAAACTGCAAGATAACACTCGCATTCATATATGAATATTTATCCTGAAGCCTGGCATTGGAACAGATGAGCTCGCATGGGGGAGAGAACGAGCCATCTATCTCACTCTCTCTCACGGTTTCTGAGCTTCATTCTTCACTTTCATACATCCCCTTCACTTGCAATCACCATTTCAATGCCTCTCTTTTCTCTTTTGCATTTTCCACCCACGTTTTCCCTCCAGGCTCCCCCTCTTATTCTTGATATCACCCCATCTATAGCTCTTCCCCTAAAACGCCAACTCCCCCCACATTTTATCAATCTCTCCCTTCCTGATGGATGGAAAGAGATGGAGCAACAAAAAAAAGAGAAGAGTGTGATTAATGTCTTTGAGAAAAAGATAAATAATCACAGGAGACTGGGTGGTGGGGGGGGGGCTGGTAGTTGGCCTTAGGGGAGTAAATATGGAGTTTTATGGCGGCTCACTTGGGAGAGAGGGAGGAAGGAGAGGAATATAGCGACAGCAGATCCATTCAACTACATTAGCTCCCCCCCCCCTGAACTTCACACACAATACCCTCCTCATCTTTTCCATCGTAGTACTGTCTTTCATCATCAATGCTGAACCCCCACCCCAGTGGCAGCACAAACACACAGGAGGAGCCACACATGCATGTGTGCACGTTCATACACACCCTCACAATTACTCTGCATTTGCTTTTTCCAGGCCAGACCCCGCTGTATGTGTTTGATGGGCCAATACATGTGCTGTGTGATGTGGTTGCCCCCACCACCACCACCACCACCACCACCCTCCCACCCCATCCCATCCTGCCCTGCTTTTTAAGCCCTCGTCCTCCAGCGGCTTGCCTGTCCCCTGGAGTAGATTGCATCTTTTATTTATTGTTTGCTCTTCCTTGGCTTGATCTTCCCCAGCGAGAAAACACGAAAGAGAGAAATTCTGGGGCAGAAAAGAAAAAGTAAAAAAAAAAAAAATGCAATCAGCATAACGTGCCCTGCTCCTGCTGTGTACTCTCTGCCTGTCATTCTCCACTCTCTGTGAGCATGCGGGACGAGACTGACAGCCCATGCAGACGAAGACGCGTACAGACACATGCACAGTCCCTCTGTGTTCATCGAGCCCCCAACACACACGCATGCTGCTGAAACACAACACACACGAGTAGCCACAGAAAAACGACCCCGTTGCCCCTCTTCGTCGCCCTTTCCTTCCCTCTCCACAGCGTGCACACACACATCTGCTTATTGACGCCTCATACTTTTTGAAAAATCTCACCCAGGGGCAGCGTTCGGCTTCCTGAAGCCCCAAAGGAGTGAGCACATAAATGAGTCTAATGCTGGGGAATCTGCTAAACAGGCCAGAGAGGGGAGGGAGAGCTGCCTGCCTGTCTGCCTGCTCCATGGCTACTATTGTGCACTGCACATTCTCTGAGCCCACAAGAGCTGAAGCCATCTCCACACAGATTCTTTTGAGGGGGGGGTAGCAAGCCAAGAAGTGAGAGAGGAAAGAGGGGGCAAGGGAGATGGAGAAGGGTGAGGGAAGGAAGATCATGCATAAAATCTTGTTTACATAATGCATTAAGATTCAGATGAACTGGGGAGGGTAATGGGATTAGGATCCTGAACCATTTCCAAGGGTGGGGAGTCGGATTGACAGCTGAGCCTATTGCACTGACGAATGCAGGGAAATATTCTGGCTCTGGCAAAGGACAAGCCAGCCAGCCAGCCAGCAGGCAGGCAGAGAGGCAAAAATACAGAGCGCCTCTGTTTACTCCAAGGTGTGCAACACAAATCATGCAGCTGAAATATGAAAAAAAAAAAAAAAACATTTTGTCTTTACGGTGCACATAGCTCAGGCTTTAAGTGAAGGTTGGGAAGGCAAAAGAAAGGCTTCAGTGTGTCTCACAAAGGTGTTTGGCAAACAAAATAGAAGCACTGTGGCTTTAAATCACCGTCCCTCCCACCCTTTCTAAATATCGTCTATTTAGCCAGCGGTGAAAAGATATAGGGGGCTTTTGTCTGCGTACCCACTGGTGGGGGCATGGAGAGCTGGAAAGACACAGAAATAGGAACAAAGTCCTAAGCTTCCAATTGGAATTGCTCTGGGTCATTCAGTGCGCACAGCTCAGTGGTTAGAAACAAGAAGTGGGCTACTACTTCTGAAAATAGGCTATTCTCACAGCTATAGGGTAGATCTGGATGGAAATACCCTGCATTGTTTATACCAGGCAGGGCTATGGAGAGCACGCACACACACGCGCGCGCACACACACACAAGCCCCCTGATAAGTCTGGTATGTCTCCATGGAAAGCGCAAACGGCGCAGGGGGGGGGTTGGGTGGGACGTTTTTGTTTATTTACATGTTGTTTTCCTGCATTATTTTTGACGCTTTAGTCCACTCACCGACTTGCAAAACGTTGTCCACCCAGCCACCCTCTAGCAGAGTGACACCCCTTAGGAAAGGCAGCTGGGTCTCGTCGTTATTGTCACCGCTAGATCCACTTTCCTCTCCTCCGGCGTTGAAGGAAGAATACATACAGATCTCCTTCTCGCTCCTCGGGAATGACCAATAAACGATCCTCCGCTGGACGGGCTCCGGGATCCTCTCGAACCGCTCCTCCACCCTCTGGAACGGCCACTTCTCCGCGACTCTGCGCGCCGCGATGTCGAGCAACGACTCGGGGTTGTGCGTTTTTCCGTTCCCAGAGCCTCCCGGAGCGGACCCCGCGCCGCCGCACGGGACTCCTCCAGCCCGCTGCCCCTGTCTGCATGCCGGGTTGTAGCCGGGCCGGCAGCAGAGCCGCTTGGCTGGGGGCTGCTGGACTCGCTCGGCCATGATCGCACCGCTTCCAACCTGAAGCGCAGTTCCACTCCGATCATATAAACGGGATAAGGAAGAGAAAAGGGGCACTCTCGCACCGATTGTTTGCCGTACATGGAGAGACTGCCCTTATTTGGGCAGGTGGGCGGTGCTTGCAAATTCCGTGAAGTCCTTTGTGTTGTCGAAGTAACGAGGAGAGGCGGGACCTTGGAGCGCTGCCAGCGCACGAGTGGCGCTATAAAAGGAACTGGAGGCGGAATTCCCGAACGTCGGCAAATCCTTTGTGAAGCCGATCAGGAGCGCGAGGGTGGAGCCCCGACGGCCTTTGAAGTTTCCTTCTTATTTGACTTTAAAGGCGTGGACTTAATCCAGGGGCGGTCTCGCAGTTTCCCACAGGGGTAAAAGGGGGCAAGAGAACTGACTTTCCCCCCCTTTGGATCCTAAGCCACCACCCCAGCCTCCAGTTTCTTCAATAACTGCTCTGATGGTTGTTTTTCAGGCTTAGGTTTTAAAGGACTTTCAGCTGTCAGAGACTGAAAGGCCGTGGGAGGAGAAGGAACATGAAGATATGAAGCGGGACGTGCTTGTCCTCTTTGACCCAAATGACTATACATCAGTCATTTGGGTCAGCTGTTTTGGCTCCTAATCGGTCTTTGTACAGCAAATTAATCAAATATAGAAAGAGAAAAAAGAGAAGCAGTTTTGAATGAGTAATTAGTAATTAAATGATGATGATCTGGGAGGAAACTCCCTAAAGTGTAACTAAATTAACTAAATTAGAAAACAATTAAGACTCATTCTTTCATAAAAACATCTAACCTAAGATGTTTTAATAACCTTTATAATTCCCAAGCCTTTGCCTGAGTCAATGATCCTATCCGGTTTGCTGTGCTTTATTCTTTCGACTCTTGTTTTTCAATTAAATGGTAAACATCCCTAAAGAGCAAGTTCACTGAAAGATCACTTGCTTGTTATTCTTGTGAAAGAATTGGTCAATCTGAGTTTAAGATATAGACTGAAGAGGAAAATAGTCTTTTACCCCTAAGTCCTGCATTAGCTGTCAAAAATTAACAAGGACACGCTCAGGTCAGAAAAAGTCACACAGGACTACGTTATTTGGAAAATTAGAAGTCATTGACTCAGCCAATATTGCTCATGACCAGGAAAGGCTGTGTTGAAATTTGCAACCAGGAGAGAGCAGAGTGTGTTTTGGCTAGTAGAAGCTAGCTATTAGCGTTAGCTGTTCCACAACATGGCAGAACTTCTTCAGGCTTGTTTTATTTGTGGAGATAAATCATCAGCGTTGAAAAGTGAATGGAGGCAGTAGAAGAGTTTCATTTCAGTTAGCCAATCAAAAGCGAGATGTTAGAATATCAGGAAATAATGATGAGTAAGACTCCAAATCCTGTTGTTTTGTGCCCTCTGCACTCTGACTCACTTCTTACTGAAACAGGAGCACCAGAGCTTTTCTTTCCACAGAGATTGGCTCTTAAGGCATGCATTCATGCCAGAGACCAAAGCAGATGTAGTGAAAAAATAAGTGAATGAGAGCTTTAAATTTTGACCAGACCCCATCTTCCCCTCCTGTAAGTCCATCCATCCATTTTTGGCCGCTTATCCGGGATCGGGTCGCGGGGGCCCAAATTTCCCTCTCCCCAGCCACTTGGGCCGGCTCTTCCTTATGACACACAAACCAATGAGGCTACAAACGATTATGACCACGTTTTTTATGTCCCCCGCCCTTCCTGTTGACATTATTTTCATAGCTGTGTCATTAAAAGGGGCCCCTACTCCTGTTTGAGTCAAATACTTGTCAGGGTGTGGCTGTGTTGCCAAATCTCCTCCTCCGCCGGATTTTGCTGCCTGTTGAGACACCAGGAGCTAAAAATGATAAGAATGTAAGAAAAAAAGCCACCACCTTGGGGGTGTTTTGCTAAATTGTCTATAAACTTGGCCGAAACTATGCTGGTAAACCAGAATGTGCGTTTGCAATGTGGCTGTCCACCGCATGTGTTTCCAGCTGCCCCTCTCTTTCCTCTGTGAGTAAGTCCAAAAGGCTGGCCTTTGAACTGCTCTGAAAGTGATCCATGCCGTATGGACCGAGCAGATGTGGCCTAACCTGATTTGGTTTCAATACTTCCCCACAGGAAGTTCACAAAGCCAGCAGGTCCTCTTTTGTTATGTTAGTCATTTTTCTCAGAGGGCCAGTAGAGCCTTTAGCTTTTTTCCATTGCAGTTGTTACTTTAGAATGTACTTGTTTATTATTTTTTTGTTTTATTTTTATTTTTGCTTCCAATCAGAGCTCTGATCCGAAGGTTTCGCAACAAAATGATTTATGTTTCCCACAACTTCTGTTTGGTTACTGTGTGCTTTACTGGAACAACCATCCAGCTTGTTTCATTAGAATGGTGACATGGTTACGTGTTTGCTAATATCATAAAAATGTATCATATTGTGTTTTCCTCACAAACTTTAAGTTTCTTATATAGTTTTCATCTATATATAACAGCTAAAATGTATAAGTTTTTACTTACAAAAAATATTTGCATACACAAATACGAATAGCTAGCAATAAACCCTTCCTCCATTTTTATAAAATGGTTAGAGATTTTCTACATTAATGTTTTTTCCAATATCCCCTGTTTTTTCACAGCAGTGTGAAAATATATATGTGTGTGTGTGCGTGTGCGTGTGTGTGTGTGTGGGGGGGGACTAAAAAAACGGAAAAGACGAGTTTTTCCAAATTGAAAAGATTTGTAGCACGTTAATCTTTGCTAAACTGAAAGACTACATTTCCCTTTCGTTAGAGAACGCCTGTTAACCAATCACGAGCGACAAAGTATGATGCATTCAAAATCACCTCGGTATCAACGCAATTCCATTGCTAAATGTCGGAAAGCGAACATTTTAGTAAGATTTTAGAAAGTGTAAATAAGTAAACATTCATAAAATATTGAAATAGACGCTAATTCATGCGATACTCACAAACTGGAGATAATACGTAAATTCACACAAAAAAGCCAACAGTATTAATAGAAATTTGTCTCGTCATCGGTCTTCAAACAAAAGATAAATAAATTAGTAGATATATTAAAATGTTACGCACTGACTACGTTTGTTTTAGTTGCAGTGCGACAACAACTCATTGTGAAGACGATAACAGAAAACAAAGCAACTTTGTTTTTTTTCCCATTCTGGTGAAGTTCAGCGAACGTCTCATAGGTTTGGAACGTTTTACTTCCCGTCACAGGGAAAGAGTTCAGTTGCTATTTTTTTTTCCCCCATAACCGTTAATCAAACACCAACTTCACCTCTTTGGTAGGTTCTTTTTATATTTAGCTGTCTGTTTACTATAACCGAATGACGAGGAAACATTAAATATACTCGTTTATTTTAAAGTACTTAATTAGAAGGAATTATGTTGTTAGCCACGAGGTTGTTCATTTGCTTCCAAAAGTTAGGCCGATCAGGCCTTAAGCTAACGATGGTACTAGAAATGTAGCTAAATATTTTACTACATCTCATCCCACCGGTGGACAAGATTATTTTTTAGTTTGTTGGTGTCACGTTAAGACTAAAGGCTCAACTGTCCAGGTGTTTTAGCTATGAGTTAGCTGCTACGCAGGCTATTCCCGGTTAGCCATTTGTTTGTTAGCAGGTTAGCAAAGGCTAACCAAAGATGATTACAATAAAGAGGAAAATTAAATCTTCTTTTGTGTAACTCAATTTACATACTTCCAATGTTCATTTTAAATAATTTAAGCCGAACCGTAAATATTATTTTGACACATCAGCTGACAGAAATCATCCCATAGTTTATTTGATTGGATTATATCAGGATAAGGAATGGAATACCATAATAAGTTAGGCGCATTTTCCCAGAAAGAGTTGAGAAAAACTTAAGAACTAATTCATAAAAACTTAACAACTGTCATCTCGAATTTATTAATGTGCAGATCTAATGAAATACTTTTATTCATTTTGGTGTAAGCTCATTACCGGAGTGTTATGACTTATATAAAACGACTAATCCAGTTGCCCTTTTAGTTTTGTAATTTAGTATTCCAAGTTTAAAAATGTCAAACATTTATTCTGTTTAATCAGTTTGATCTTAGATGTAAATTTTGAATCAATATAAATGTGCATTATTGAGAGTCCGAATCAGACATTCTAACACACAAAACAAATCGTAACATAGAAAGTGTATTAAACATTGTAGATTATATTTTCCAATAAAATTTTTATTCAGCATTGTGGTTTCATGGCACTGTCGAGTTATTTTGCCAATCATTTGATTTTTTGAAAATTGTCTTAAAGCCCATTTGTTGCTTTTTAAACTTCATTATATAGTGTGGTACAATTGGACAGGTGTGTTTGGAGTATACCTATTTAAACTGATTTTTCAGATATATTTATATATTTTTTAATATACTTGTAGGTTTTTTTTTTCAGTTTCTCTAGTTGAATCTTTAAAATAGCCAAAGACAGTTATTGATTCAGACTAAGTATTAATGCACCAACAAGATTAGTATTAAGCTAGTATCTGTTTTTCTAGATTTGTTTCATGTTTCCTAGACATTTTTTTCCAGACACTATTGCTAGAGTAGACACTTTTTAAGGCTCAACATGGTTTCTTACATCTTCTTCTCGTCTGCTTACCAAATATTTTAGTGCAACAATCCACAACATTATTATAATCTTTTATTAATTGCGTAGTTGCCAGCATGTATTTCTCTGTTGATTTCTCCTTGTGCTCTTTTCCAGGTTTTATCAAGACTAGAAGTTGCAGGGCAGGATGATTGATGTCCGAGCATGGGCAGAGTATGTTGTGGAGTGGGCCGCCAAAGACCCGTATGGTTTCCTCACCACCATCATATTGGCTCTGACCCCTCTCTTCATCGCCAGCGCCCTGCTGTCCTGGAAGCTGGCCAAGATGATCGAGGCACGTGATCGTGAACAAAAAAAGAAGCAAAAGCGTCAGGAAAACATAGCTAAGATCAAGCGGACCAAGAAAGACTGAACCTGTTGAGGAGGGCAGGATGAGGGCATAAAACTATTCCAAATAATGACACGGTGCCCTTCCTCGTCCCGGCCCTACCACCAATTCAGGGCCGTTACGCCTCATGTCAGTGTGAAGGGACACTGGCCCCACAGGCCCGATGTTGCTGCGATGGACAGCACTGACTGGAGGGGACTTGTCCCAGTGGGACTCTGGTCAGCAGGAGCTTAGTGGTCATGTTTGATGGGTTTGTTTTTATACAAAGTCCTGTCGTATTGTGCAGCTGTTGTCACATCTTGCATTCCATTGTTAACATCCCCCTCTCTGCTGAAGATTTTATACTGGAACATTTTCCAGTACAGTCACTTGCTACCAAATTGCTGACTCTCTGTAATAATACAAATAAAAATGTCATGGTTGAATCTAAACAGGTCAAATAGAAGTGTGTATTTTATTGTCCTCTGAACCAGAATCCGTGAATCCTTAAATCTTCATAAATGTAGCCACTAAATTTCACATTTTGATGCCTCTGGTTGCTAATTGTTGGCTTTGTTTTTATGTGCACCCCTAGTTAAATAACCCTCTAGCGGTGAATAAAGATTATCACTAACCGATCAGCTGAACCGCAGTAGGGTTGCGGGAAGCTGGCGTCTTTCTCCAGTTGTCATCAGGCGGGTCACCAGTCCATCACTGGGACACAAATGAGTCACCTAGTGACAATTTAGAGTCTTTTGATACTCAAAGATAAAGTGTGACATGTTTATAGATAATAATGGTGTTGCTGTAGTCTAAAACCAGACCAAACAGGGTCTTGATTAACCCTCTGGAGGCAGGCGTTGCAGATTTGCAACGTTAAACGTACCTACCTGGTTACTCCGCATATTTCACGAGCATTTTTTAACTCAGAAGTACCCCTGAAGGACTCAGTTGTTCGTCCTTTTATCAAAACTTATTTTGAGCCTGAGAGGGTTAAGACTAAAGAGCATATTAATTATTTTTCAGTTTCAGAGAGCTTGCTTGTTCCGTGAATGTCTTCCTTTTTTTCATCAGCAAATCCATTCTCAGAATATATTTTATTTCTCACATTCAGACAATAATCACACCGGTGTAACATCAAGCAGCTGGTGTTTCTGATTCTGATAACCCGATCACAAGAAGAAACTAATATTAAATTTCAACCAAACGCATTCCCAGTTTTTATCCTGCAAATTGTGGATTGCGTTGAATGATAATTCTCAAGTCTATGTGGATTTCTTGGTCTGTTTCTTTGAAGTGGGCATCCAGGAGCCAGGCTGGAACGCGTCCGCCGTGCTCGTTGGCTCCTCGCTGACCTCCTGCTTGCCAAAGATGGTGGCAGCTGCATGGCCCTTGGCTGCAGTCCTTGCAGGAGCAGCCACCAGACCTTCCTTATACTCCTGATCCTGCAGAGCCCGCTCCTTCTCCTCCAACTCTTTGGCCTTCAGCTTGATCTGCTTGAACTGAGCCTCATTCATCAGTAGCTCCTGTGGAACAAACCAACAACACGTAGTGGACAGTAGATGCAGTGAGTTAAACTGGAATTAGAAACTAAGCACTTCAATTTTTGTTACCTTTATTTAAGCAGGAAAGACTCATTTATAAGAGTGTCCTGCCCAGGACATCTTAATATATTATTAAAAACAATAAAAAAAACTGATTGCTAATATGTTTTAAGTACATATTAAATACACGACAGAAATATAATGCACAAGTTTGCATGAACTGAACTCATAAATATCAATATTTCTCTCAAATAACTCTGATTGATTTTATTTCTGCGGACCGAGCTAAAGAGTGGATCATTTGTAAACGAGTAAGTGGTCAAATGTTTTAGTCGTTAATACAAAACTAACAATATTTTTTAAAAAACGAGATAATCTGAATAATTTCAGTCTTGCATGTAATCAGACTTTATGTTCTGTGATGTCAAGCAAAGTATAACAGCTGGAAACATCTGGTTAAATGAAAAAAAAGTGCCCTGAATCAATTCAGTGTTATTAAATCAATGTTGACCAAAGATGAGTCCTCTTTAGGTCCTTATGAAGTGACTTTTTTATAATACTGAACAAAGGAATTGATATTAACACTCATATTTTTAAATTTAGGTTGAATATTCCCACTATGGGCAGCAGAGTGGTTCAGTGGTTGGCGCTGTTGCCTCGCAGCAAGAAGGTCCTGGGTTCACATCCTGGCCTGGGGTCTCCCTGTGCGCGCGAGGGTTCTCTCTGCGTACTTCGGCTTCCGCACATGGTCCAAAAAACATAACTGTCAGGTTAATCGGTTCCTCTAATTGTCCTTAGGTGTGAGTATGCATGCTTGGTTGTTTGTCCTGTGTCTCCGGCAACCTGTCCAGGGTGTACCCCGCCCGCTTGCCTGTAGATTGCTGGAGATAGGCACCAGCCCCCCACGACCCTGCATGGACAAGCGGGTACAGATAATGGACGGATGGGTTCCCACTATGACTACATGGCCGTAGAAAATCAACAGTAACATGTTGGAAGTCGTTACCGGCTGGGACATTATTTCTCCTTAATCAACAACATCTACTTCCTTTGAAGTATCTGCAGCATGAAAGTCAAACAGAAAAAAAGAAGAAGAAAAAAAGAAAAGCGTGCTTCATTGACCTGGAGTTTATCGTTTCAATAAGCACCGGCTAAAAAGGTATACTTGGAACAAATGGGTAAGCAAGTGTTTACAATATCAGCAACCATTCTAGCCTAGTGAACTAGACCAAATTCTTGCTTTGCAAAGTTTGGTCTAGGAACGCTCCACTGGAACCTCTGCAGCCCTAACAGCATTCTGGCTGGCCAATCACAGCTCTCCAGAGGGGTTTCAAACACATAAAGAGCTGTGATTGGTCCATAATGGTGGGCCAATCATAGTGCTCTATCTGCTTAGAGAACAAATCACAGAGCTTTATCTGCTTTGTGGGCCAATCAGGGCACTCTATATGCCTGGTGGGTGGGATGATGCAACAGAATGAAACAAGATGGCGACAGCTCGTTTGAAACGGCTTTTACATCAATTTTGGACATTAGAACTTGGGCTTCATTAGAATCAGGTGCAGATAGATGTATTTAAGTGCTTTTTTTTAAATTTTTTTTTTAAAAAACTGCGGACCGCCTCATTTACCGATGGCTGTTGCGGTGAGTATGTCACATTCATTGTCCAGTAGCATGCGGAGATCATTTGAAAGACAAGGGTAGAACCCGCCCCACAACCGAGAGCCGTCAATGGAGCGTTGCCAGACTAAATAATACATTTATTTAGTCTGGCTTGCCAGGCTACAACCATTCAAATTCATGGAAACAATTATTACTAAACGGTTGCCCGCTACGGCTAGTATCCAGTGATGCTAGCTTCACCCTGGAGTCGGGGGCCAAAGGAGGAAGGGAGGACTGGGCAAAAGTGAAGGACTGGTAAAGAGAGGTGGTGGTGGCCAAAAAGTCCTGCTTTGGGGAGGGAGACGAACATACTGAGCTGCTTTTCCAGCCTGTTAATGACAGGATTTAATCCAATCAATTTACGTCGGTTTGGACCAGGAAGAGAGGGAGCGTGACAAGGGGAAGGGTAATGTGTTGGGAGTGAAGCCTTGGCCACGCCGACGCTGTCCAGCTGTCGATGGCAGCTATTGGCCAGGCGCGAGGCAGAAAATTGGAAGAGAATGTTCTGGCAAAAGAGGCAGAGGATGGCACCGGCTACTGGCATGGATGCGGGATGGAGAGACAGAAAGAGTGCCTGGGCACTGGCCTTCCAAGGGATTTCCTATAGACCCACGTTTTACCGGCCAAATCATTTCCAGCATTCTCACATTTAAAGAGCAATAAACCCAGTGAGAGGAACGCAAAGGGGGGAAAAACTGAATATTCCCATCTTGGAGAGTGCCAGAAATAAAACACACCAAATAAAAAGCCCGAGATGGAGGCTTCTGGTGGAAAAAAAGAAGGTAAACTGGGACACTGTGCCAGTGAGCCCCCTTGTTCTGAGGCTGCTTCTGCTCCGTCTCGCCATCAGCGCTGCTGTTGATTTTAACACCTGTCCTCTAAACTTCCTGGATCCACTTTCAAACCGTTAGATTAAAACAAATCAAAAGCTTTCCCCTTTCCATCTTTGCTCCTTTCCCTCCCTTGCAACTAGCCCCCTAGAGTCCAAACATCAGCACAGTGGGGAAGCTGAGGCGGGGGGGTGTACCTCGATGGTGGGGGGCTCCTTCCGTCTGCCTCGGATCCAAGCTGGAGGAGGAGAAGAGATGAGAAAAGGAGGAAGAGTGAGAACACCCACATGAGCATATGCTGCACAAACAAAACCTGCAGTCATATTTAAAGGCTGCAGCTACATCGCCGCTGAGCGACTTGGTGAGGGCGCGAGGGGTGCATCTGACTTTCTTTGGTCTTGCTTCGTGTTACTTTGTAAACTAGAGGGAAACGTGCAAACTCCAAACATGAATCCAGTGAGTGGCGCGTCTCGGAGGAGAATGTGCGGATGTTCTTTGATGTTTGAATCTAAAAGCACATGCTCCGTCACTCCTCGCGGACACCTCTGTCCCTCTCCAGAGCAGAACTGTGTCTGTCATGTCTTCTCCTGTCTAAGGAGTTCGGGATTTGGCTGAGCCGGCTGCACGGCGGAGCGGGTTAAAGGGAGCCAGAAAAGCAAGAGGCGGCAAGAGAGATTTTTTTTTTCTCCTCCTTGCAACACTTCTTCCAGCTAGGGATTCTGGGCCTCTTTTATCCATTTCTTATTTGCATCCTGATGAAAATGCATGAGGGATGGGGCGAAGCGGGATGAAGGGGTTTAAGGTGGATAAAGCCAGTCTGAGACACACGGGAGGAATGTTTAAAGTCTATTTTATGGTACGGTTGTTCTAACACCAGCAGAAGGCATCTCTGATGCTCCGTCCTCCATACCATCTTGCTGGATGAAGACATTAAAAAAAAAAAAACCAAGCAAGTATAGCGTGAATTAGCCACGAATCTGTCGTGTCGTTTAGTTTTGAAGTGGCCGTTTGGTTAACGTTGACAATTTAGCTCCCATATGGAATGTGTGGCAACGATTCTGCAGGCAAAACTCACCATCCCACTCTATCGGAATGCTGCCCTCCGTATATTCGTGCACCGAAGGATTGGCTGCCTCCACCATCCGCTTGGCACGGACGTGCCTTCCTGGAAAGAAAAAAAAAGGAAGCTAGTGTGAGTTGATGGACGTGCTTGAAAATGATGCACACGAAATGCAAAAGAATATAAATGCAAAGACTCGACAGACACAAGGCTCTCCATCTTCTGCTCGCAGACACCCAGATACAGACAGACGCGCACGCACTCGAGAGGGATGACAGTGCTGTGACAGGCCGTGGATGATTACCTCGCGGCCCTCGGGCCCTTCTCCTCAGATCTCGCTGAGTGGCTCCAAATCTGGGCTAAGCCTTTATGCAAATCAGCCTTCCTTTAGCCCGACCAACCACGGCCCCCCTCACTGGCAACCTCTTCCAATCACAGGGCTCTGGCTAACAATGCCCTCCAAAATCAACATCAAGCCCAGCAGGAGACAAAAGAGGTCAGACATCACAGAGAACAGGAGAGGCGCGAGCTGCGTGGAATATTAAGTGCTCCTTTTCCTTCCCTATCTGTATACAGCACAACGCTCGCTGGCAGCAAGGCCATCGCCAATTATTTTGGTCAAATCTGCTGATTAGACAAGTTTGGCTGGCGCACAATGACACGGAGACGAAGACAGGAAGAGGGGGAGCTAAGGAAGAGACGAGATGAGAGAAAGCGAGAGGAATATAAAAAGGATCTTCTTGTGCGAGGTCTCTTCGTGGCTTGTTCAGAAAATACCAAGTAATGTGTTTTCTTCTCACAGGTAGTCGGATGTCAATCTATCACTTCCATGCCTCTGAGAAATGATGAGGCAAGGAAAGGGGAGGTAGGAGATGGAAGAGATGGAGAGAGAGAGAGTGATGATGCATGGCGAACATGGCTGGAAGGAGAGAAATGTATGGGCATGGAAAAACAACACGCTCCAAAACACAGACAATCTGTCAGGATTCCATCACGGTTCCTCTGCAGCCGACTGGACATGGACAAATGGATGCAACCACATCCACGCTCACTCCAGACTGATGGCCTTAATGTTTACTTCAGCCATAACAGATAGGTCTGACACTGAAATGGATAAATGATGGCCCTCTAAAAAGTAGCAAAGTGAGGTCTGGGTACTTGTGTGTCCGTGTGTTCAGCAGAGACCAAAACAAATCTTTATACTTGTGCACCTCTGTCACTATGAGGATGATCCAGCACATACAGTAATCAGGTCAGCTAATTAGGCTAGTAATGCTTTAGCTCTGCCTTGGTTCCCTCTAGATTGTCACTATATGGCCTCAGTGGCTTGATTTTTCTTGTTATATCTACATAAATCCCATCTATCCTGCAAAACTGGACGGACAGTGACCAAAGTGCACCATATTATTTTTTATATTAGAGAACAAGAATGCTTTTAAATGTTTCTTAGACCCCCCCCCCCCCCCAAAAAAAAAAGATAGCACAACAAGAGGATGTTTTCTCGAGGTAATACGAACACGACGAACTGTTAATTATAAACAGATCATATCCATACTTGTAAGGGTGTGGGTGGCAGCAGACTTAAATGGTAGAATTGCATTAAAGTCCCCGCGTGCATTGTGCTTAGCTACGGCTAATGCCTAGATAACAGGCATAAAGAGAAGAGGCCTGCTTTCTGTCTCTTCTACGCTGCATCTCCTCCTCGTCACACGCCAACACAGCTCTTCTGCAGCGTGACTAAATCCCTTCCATGGCATCTTTTATCCACGGATTTTAATGACAAACACAGTGTGCACTTATATTTTGGAAACTCCCATCACAAAAGTACTTGGAGGAAACATGTCGATCTGACTTGGGTGTTTTTCCACATTTTCAACCTGGAGTAAAAATACAAATTGGGATAAGAGTCATGTCTGAGAAACCATCAATAAAACTATGCAGCTGCAGATACTTGATGTAAACCCTACTATATATTAATCTTAACAACAGGTTAACCCCAGAGTTGTTCAAATCTTGGTCCTCAGGGGCTTCTACTTGCATGTTTTCTATATTTCACACCTGGTTTGAATCAATGGGCTTCTTAAAGAGTAAGTGACCCCAAAATCAACTTTTTTTTGCTGATAAACTATTTAAGTAAGTGCCTAATCACGCTGTAGACACATGTAGCCAATAATTTGGCACTTTAGTGCCTCTTAGTTAAAATATAAATACTCTGCCTAAAACTGTCAGTGTTGCTCCATCTTCAGGTAAAGACTCTGCACTACATTTGAATTTAAATCTGCCATCGCTTTTGGCTAACCTATGATGTTAGCTGGTACCATGTGATGTCACAATGCCGCTGTGATTGTGTATTTGTTAGCAGCTCCGTCCTCCCAGTCTGCTAGGCAACACCTCCTTGTCGTGCATTTTTCAAACAGGAAATTGGAGTGAAGTTAGACTCTGGTAGGGGGTGACTTGCTCTTTAAGAACCTGAGGACATGATGACGAGGTGATCCAGTCACTGAATCGGGCGTGTTGGAGCAAAAACAGCTAAAACATGCACGGCAGCGGTCGTCCAGGACCAGGACTGAATAGCGCTGGTTTATCCTGTGAGAAACCATGTAATACTTGCTCTTTTTGAAACACTAGGGATATGTATTGGTGAAATTCTGGCGATATATGTATCACGATATATTCAGTCAGATGATATTAGACAAGACTGAATTTATTGTAGGAAAATTCAATAAACAGTCCAAACGGATACAAAACATGTTTAAAATGAGGTATCTGAACATAACAGAGGGATTTACGTTTCAATGGTGGGAACAAAACCTATTGCACACTGCTGCCAACTAGAGGTCGGCATTTGACTTGGACCAAAATAAAATAAAATACACAAATGTTTGCATGTAAATTCTTCCTAAAATTAGATAGATGGCTTTTGAATATCGATATAATATTGCAGGAAGAAATATCACAATATTTTCTTACATCCCTATGAAATACGTTCGGCCACTCTGAGTTTCACATGCGTGCAGAACATTAAAATAATCGACCATATTTCCTGCATTAGCCGCAAACAGTAAAGAGATGAGAAAACGCTAAGGTCAAAAAAAGCCAGTCTCTTCTGTACAATTTGCTTTCAGGGACTCGCCCACCATGGGTCGAGGTCGAGATCCTAGAAGGCTTTGTTAATTTCACTGGAGCAAGGAGAGGGAAGGGTTCGTCTCAGCTACTAGAAGCTAACCATTAGCAATAGCAACTCTCCAAACTAACAACATCTTCGGGCTTGTGTCAACTGTGAAGAGAAAAGCCTTTTTTGACCCAAGAATGGAGAGTGAACGGAGGCAGCAGAAGAGTCACGTTGCTGTTAGTCAATCAGATGTCAAACAAGTAAATATTAATGATACTCCAAATCCTGTCATTTTCTACCCCCTCACTCTTCCAACTAACATCTACTTCCTGAAACAGAGTTTTATATCTGCATAAAACCTACTCACAAGTTGTTCATTTATACTAGAGACCACAGCAAACTTACTGAAGTGAGTGAGTGAATGACTCCTTTAAGTATACACTCACTAACCATTAGGTACAGGCGATCTGTTGTTTATAAACAGATTTAACAAATCAGCCATGGCAGCACCTCGATGCGTTTAGAAGTCATGAAGACATCTTACTGAAGTTCAAACTGAGCATTAAAATGAGGAAGAAAAGGGATCTGAGGCTCTTTGAACGCGGCATGGTTGTTGTTGTCACATGGTCTTCCATGCACAACCATCTCTAGGGTGTTACGGTCTAAAAATAGATTACTAGCCTCCACAGTCACCGGATCGTAATCCAATCTAGCACTTTTTGTAAAATGGGTGACTCAGATAACAGATTTGGAGCAACTGGGTGATGCTATCACGTCAGTATGGACCAAAAGCCCCATAGGAATTTTTACAACAAATCTTGTTGAGTCTATGACATGAACAATCAAAGGAGCAATTTGTAAGAAATCTACAGTGGAAAATTAATTGTGTTAGAAGGAAGGTTGCATTGAAAAAAAAATGAAAGAGGGATGTGGTCATTGTTTACACTCAGAGTTTGCCAAATCTGCAGCAAGCTAACGCTGGAGCACCAGAATTTGTAATTTGACACCAGCAGGCAAAAAGTGCCAAAGTTGTTAAAAAAACCTAGTTCGGTAAACAGGAGTGACCCAGAAGTTATTACTCATAACCCAAAGAAGCCACAGCATCACTTTGTTTTACTAACACCAGGTAAAGCAGGCTAGAGGCTAACGTTGTGTAACAATGCTAACGGTGAATTAGAGCAAACAGAAAAGATTGGCCACAGGATGTCATTCTTACATATTGCACCTTTAAGGCGGTTTTGGCAGCATAAGAGGGTCCAACCTGGTGTTAGGATATATCAATATGTGAAATGTCCTCAAATGAAGGACTTGAAAAAGCGACAGATGTTTACATTTCAAAATAAAAAAGGAAAATGTCACATCTAATCTAAAATCTTCATAGTTTGGTCAGTTTTTTTCGAACCTTAAAAATAAATTCCTTCACCAAAGGTCTAAAAAAAACATTCATATTCATCCTAAATATGTAAACAAATGCTGATGAATATAAATGATGCAAAAGCATAACCAGCAAACATGGGCGTAAGCTACCTGTGTGCCCCACAGCCCTGCACACGCCTCCACCGTTCCTTCAACACCACCTTGAGAGAAAACAGAAGTATGAAGAGCGCGAGGACCTCACAATCTCAGCGGGCGCCCTTGTGACAGGTCTGCTCTTCATCACTCACTGGGGGCAAACCTATTTACTAGACAAATATACACAGGTACACACAGACACACACTCACAAACACACACGAGCGGCTAGAGAGCAGGCAGATTAACCTGAGGGACGGGAGCGAGGACGCTGCCTCTTTACCGTGAAGGACAAACGCAGCACTGCCTTGGAGAGGGGGAGGGTCCAGCAGCAGGGAGGAATGAAATCCCACAACATAAATATTCATGAGCCATCTCACCTGTCTGAGCACAACTCATCTGTGAGCCTAGCTGTGGATCCTGGGGGAGGGGAGAAGTGAAGGAAGGAAGGAGACAGAGGAAGGATGGGCAAGGGGGTTGCCGTGGCAGCCGCACTTCTTCCTTCCCCATTCGTTAAAATAAGACATGATGCGCTCTGAGGGCTGCTTTTTGAACCCTGAACACACCCCGCTAAACTCCATCACCTGCTTCAACACACACACACGCACGCACGCACGCACACACAACCTCCAACTTCACACATCAGCTCCCAGGTGAAAACTGCTGGGGGCGACCCGAGAGGTTTTTCACCTCCACAGTGTCATTGCGGGTATCTTGTGTCGTCTTTTTCTTTTTTCCCCCGTGCACTCTCTTCCCTGCACTCCATTTTTTATGCAGACACGAATGTCAAGGGAGCACGCATCAATCAACAAAGGCTGGATGAGAAAACTCCCTTAAACTCTGACAGAACACATCAGAGTGATCTCCTCACACTCGACCCCAACAGGTGGACGGCGTCGCACCCGCCTTACTATCAACACCTAGACCTGCAAAAAACACCACGTTTGCTTGTGTTTCACCAGACTGCAATGCAGACAAAAAGAAAAGCTCCTGACTGCAGCAGCATGGCAATCATCACTCCCTCTCTACATGAGCGGCCGTGTCAGAAGCGAGGAGTTTCAGGTCTCGCACGGTGACGGGACAATGCGGCGAGCCCATCGTCCTGGATCTAACCAAGTCTATCCCGCTCCAGCTGAGCCGGGCGCAGGAGACGAGCCAACACGTTCATCGTGATAGACGGCTTTATGAAGATGGAGTGAGCCGATGAGAGCCGCTGATACAAGGGCAGCCAGGTACAGATTTGGACCCCCCTCTCCCTCAATCTCTTCCTGAAAATCAAAACATGGAGGGGATGTGTGAGGGCTGTAACCATGGTTACCCATTATCCCAGAGCCAAGTGATGTGGGATGAGGTTTAGAGCGAAAAGGCCAGTCATTGTTTTGCATCGGTTCTGGTGAGAGGAGGAGCTCGGGTGTAAACAAAGCGGGCCTGCTGCTGTTTACTTTTATTCAGCTGTTGTTCTGTTTGCCTCCGCTGATCCCGCCGAGCCCGGAGAGACTCGCGACAGAACGGGAGAATCAGTCAAATGAAAGCAGCAACAAACGGAAAAGAATACTCTGATTTCCCCCGTGTGTTGCTTTCAGCTAAAAGCAGGAAGTGGGGTTTACGGATGGAGGAGATGTTTTAGTTTCTGCCTGAGACCACCCATTCTCATCTAGTGACACCCCCCCACCCCATCTCACCACATCCACCCCTTTCCTGCCCAGTGGGTTATAAAAAGGCCTGAGCCAGGAAGTCAGGAGCCTTTATGAGGCTTTGGAGCAGAGTGGACCCCCTTCCTTCCTCAGAGGCCCATGATGTCCATACACCAAGCTGTCCACCCCTTTTTGTTCACCTCCACTACTCCCATCCAACCCCCTTTTCATCCCCTTTCCCTCCATTACACCTTCAACACCACCACCATCACTCGCTTACCATTAACCTATCCCCACCTTCTCTTTCTCCCATGCTATCTGCCTGTTCCACCCACTCATTTCACCCTCTTTCTGTCAGAAACCCTCCTTTCACTACCTCCATTCTTTCCCTCCACTCTATAATTTCACCCCATATGTCAGCATCTTCTTTGTTCTTTGTCACTCACTTTCCGTACCCCACCTTCTTCTCCACCCTCCAACAGTTTCCCTAAGCCTTATCTTTTCTCTTTCCCTTCTCTCCTTGCCTTATTTCTCTCTGCCTGTCTGCTTTATTAAAATATTCTGACTTGCATAAGCAGCAGCGGGCTCTGGGAGACGTCTCCTAGCGTGCCAACCTGTCCGTCAGTCCTCCTGGTTGAGTTTCTGACCGACAAAGAACCCTCGGTTGTCAAAACACGCTGAACGTGAATCCGATCTGTCAGTCTCAGAATTCTTTCTTTTTTAATTCTTAGCTTCATTTGTCTTTTTTTTTTTTTATCTGTGTGTCAAATAGGAAATTGGTTTTAAAACAAACCTACAGTGACACGGATCCCTCTGCAGACAGGCGGTTTACTGGACCTGAAAAATACTCCGAACACAAATATTGGATCAAGGTCCACTCGAATTGTTTAGCCACTGAGAATAAATGTGCCCATCTCTCGTTTTCGGCATCTATTTCTTTAAATGTCTTTTTAATGAACTAGTAAAAGTCGCTGCATGATGTGCCACAAGATACACACTTGGCAACCAAAGTAGAGCTAGATGAGCTAAACCCCTATAATGATTAAACAACCTTCATTTAAACCCCATGCAATGCAAAGCTGCTGATCAATTAGCATGATTTACCGTGGCGGTTCTGGACACGGCCGCGTCTATAAACACCGACTCGGTGTCCTACGGTAGGATAGACCCTCCTTCATCACACCCAGGGGACGACTTGTGGCAGAATGAACAGCCATTTGGACCCTCGTCACTTTCCACCGCGAGTCTTTCAGTAGAAATATGAGGCTGGAATCAACGCTCTGATGACACACAGCCATCTGTTGTTGTGTTAAGTGTGTTAAGGCATGAAGTGGAGAGAAAAACGCACACAACTGCTGATTTTTCTCATCCCCTTTTCTTTTAAAGGGGACTTATTATGTAAAACTCATCTTTTGCATCCTTTTGTGCAGCCATGTGGGTGTGTAGTGTCTCTATGAACACTCCAAACGTGAAAAAAGCCCATCCATCTGTTTTGTGTCACTGTTTGATTTTAAGAATAATGTGTCTAAATGAAGCCGTTTCAAAAAGTCCCCGTTTGTGACGTCACAAACGGGAGGATTTGGAAAAATAAACTCTCACCTGCCAAAGACCGGAAGGAGCAGCAGCTTGTCCCTGCAGTGTTGCCAATTGCCTCCGACAGAAAGTAGATGAATTTGACCCAGAAAGTCCCTAGATGTCGCAAGATGACATCATATTGGTGACATCATCACACCGCGTCGGCATTCATTTTCTTTCCAAAATCTAATATGGTTTAAAAAAAGGGACGTTTCGGGGAGCAGGCTGGGCTTTTGCTAATCTTTAGGGAATCTTAATGACAACCTTCATGCGTGGTGGCGCAGTGGTTAGCACTGTTGCCTCGCAGCACGAAGGTCACAGGTTCGAAACTCGGCCGCGGCGTTTCTGCGTGGAGTTGCGTGTTCTCCCCATGCATGCGTGGGTTTCCTCCGGGTACTCCGGTTTCCCCCACAGATCACAACACGCCCTATAGGTTATAAATGGTAAGTCGCTTTGGATAAAAGCGTCTGCTAAATAAATAAACATAAACCTTTGATAAAAGTATGAATGAAAGTAGTGAAGGGTTGTCAGAAATGGCGCCAGGCACTTTTGGGGAAAAATCGATAAGAGATCTGTAAAGTCGTTAGAAATAGCAACAAAGTTGCTACCTTGGCAACCAGGCTCCGAAATAAAATTTTTGACTCACCGGCCAAGTTGGCTGGTAGATGATGAAAATCTACCGGCCAAGCATATTTTTTACCGGCCAAAAGTCTAAATGATTTAGATCTACCTAAAGCATGTTATTCTATATTATGTTGATTCCAAACAGAGAGGAGTGACAAAATAATTAAAACATCAATTAATAAGAAAAACAACTCTTTTGTCATTTTACTATTTATTTATTCTTTTAGAGATGTTTTTATGAACTCTTTAATTGAAATCTAGCCAGACTCCTTGTTTTCTCTGACATAGCCATTAGCGCCGAGACGTGGGTGTCACCAGTGGAGACTCAGATTGAGCCCGGGACATGGATGTGCAGGCAATATGGCATTTGCTGTTTTCATGTTCTCGAATAGTCTCAAGCTTCATCGTCTTATTTCCTATGACAAACGAGTTGTTACAGTTCTTCTCTCGAGCGTGCTGGCGGCAAACGGTACAGCTCATTTGCGCAGATTCTGGTTCATAATGTAGCCATTGTCTTACGACTCAGCCATCTCCAGTTCGCCACTTTTCACAAAATCTTCTGGTTGCCACTGGTCCTGGTGGTTTTTCTTCCAGTTCGACGAGTTTTCTTTTGGAAGGCTGGCTGACTCCAGTTAAAACCCGCCACATTTCACCGCTAGTTTTAACATGAAGCTAACTGCTAACTTGATAAACTGATTGAATGGGATAGGCGGAAATGACGTTGGATGCGGCGCTCACGTTTCGCGTACGTTTGTGTACGTTGCATGCAGGCGGGAGGAGTATCACAGAAATCCATGGAAGATGACTGATAAACATAACTAATGTGGTGCAAACATGTACTCGCTATGTGGCAGATAGAGCTCAAAAATTTACTCGCCAAATGGAGCAATTTGCTCGCATTTGGCGGGTGGCGAGTGTTAATTCCGGACCCTGTCGGCAACACTGCTACTCTGGGCCTCTCCTCTGTATCAGAGCTTCTTAGCTTACAGCAGCTTGAGTGGAGGGTGGGTGGGCGTCTCCAGCTAAAGCTTGTTATATTAAAGTGACAGAGCCCTGAAATGACTCATTCTGGTAGGTACTGAAAATGTCAAGAACAAAACTGCAGAAATTGCTTTATGTGAGAGGGATTTAGTGCAAAGAAATTCATAAGCATGTTTGGTATTGACCATAGAGCTATTTTACCTTTAAAAAAGTCATATTATGTCCCATTTAAAATACGAAGTAGAATACACAAACATGGAGGTTGTCGCTGTTGTGTTGCAAAATACACAGGGACACAAGCTCTCTCTTCAGCCCCTCGAGTCGCCTGAATTAGCAGAACTGAAACCTTCTTTAGTTAGGACAGAGCTAGGGAATCAAATAAATAATAGACAAAAAGAGGAGGGGGATAGTGATAGGACGACAAGTCAATGGCTCCTTTTTCCTGCAACAGCACAGCGAAGAAACCTCTGAATCTCTTCCATTCTCCGCGCAGCAAAGAGGACCAATAGATTAAAACTGCATGGCACACACAGCTAAAATGAATGGTGCTAAAAATACATCCTTTTCACCGACACATGAAAGGAAACTGCCTTTCCTCTGTCCAGTATTGAGAAGCCATTGATTCCAAGACAAAGGCTACACCTCCTCAAAGAGGTAAAAAAAATAGCAATCATACAGGCAATTATTTTCAAATGTGCCTGCAGCAGCCGATAATGTCAGCGCGCCTCTCTTCCTAAATAAAGGGAGGGAAGGCAGGCGTCAGAGCTGCGAGCCTGCTGCTGAAGACGAATGAGCCCATCCACAGAATGCTTGGCTTTCATCTGGGCAGCATGACATGGCGCCCCATGCAGTGTGAGGCAGAGCCAGGCCTGGGGGACAGAAGCACGCAGAAACAGAGAAGAATATAGATTCTCTATTCAGCTCGGTGGAAACAACACCCAGACCCCTTTAACACCACTGGACAGATAGCCATTGGCTTTCTTGTAGCCCTACCCCAGACCAAACTCGCTAGGGCCTCTCAACCCTTTCTATGTCAGGCCTTTACGGCTGCTGGACCTTTTGTAAAAGACGGAGGCAGAGATTCTTTCTTTTCCACGAGTGTTCTTCAGCCTCTTTCATTTAGATGAGAAGAAAAATCCGAGGAGCGGTTTATACGGCTCTCTGCTGGGCCGATCCCTCCACGCTGCCGAAATGCTTCACTGTTTTGAATGGAAATCTTCGCTGGAATCACTTCAAAACGAGGAAAATCCTGCAAAACACGGGCGGGGTGCAGGAAGGAGGGACTACGTTGTGAACGCAGACAAAACCCAGATGGAAGCTGTTCTAATCAAATGGGACAAATCTCCCCCAAAAGACAAAGTAGTTCGCTTTTTCCATTTCTGTCATAGCAACCATTAGAATCCCAACATGTAGCCATAGCGCTGGGTCCTCGCATTGTTTACGCCCCAGTTTTCTAAAGTTAACGGACTGAGAGAGGTAGAAAATGGGGGCAGCAAGGCATGGATAAAGGTAGAGTGGGGTAGACAAATGAATAGAAGCAAATGGACAAAGAGAGAGAGTGAGAGAGGAGAGAGAGAGAAAGAGAGAGAGAGAGAGAGAGAGAGAGAGAGAGAGAGAGAGAGAGAGAGAGAGAGAGAGAGACTCTTCACCTATTTTAACCCAAACTTATGTGCTCCAGTGGAGACCCCTGCGGTCCTTGCCTTAAGGCCCTGAGCCCACGCTCTGCCTATCAGTTTGAGATCAAAAAGAGCTCACTTTAGCAAGACATATGGACTGAATAATGCATACGCTTTAGTTCCACAAGGCTGAATAAAGTGAGTGCCAAAATAAGAGAGAGATGCAAATATGTGCATCATCTTTCACTTTATGTTTATGACAAATGCAAATATGTGTTGGTTTGGTGCTCAGATCGGGGTTTGTCAGAGCCTATTTGTTTGCAGGCTACCTAGCCTCTGTACCGTGTCCGTCACTGCAATGGGACAGTGCATACATTACTCTGTGGCATGCAAGAAAGCAGCTTCTGTGATGTCTCATTTGAATAGTCTGACAGCCAGGGGTGGAGGAGCAGCCTCGTAATGAATTATAAATACGAAGTGGGTGAAATATTTGGCCACAAACCACTGAGAAAAGGTGAGCACCCTCCCCAAGTTCGGCCAAAAAGATGCAGAACTTGTCAAAGTTTGATCATTATTGAAAGAAAACCAAAAGACAAGTGAAACGAGTTGGTCTCTTCACTGTATGTTATTCTACCTGCCATCAACAAACCTTTATGACTGCATTTTCACGTCTGCAGACCTTTGATCACAAGGCACCTCAGGGGTGATGCCAAAACACTTCTGAGCTCCATGCTGAACTGTTCTCCATCCTGCCATCCTCCATCCTAAGATGCACTTCCACGCGTGTTCAGAACAACAAGAGAAGGACTCGTAATAAGATCTGGACTGTGATTTTGAAGCAAGACGACCTTTTGATTTTATAGACTCTGTGAAGGTTGCTACTGGCATCCCAACATGGATTAGCCTGACACAGTTCCACTTCCTGGCCTGAGCAGGCTTCATTTGTAGCACTGCCACGTCTCAGTAGGAGTACATGACCTCCTTATAAATCCTCATCACAGACAAGCACTCCTTTGATGTTTAATTGTGGTGTGGGAGGGAANATAAGAGACAGTATTTTCTTTGAACATTTCAACAGAGTCCCAAAGTTATTAAAAACTTAAAAACAGTTAAAACTGGAGTGAACCACAAGCTCATGAACTCTAAGATGTAAGTGGCGTTCTTCCGCCATCTAGTGGCAATCGTGCAACACTACATGAACAGAAGGTTGAACGGTAAAGTCACATTCACAACAAGACAGTGTAGGATTATTGACGCAAACATAAAACGTTAGAGGTGTATTTAAAAGGAAATGAATCATGAATGAAATAACTAGCTAATAAACATAAATATACCTGTCCACGTCTTCTGCTCGGGGATTATGTAATATGTATTCCCCAAATGATCAGTCCCGACGGGCTCACGTACAATTCCAAATGTTCTCCGTAAGAAGCCAACGATCCTGATCATGTTTACTGAATAACCCAAAGGTTCTAGAGTCAAATAGTTCTCTAAAACTGTCTGTTGCCTTTCGCAGCTCTTGTTTACGATATCGCTCCTGGATCGAAAGGAGAACCAACAAACAGTTTTGTGATTGGACAGCCGTCCGTTCTTCACCAATCACGACTCTTGTTATTAGATCGGTCATTTTAGCCAACATGGCGTCTCGATGTTTAGAGCGAGCAGAAACTAGATTCATTTATTGCAAACCTAATATTTAAACTAAAAAAATGACAACATTCGAAGTTTCTAAAGACGTATTAAGGTTTAACGTATGTATTGGCACACATTAAGGCTTTGTAAGAAATAGTTTGCTCGCATCAATCAGAATGAATCATTGCAGGTAACAAGTTAGCCTTTGAGCCAGGTTAGCTCCCACTAGCTTAAAGAGATTGTATATCTAGAATTTTTTTTTAATTGTCAGCATTAGTTCTCTTCAGATGTTGGGATTTTTGACCGCAAGGCAAAGTGGTCTGGATGACCCTTTGCGAATGAGGCGAGCAGAGTCAACGAGAAGGTAGGAAAAAGTGTAAACGTATAATCTAAATTTATTTCATGGCACATTGTTTATGTTATATTACATACATGCATTTTAGAGATTCAGAAATCAGTTGCTGCTGATTAAAGGTAACACTCCAAACTTCCACAGTAACAGTAATATTCTTTGTTGCCACAATGAACTTAAAATAGTAATCCGATTGGATTACTGATTACTCTGTAAAAAATGAGTTATTTTACTCCTCGTTGTCGTTGTCTTCCTCCGCTTATTCGGGTCCGGGTCGCGGGGGCAGCATCCCAACTAGGGAGCTCCAGACCGTCCTCTTCCTGGCCACCTCCACCAGCTCCTCCAGCAGGACCCCAAGGTGTTCTCGGACCAGATTGGAGATGTAACCTCTCCAAGTGTCCTGGGTTGACCCGGGGGCCTCCTGCCGGCAGGACATGCCCGAAACACCTCTCCAGGGAGGCGTCCAGGAGGCATCCTGACCAGATGCCCAAACCACCTCAACTGACTCCTTTCGATCCAGAGGAGCAGCGGTTCTACTCCGAGTCCCTCCCGAATGTCCGAGCTCCTCACCCTATCTCTAAGGCTGAGCCCGGCCACCCTACAGAGGAAACTCATTTTAGCCGCTTGTATCCGCAATCTCGTTCTTTCGGAAATTACCCAAAGCTCATGACCACAGGTGAGGATTGGGACGTAGATCGACCGGTAAATCGAGAGCCTGGCTTTCTAATCTGGCTCAGCTCCCTCTTCACCACGACAGATCGGCTCAGCGTCCACATCACTGCAGACGCCGAACCAATCTGCCTGTCGATCTCCCGATCCCTCCTACCCTCACTCGTGAACAAGACCCTGAGATACTTAAACTCCTCCACTTGAGGTAGGACCTCTCTCCCGACCCAGAGTTGGCAAGCCACCCTTTTCCGGTCGAGAACCATGGTCTCAGATTTGGAGGTGCTGATCCTCATCCCAGCTGCTTCACACTCGGCCGCGAACCTACCCAGCAAGAGCTGAAGGTCAGAGCTGGATGAAGCTAGGAGGACCACATCATCTGCAAAACGCAGAGACGAGATTCTCCTGCCACCAAACTCGACACACTCCACACCACGGCTGCACCTAGAAATTCTGTCCATAAAGGTAATGAATAGAACCGGTGACAAAGGGCACCACTCGAGTTCAGATCAGGCGGGCCGTTCCTTCCAATCACACCCCTCCAGGTCACGCTGTCATTGCCCACGTGAGCATTGAAGTCCCCCAGCAGGACAATAGAGTCCCCTGATGGAGCACTATCTAGCACTCGTCCCAGGGACTCCAAAAAGGGTGGGTACTCTGAACTGATATTTGGCCCATAAGCACAGACAACAGTCAGGACCCATTCCCCGACCCGAAGGCGTAGGGAAGCTACCCTCTCGTCCCCCGGGGTAAACTCCAACACACAGGTAGAGAGTCTTGGGGCTAACACAAAGCCAACCCCAGCCCTCCGCCTCTCACCCGGAGCAACTCCAACAAAGGAGAGTGTCCAACCCCTCTCAAGGACTTGGGTTCCAGAGCCAATGCAATGTGTCGAGGTGACTCCGACTATATCTAGCCGGTACCGCTCAACCTCTGCCACAAGCTCCGGCTCCTTCCCCTCCAGCGACGTGACGTTCCATGTCCCAAAAACCAGTTTTCTTGTCCGGGGATCAGACCGCCCAGGCTCCTGCCTCGGTCTGCCACCCGATCCACACTGCACCGGACCCTTCATGTTCCTCCTGCGGGGCGTGGGTCCACAGTTGGATGAGCCCATGTATCCGAATCGGGCTGGGCGCGGCCGGGCCCCATGGGCGAAAGCCCGGCCACCAGGCGCTCGCTCACGGGCCCCAACCCCAGGCCTGGCTCCAGGGTGGGACGCCGGTAACCCTCTCGGTCGGGTACTCCGACTCTTCGATTGTACATCCATGAAAGATCCTCTGAACCGTTCTTTGTCTCACCCTTCACCTAAGACCAATTAGTCATAGGAGACCCTACCAGGGGCACAAAGTGCCCCGGACAACATAGCTCCTAGGATCATTAGGGCACTCAAACTCCTCCTCCACGATAAGGTGACAGTTCAAGGAGGAGTTATTTTACTGATTATTTTAAAGTAACAAAGTTAAGTTACAAAATAAGGTATTAGTTACATGCAGCATCACTAACCGTAACTCTAAAAAATAATATTAATAATAATATTACCATAACAAACAAGTGATCATTTTAATTCCAGACAACCAAAGTTATAAGAAACTGTCACAATGATGGATACTAGAAATATACTTATTACAAATTACATATGAATGGTAAAAATTATTTAATCACTTTTACATTAATCTAATGTAAAATATTAGTAAATACAAGTAAATGGCTACAAAATTGAAATTTCTTCCATAATAAAGGTTTTATTAAAATGGGACTTTGTAAAAATGTAAATTTCTTTAACTGAATAAATGAAAACAACCATTTTAAGAAAATATAGAACACTGCCATAAGCTCAAAATAAAATAGATTGATAAATAACGACTATTTCATTACAGCGACTTAGTAAATGCAATACCTCACCTTGTAGTTGTGTATTATTATCATTGCATGTTTTTGTAAACACCGTATGCCCCTATTGTATCTTTCAGTAAATTATGCCGTTTATTGCATGTGCACTATTGTTTTGCTTGTTTGACTTGATTATTGTAAGTTTAAAATCTTTCTGGTTGTTATTTTAGTTTAATTTCATTTTGTAACAATTCATTCTTAACACGAGTTACTATTACTAAGGATTAGCTTCATGTTTTATATCCAGTCAGAAGAAAAGTACGAATAATTTCACATTAAGCTGCTATTTCCTGTCATTTTTCTCCTCAGGGTTCTCAGTCTGACATTAGATCCTGACAGAGATGTGGACAGAATCCATGGAAATGGCATCAATACCATAGATATCGAAGCAGTGGAGGGCAGATAGTAAGTTTGCTTTCACAATTAGTCTCACGGTTATAAAAATCACTGTATTACATAGAGAGTTGTAGTACTCTGATACTTTTAACCTATGTCTTCAGAAAGTTCATGCTGGTTACAGCAATTCTTTTACATTTTATAGTCAGATCACCAGCTTTAGAAGTTATGTTAAAGAATATTGTTTTATATAAATTCATCAGAAGTTAACATTTTCTTGCGGTTAGCATGTTGTCTGGAGGTGCAGATGGAGTAATCGTCATTTATGACCTGGAGAACTACAGCGGGAAATTACAGTACACCTGCAAGGCGGTCTGTACTGTAGGCAGGTAAATGTTTATAACATCCACTAGGGGGCATCGCTCCCCTTAGATTTGACAAGATTACAATTTTAACATGCATTAAAAAGTTGTCGTTCGTTACCCTTCGGCATCAATCTTTCATTGTCTGCTTGAATTGGCCTGATTGGTGCTCACTTGTGTTTTGTTTTGTCAGGTCAAGTCGACACGTCCACAAATTCAGTGTAGAGACAGTCCAGTGGTATCCGTTTGACACAGGAATGTTTGTCTCTAGTTCCTTTGACAAGACCATGAAAGTCTGGGACACTGAGACTTTAAAGGTGAGCGATGTCACCTCCAAGTTTGATCCACAGAAGTTTTCCAGCAGACCGGTACTGGTGTGTACTATTAAAAAAAAAAAATCAAGATTTACTGAAGCTCTAAATAATCATGCAGCCCACCTTGTTTAGAATCTCCACTGTGTTTATTTTTTTTCTTTCAGCGTCTCTTTATTTTCTGCTTCATACTTTCTACCTTTCTACGCCACGTCGTCCCATATGGCAGGCCCAGAGCCTGTGCTAGAATTACACTGGCACTACAGTCACCTCAAAAGGTCACAGAAAGGACAGAAAAGAGCGCGCTCACCTTTTAACCAGTTTACTCACTTTCTGTCTGTTTCCCAACTTAAGCACACATTGCATGTTACAAAATGTGTTGTGTATTTGTATTGTTGTTAGTTTGTGTGGTATTTGTATGTAAACAGAGCCTGCCTCTGTGTGTGAGAGAGAGCCCACGCCCCACCGGCCACGCTGGTGCTGGCACACACTGACAGATGGAGCACAGAGAGGCTTTTTATTTTAGCTGCAGAATTTGCATTATAGCCACCACTGCTGTTTGAGCGAGCTGCCCTCAGTGCACTCAGCTCCAGGACCCCCTTTTTACTTTATTCATAGAACTCAGTTCCTCCTGTGAGCTCATAAAATCCACCTTTGTTCATTTAATCATTCCATTAGATTTTCATTCAACATTTATATGTGCGAGTACTCTTGGCCCTGAATGTGACCTACTTTTTCTGTCTTTTTCTCCTCACATTATTTTAATCTTTAGCCCGCTGAGGTGTTTCAGTTTGAGGGTAACGTCTACAGTCACCACCTGTCTCCCATTGCCAGGAAGCACAGCCTCGTCGCAGGTTCGTTTTAAAGGTTTTTGATGACCTCAGTGACATGGTATGCACCACACTGCCAGAGCTGCTTGTGCGTCTCCCATCGTGTCCTAAAAAAAGCGTTACAGTAACACTAGTAAGTTTCCTACTCCTCTGCCCTACTGGTGGAATTACAGCTGCCGTAAACAACCCTGCTGCATCCTGCTCTAGCTAGCGCAAACAACCAGCTAACACTAAAATGAGCCAACTAATACCAAAATAAACCATAAAGTAAAAAGATCCACCGTGTTGGACAAAAAATATTTTTACTGATAAAGTCAGGTCACCATAAGTCTGTGATTTAGTAATTTCCTTTATTTCCCTCAAACCAGTGTAGGCTAGTGATGTGTATTGGTGAAATTCTGGTGATACGATATGTATCGAGACACAGGGGAGACGATACGATATATCACGATATATTGCGTTACATTCAGCCAGACGAAATAAACAATTTTTTTAGACTGAATTTATTACAGGAATATTCACTTGAGGTATCTCAACCATAATGGAGGGAATTCCATCTTTCAGTTCTTTTTAAAACACAGAAAAGGTTTATTTACCTGCAACATTTCGTTTGCGGCTGCAAACATCATC
>SSNQ01034444.1:597957-611741 GCA_006942095.1 Nothobranchius kuhntae
GTGCTAGAATTACACTGGCACTACAGTCACCTCAAAAGGTCACAGAAAGGACAGAAAAGAGCGCGCTCACCTTTTAACCAGTTTACTCACTTTCTGTCTGTTTCCCAACTTAAGCACACATTGCATGTTACAAAATGTGTTGTGTATTTGTATTGTTGTTAGTTTGTGTGGTATTTGTATGTAAACAGAGCCTGCCTCTGTGTGTGAGAGAGAGCCCACGCCCCACCGGCCACGCTGGTGCTGGCACACACTGACAGATGGAGCACAGAGAGGCTTTTTATTTTAGCTGCAGAATTTGCATTATAGCCACCACTGCTGTTTGAGCGAGCTGCCCTCAGTGCACTCAGCTCCAGGACCCCCTTTTTACTTTATTCATAGAACTCAGTTCCTCCTGTGAGCTCATAAAATCCACCTTTGTTCATTTAATCATTCCATTAGATTTTCATTCAACATTTATATGTGCGAGTACTCTTGGCCCTGAATGTGACCTACTTTTTCTGTCTTTTTCTCCTCACATTATTTTAATCTTTAGCCCGCTGAGGTGTTTCAGTTTGAGGGTAACGTCTACAGTCACCACCTGTCTCCCATTGCCAGGAAGCACAGCCTCGTCGCAGGTTCGTTTTAAAGGTTTTTGATGACCTCAGTGACATGGTATGCACCACACTGCCAGAGCTGCTTGTGCGTCTCCCATCGTGTCCTAAAAAAAGCGTTACAGTAACACTAGTAAGTTTCCTACTCCTCTGCCCTACTGGTGGAATTACAGCTGCCGTAAACAACCCTGCTGCATCCTGCTCTAGCTAGCGCAAACAACCAGCTAACACTAAAATGAGCCAACTAATACCAAAATAAACTGTAAAGTAAAAAGATCCACCGTGTTGGACAAAAAATATTTTCACTGATAAGTCCAGTAGCAATAAAGTCAGGTCACCATAAGTCTGTGATTTAGTAATTTCCTTTAGTTCCCTCAAACCAGTGTAGGCTAGGGATGTGTATTGGTGAATTTCTGGTGATACGATATGTATCAAGACACAGGGGAGACGATACGATATATCACGATATATTGCGTTACATTCAGCCAGACGAAATTAACAATTTTTTTAGACTGAATTTATTACAGGAATATTCACTTGAGGTATCTCAACCATAATGGAGGGAATTCCATCTTTCAGTTCTTTTTAAAACACAGAAAAGGTTTATTTACCTGCAACATTTCGTTTGCGGCTGCAAACATCATCAGGCTGACGCCGATGGTGGCGTCACTTCCTTCGTTTATTCGCGGGCAGCAGAGGACGTTGTCACCCTCTGCTGCCCGCTCTCCCCTCTCCGATGCTGCGGAAGTAAAATTAAGAGAGTAATGTCTTCTGAGGCAAAGCAAAGAGCTAAAACCAGAGTAAACATCGGTGAAGCCTACACTGGGGGTGTAAGAAAATATCGATATTGCAGTCACTTCCTTCGTTTAACTGCGGGCAGCAGAGGGCGACAACGCCCTCTGCTGCCCGCTCTCCCGCAGCATCGGAGAGGGGAGAGCGGGCAGCAGATGGAAATCCATGGAAATTACATCAATACCATAGATATCGAAGCAGTGGAGGGCAGATAGTAGGTTTGCTTTCACAATTAGTCTAATTTCCATGGATCTGCCATTTCCATGGATTTCCATCTGCTGCCCGCTCTCCCCTCTCCCATGCTGCGGGAGAGCGGGCAGCAGAGGGCGACAACATCCTCTGCTGCCCGCGGACAAACGAAGGAAGTGACGCCACCATCGGCGTCAGCCTGATGATGTTTGCAGCCTCAAACGAAACGTTGCAGGTAAATAAACCTTTTCTGTGTTTTAAAAAGAACTGAAAGATGGAATTTGAAACTAAACACAGCAAGAACACACCAAAGATGCATAATAGAGGGATTTACATTTCAGTGGTGGAAACAAAACCCATTGCACACCGCTGCCAACCAGCAGTCGGCTTTTGAATTGCATTAAATGAAAAGAAAATACACAAATGTCTGCATGTAAATTCTTCCCAAAATTCGATACATGGCTTTTGAATATCGATATAATATTGCAGGAAAAAATATCGCGATATATTGCAATATCGATATTTTCTTACACCCCTAGTGTAGGCTTCACCGATGCTTACTCTGGTTTTAGCTCTTTGCTTTGCCTCAGAAGACATTACTCTCTTAATTTTACTTCCAGACTCCACCTTGATGCCAACAAAAAAGCAAACTTGTTCCTTTTGTTCTTCTTGTGATTTTTATTGATGATCGGCAAACTGAAAAGCTAACTGCTAGCATAACAACTAACAGCCGCAAAGCAGGTAAAGAACGCTCGCTTTTGACCCTTTGCATGTGACATCACTCCACACATGGGACCACCCCCTTTGCCATGGTGGATGGCAAAAAGGTGGTTTGCACATGATGAAACTCCAGTGAAGCTAGTCAAAACAAGCCTTTTGTCGCTTTTATTTAGTTGATTTCACAGTAAAATGGCAACAGCTTGCCGGTTGGCTGCACTAACAGACAAGGATGTAAAGTCAACTTTATTTTTTTTGCAAATAACTTTGATGGAGTCTGAGGACGGAGATGAACTGCGGCGGTCAATCAAACGCACTAGCAGCCCGAGTGTCTTCGGATTTGTAGCGAACATATTTTTACAGGATAATATTAACATTCATATATTTCATGAGGAAGACAGAGACAGGGATAAATGTAATGTCTAATTCCATTTTTGGTTCTTTTTAAAACACAGGAAAGGTTTTTCTTTTCCTTGCTGACGTACGTTTCGTTTGCCGACTGCAAAACGTCCTCAGAGCTGACGCTAATGGTGGCGTCACTTCCTACTCCGTTTATCCACGGGCAGCAGAGGACGTTGTCGCCCTCTGCTGCCCGATCTCCCCTCTCCGATGATGCAGTCCCATGTGCGATCTAATGAGTAAAATCCATCATCTCTGTTCATGGTCCCACATCCACGTCTCCTAAGCTCTATAGCTTCTTTTATCCATCTTCTGTATTTCTGTTGTTCGGTGTTTATGATCCTTGTGTTGTCCCAGGCCATTACACACAAGAAACGTCACAACCAAACAGAAGCAAGTGGAAAACGAACTGGAAAGAAGACATCTGGACTTAAAAAGGAATTACAAACTTGATGAAAAAACGGAGGAACAAGTTAAAGGACACATAATGGAAAAACAGGAAAAAGAATTCATAAAAGTAAAAGAAAGACACATGAAGAAGTTAAACAAACTCATCAACAAGAAAAAGAGAAAAGAAATCCAAGATAACACCACACAAAGCTCATGGGTATGTAACATTTCACCTGTCTCTTATACACNAATGTGAACTAACAGAAGCAGAAGTGGGCATATTAAAAAAAGGTTTAAACTTTGCAGTCACACCAAAGAAAATACCATATGATGAATTCATTGTAGCAACAGAACTAGCATGTCAACAGATCACAGATGAGGGAAAGAAATCAGAACTCAGAAATAATGTTGTTGGGATATTAAAGAACGGCCAAATTCAACACAGCAATATTACAAAAGAAGAACAATCAGCCATGACAGCTTTGTCCAACAGATAATTATTCTACCGGCAGACAAAGGAAGAACCACAGTGGTAATGGACAAAGAAATATATAAACAACAGATGAAACAGATGCTAGAGGACAAAAATACATACAAAATACTTTAAAAAGATACAACAGAAAGCATTAAGAAAAACATGAAAAAATGACTGAAACCACTACAAGAAAAAGGCAAAATAACAGAAAAAATGTACAAACACTGGATTCCCACAGCAAACATAATATCAAGAATCTATGAAACTCCAAAAATACACAAACAAAACACCCCACTTAGACCAATAGTAGACAGCATCGGTACACCAACATACAACATGGCAAAAGAAATCAGCAGAATCATCAGCCCGTTATTAGGGAACACAGATCAACACTGCAAAAATAGTATAGAACTGGCAAAATAATTAAATATTACAATAGAAGATAATGATACACTCACCTCAGATGACGTCACATCCCTGTTCACAAAAACACCATCCCAAAAAACCATAGACATGGTAGTTAACAGAATCAGACAGGACAAGACTTTACACAAAAGAACAAACCTCACAGCAGATGACATAGCACAACTGATAGGACTGGTAGCTAACTCCACTTACTTCACATACGACAACACGATATACAAACAACTGGAAGGCTTCGTCATGGGTAACCCGTTATCAGCTACCCTGTGCGAGTTTTTCATGGAAGACCTGGAACAAAAAGCCGTAGCCACTGCCCCCCCCCCCCCCCCCCCCCCCCCCCCCCCCCCAAACTACGAAATAAAATTACAGAAACGCTACGTAGACAACATACTGGAAATCATACCAAAAGGACAAACAGAAACACTAACACAACACTTAAATTACATTGACGACACGGGCAGCATAAAATTCACTTATGAGTCAGAAACAGATGGACGTATAGCATTTATGGATATGAAAATAAGCAGGCAGATCGACGGGACCCTAAACATAAATACATACAGGAAACCAACACACACAGACCAATATATATTATAGACATCAGAACACCCCACCATACACAAAATGTCAGTAATCAGAACATTATGTCACCAAGCAAACATGGTATCAGAAGAAAGAGACCGTAAACAAGAGGACAAACACATACAACACGCTTTAAAGACCTGCGGATACCCGACATGGGCATTAAACAAAGGAAAACAACAAACAACAACAGAAAGAAAAGAACACCCAAAGCAAAGAACCAGAAACCCAGAAAGACAAGAACCACAACCAGTGATAACCCTACCATACATCAGAGGCATAACAGAAAAAATAAGAGCAACAATGAAAAAAACACAACATAAACACACCAACAAAACCATACACAACAGTTAGAAACAGACTAGTACACCCAAAAGACAAGATACCAGCTGGACTTAAATGTGGAGTCGTTTACGAAATCCCATGCAAACTCTGCAATACAACATACAGAGTAGAAACCGGACGCCAACTCAGCACACGAATAATAGAACATAGAAAGGAATGCGAGAAAGAAACAAGTCGAAAACACACAAGAGCAGCAAAAGAAGAAGCAGAAAGTACAATAAAGAAATCAGCCGTAACAGATCACTGCACGAGAGAAGACCATATAATGGACAACACAAGATACAACAACAGAAATACAAAAGATGGATAAAAGAAGCTATCGAGATTTGGAGACGTGGATGTGGGACCATGAACAGAGACAATGGAGTTTACTCGTTGCATCGCGCATGGGATTGCATCGTCGGAGAGGGGAGNGCGGGCAGCAGAGGACGTTGTCGCCCTCTGCTGCCCGCAGATAAACGGAGTAGGAAGTGACGCCACCATCGGCGTCAGCTCTGAGGACGTTTTGCAGTCGGCAAACGAAACGTACGTCAGCAAGGTAAAGAAAAACCTTTCCTGTGTTTTGAAAAGAACCAAAAATGGAATTAGAAACCAAACACAGTAAGAACACACCAAAGATAAATGTGATGTGTTTATATTGATAATCCTCATGGCTGGTTGGATATTTCACCATGGAGGATGCGCGGTACCGTCCACTGTAGTGAAATACGAGATAATGTTTTGCAATAATATTGTTCCAATGTAGGATTACGTGGGTTAAATTTATGTTGTTTACTTAGTACGATGAGCGTCGCCGTTATGAGATATCTTGTCACATCGTGGCGTGTGAGTAGCATCTGAACCCAGTGACTCCACCAGCAACAATAACTAGAAGAGATTCGGACTTTCTTGAAATCAGCTTTGGTGTAAAGTGAAACGCAGTTTGTAGCATAATGTTATAAAGCCAGCGGGGTGAATTTAGACAAAGTCGGACAGCTGCAGAGAGAACTTGAGCTAACGTTCGTAAGCTAGTTAATAACACTTAACTGTTGATCCCCACCTAGGTGTGCTACTTCTTCTGATAACTGAACACGGGCTTGAACTAGTAAAGGGAATGCTAAAAATCGCATAAAACAAAAACAATTTCAGGCTCTACTTTTCCCTTTTTTACACGTGCCGCTCACTGTTTTCATGCTTTTGCCAACCGATATGGTAGATCCATGTGAAAAGTCGGTGCAAAGCGTCAATAGGACACCCTCCCGCTCCACTTAACTGTTAATTGCAGTATCTGACCAGCAGAGGGCTGCAGAGTTGTGTCAAATATTTAAGTAGTTTCTAACTCAATCATTGAGATCAATCATAGAATTCTAGCTTCAAGTTAAAATAACATTAAACTGGACAAAAGGCCCACAGGTTTATTCTGTTTCTTAGTGGATGTCTGCTACGTGATGTTCAACAAAACCACCAACACAAACTTAACAAACTCATCCCCAGGCTGGAAAGTGACATCTTAAAGGGGCGAGTCGGGTCGAAAGCTGAGCACACATGAACTGACTTCAACGGAGAACGATTGTCGGAATCTCGGTGCTCACAGGTCGTAAAGCAGGACCGACAGGTTAATCGTGCCTGCCGAGTATGTGCTCACAAAAATAAGTTCCCTGCCATACAAACCAGTTCCTTCAGCGTGTTTGCTTCTAGGGCAGAGGTTGCTTTTTCTTTCCTTTGCGATGTTCGTCAGACCGGTTGGAACGTTCCGAGAGTTTCTTCAGCTCCGATCATGCCGGTGCATTTAGGGAAACTTCTAAAAAGAGTCTAAATTTAAATTCTTCATCACAAAAAGGAGGAAAATAAGGTGTTTTGTTGTTAAGTCATGCTTCCTCCCATGCATTTATGTAAGCAGGGTGTGGGTGTGTTAGCCCAGAACCATCACGGGTGTTCATCTCGTATCTTATCTGTGGAAAAAATGGGTTTCAAGTTCTTGCTTTTTCTAGTTTGTTCCTGTTGTGTAACATTTTGAGATTGTTAATAGATTAATGTGAGTTAGTTGTAATGTTGGTTTAAAAGGGAGTTTTTAGTATTTTTGTCATGTTTTTATGTACTTTGATTAAAGAAATTAAACTTTTTTGTTCACTGTAACATTTCTCTCTCTCTCTCTCTCTCTCTCTCTCTCTCTCTCTCTCTCTCTCTCTCTCTCTCTCTCTCTCTCTCTCTCTCTCTTTCTCTCTCTCTCTGTGTGTGTGTGTGTGTGTGTGTGTGTTTCAGTTGGCACCAACAATCCTAAAATCCAACTTTGTGACCTGAAATCTGGCTCACGGATTCACGTTCTTCAAGGTCGGTGTGCCTAACCTTTACCTGTGGAAACTTTTCAGACACTATTAGGGATTGCTGTGCACTAGACTCATCTAAAATATCACATTTGAAATGCCTCAATTGTAAATTTACACCCTCTCATGGTGATAGCAGCACTTTACTCTGGGGATGTTTTTATTTTTCAGAATCTGATAAAGAAAACAACTTAGATGAAAGATATTGGGTGAAAAACAATGTTGAGCCATCCTGAGTGAAGTTTCTGGATGTTTTGGTTGAGGCAGATGTTTACGTGTCGTCACAACAACCACCTGAATAATGCAAGGAGCTCTGAATAAAATCTACCTGAAACTAACTGATTTAAGGAAATAGCTGTGCACGTTTTGCTTTCCATACTGTCTGGTTTAGCTTGAACTCCCTTGTCGAGAGCAATGTGGAAAGAAAGGTGTGCCACATTTTTGGGACACCATCCAAAGTAGACTTCTCTTGGGTCCCAAAATGGTATTTACTAAGAAAATATGTTTGAATGCTAAATAAAAGAATCATATTTCAGGCCTTTATCTTTCATAAATCCATCCATTTTTGGCCGCTTATCCGGGGTCGGGTCGCGGGGGCAGTAGCCTAAGCAGGGAGGCCCAGACTTCCCTCTCCCCAGCCAGTTGGACCAGCTCCTCCGGGTGGATCCTAAGGTGTTCCCTGATCAGCCGTGAGACAGTCTCTCCGGCGTGTCCTTGGTCTTCCTTTAGGCCTCCTCCCAGTTGGATGTGCCCGGATAACCTCACCAGGGAGGCGTCCTTACCAGATGCCCGAGCCACCTCAGCCGGCTCCTCTCGATGTGGAGGAGCAGCGGGTCTACTCCGAGCCCCTCCCGGATGCCCGAGCTTCTCACCCTTTCTCTAAGGGAGAGCCCAGCCACCCTGCAGAGAAAACTAATTTCAGCCACTTGTATCTGTGATCTCATTCTTTCGGTCACTGCCCAAAGCTCGTGACCATAGGTGAGGGTAAGAAAGTAGATCGACCGGTAAATGGAGAGCTTTGCCTTCTGGCTATCTTTCATACATTTACATGAAAACCTGTAGCCAGGAAAAGATTGTGTATAGATTTAGAAAGTAAAACAATAAACCGTCCTCTAGATGCACCTGGATTTCAACAGAAGCATCGTTAAAGCCCTGAAAACTTTTCACGTGCACATATACAAATGGCTGCATATGTAATAGTGTGATAATCTGTAATAAATTCACTGATGCAGGTCACAGAGCAGAAGTGCTGTCGGTGCGTTGGTCGCCCAGGTACGAGCACATCCTAGCCACCGCCAGGTAAGCTCTGTGAGCCTCCGTTCTTCCACGTTTAAGGCTAACACCAGGATCTCTACTATGCTGTGCCCCAGCAGCTTGTGTCATATCACGACTCAGCCATCTGGCTACATTTAGATGCTGAGTCAAGGATAATGGTAACACATCTCTACTAGAGCAGCAGTATGGTGGTTTAGTGTACCTGTCAGTTTAGCATATGCTAGGAACACTACCCATCTTTTTTAACGCCACATTAGATCCGCTAATTAACCCCTTGGGAGCAGTGTGCTTCTGTGCACTTGGACTCCAAGTGATTTTGAACTCTGCTGCCAGAGAGAGGCACATCCAGTAATGTTTGCTCCCAACACGAAATACGCACAGCTGCTAATAAAGTGTGTTACTTGTTTAATAGTTACCCAGAGATAATTCATACTAATACTCTATGATGTTTCTTGCTCCTAAGTGCAGACAGCAAGGTGAACGTGTGGGACGTGCGTCGAGCTTCAGGCAGTCTGTTTACTCTCGACCAACACAATGGAGAGAAGTCCAAAGCCTCTGCAGAGGCAGGTACAGATCATTGTACCGTTTTCGCTGCATTGTTTTCATTCCTTATGCTCTTTAAACATTTAATAAGAACAACAATGCATTTTTCTCCCATGCAGCTTTAATATCTATATTTTTATTATTGTTTTTAGCTCAGCGTAGTGTTGAGTGTGTTGTCTGTAGTGGAACGCTAAAGATTCTGCGCAGACGGTATCATCTTTTCCTATCAGAGATCGAAAAGGAAACGGCATTCTAACTGATCTAGTTTACTCGAGCTGTTATCTTTAAGCTTTCTTATTATGCCGAGACATTTTCAACTTGGGAGTCTAATCAGGTTCAGTCGTGTGTTTATGAAAACAAATGATTGAAGAGTATGCCATTCACAAATGCAGCTATACAGAAAGTGATGTTTTGTGTATATTTGCGGAACTTTGGTGACTTTGTCTTATTTATCTCACTAGTAAATACAGCCCATAACGGCCGAGTGAATGGTCTGTGCTTTACGTCTGATGGTCTCTATCTCCTAACCACCGGAACAGATGACCGCATGAGACTATGGAATAGTGCTTCAGGGGAAAACACACTGGTAAGGTGTTTTTTTTTTTTCGTGTCCAGCCTTTTCACTGGATGTGTGCGGCGTTTCATGGATAAGTCTTTAAAACATGTACGGTACATAGTAATAAACAGTATACAGTGAGAATAATAATTGTAAAATAATGTGTTTTAGCTCTTTTGGCCGGTTAGAGGTGTACTTTCACAAATGAGAGGCGTTGGGGGAGAGGTTTATAGGTGCAATAAATTTATTTAACATTTCTGCTTTAATATTGGCCAAGTTTACTTATCGGACCAATGAAATGTGTTAAAAAATGAATAACATAGTCCAAAACCAACGTTGATATACCGATAGATTGTGCATTTCTAGACCAGTTGTCTAAAACGTTTAGCATTTTCTGATAAAGAAATGTGTTGATTCCCCTTCATTCACCATGTTTCACTTTAATCTTTAATCCCACTTTAAAGGAGTAACTGTATAAGATTTTAAATCTGCATCAAAGCCAGAAAAAAACCCACAAACCAATACATTAAAAAAGGTAATAAGCTGAGTGTAGATTTATGATTCTTCCTTTGTTTTATGAGTCTCAAGAACACAGTGGCTCCAGGATTTTTATGTTCTTATGTGTCTTTAGTAAACATTTTGTCACATCAAGCCATAAAAAGTTGTGGTTCTTTTAGTCTGTGAATTTTGATCGTGAGGTTTGATTATTTACTTTAAATCAAGTCAGTAGAGAAATCAGAGCAGAGGGAGATTCAGATGTCGATAGGTCGGGTGTTGCACAGATTTAGCCAGCTGTAGCCTTAACAAATCTACCGTTTAGGAAAGGTGGAAGACCTTTAAGGTCAAAGGTCAGAATTTCTTCACGCATGTTACATTTGCGAGATGTCAATGCANATGAATCAGACCACAGCTTTGTAACATGCAAGAGGATGTGATGAGTCATGTTGTTCTCACGATGTCTGAAATGATGTTTGAGCAATTCAAAGCTCAAATGCTTTAGACTTTAGTGGGAATTTAGTTTTTTATTTTACTGGTCTTGCGATATTCATGTTCGTTCATAAAAATAAATAATCATTTTATTTTAACATTCTAATATAAATGTATATGTACACTCTAAGAAATGAAATGTTGAATGTGCTTAACTAAGTTGTGTCAACCTATTTGCTTAAAGGGACATGAGGCAGTTTGGGCTTGCTTTAACATCCCCTAGTGTCCTTTTTAAATCCCTTTCATACCCCCCCCCCCCCCCCCCCCCCCCCCCACACACACACACACACACACAGTGTGTCCGTGTTTTCAAACCAGCTGACCACATATTAAATTTATACTTGCAAGCGCAACATGATTGTGAGGTCTGTATCTGATTTGAATCCTTCTGTCTCTAAGCTCTCACCATTCAGAAAACATTTTTCCAATGTGGACTCTTGTCCGTCAACTTCTGGATTTGAAAATAAGCATAAGTATAGCGTCCATTCTGTCTCCGTAAGGGTGGAGACATAATTTGTTTCAGTTAACATAATAAGGGAGATTTCGGGGTAAAGACGGCAGGAAACGGGTAAAATACAGGAGTTTCCTGGCCAATATGGGAGACCTTATAGAATTGCTGTAAAGTGTTGAGTCTGATTTATACTTCTTCGTCTGCTAGAGAGTGGAGTCACACACACAGATTGACGGAGAGTGGTTGCCTTTGGACTTCTCCTTAATCCTCAATCCTTTCTCTTGTCCACCAGGTGAATTATGGGAAGGTCTGCAACGAGAGTCGTAAAAAGCTGCAGTTCGCAGTGTCGCGCGGCTGCAGCCCAGACTTTGTGTTTGTGCCTTGCGGCAGCTCCGTGGCGGTGTACGCCCTCCACACTGGAGAACTGGTCACAATGCTTAGGGGTCACTACAACAATGTTGACTGCTGTGAGTTCCACCCGGACCACCAGGTGAGACACAAACGCATCGGGGAGTGGCGGCGTGCCCATCCATCAGTGCCACTTCCACTTGTTCTGTTTCTTCAGGACAAAGGATGTTTCTCTGCCGAATGCTTTCAAACTGAAGGCCACTTCTCTCTTTTATTTTGATTTATCAACTGTGCCGTTGATGGTGTTACTGCTCTACAGCGGTGATAAGCCACTCGCTTTGCCAAAGTCAACATTTCTATCCATAAATGTAAATTTTAGTGACACTGTTCTCCCAAACTGCTATTTGACCCTGCTACATGCAGAATTCACATGTTAATACCGTCTCTGCACCAGAGTAGTTTCACTTCTATTTCTTTTTAGATTTAGCACAGCGAGGACTGTCATCACTTTAGGTTCCCTGTTTGCTTGTAGTATACAAAACTAAATACCGTGTGAAGATTAGATGACAGAACTGCTGGAAGACTCAGGAATATGCACAAGTCATGGTCATAAATATCACAATCTTAACCATTTAATTCAATTAGTGGTGCGTACCCCAAAAAATGGTGTTCCTTTGGGGGGGCGTGGTGGGAAATCATGGATAAACACTAATTTAATGTAACAGAACCATCTCAAACCAATAACTGGACAATGATTCCTTAATTTCTTATTAATGTATATTTTTATTTAATTTCCATTTAAAACTATTATTGACATAGATTCCATTTGAAATTAAATGACCTTCAGTACTAAAATATGGGGGGTTAGTGTTTATTCACCTTTCGGACTGATTGGGGCGACGGTGGAACAGAAGGTTGCAGGTTCGAGCCCTGCTCAGTCTGTGTTCTTGGGCATCACACTTAGCCCGCCTTGCCTGCTGGTGGTGTTCGGAGGGACCGGTGGGGCCTGTGTACGGCAGACTCGCCTCAGTATCTGACACTGCGTCAATGTGAATGGGTGAATGACTGATTGTGTTGTAAAGTGCCTTTTTGGGGGGGTCCCAGGACTCTAGAAGGGGCCATATCAAATACAGGCCATTTATCATTATTCAACTGTTAGATAAATTCAAGGTGGGATGCAGATTTCAGTCATGCTGTCCTTATTTGGTAACTCGAGCTTTAAGCTTCCGGTGAGACATTTTTCTGTTTGACACTTAAGAATGCAGTTCAGTGGCGTGTTACTCCAGAGCTCCAGGAAAGGATGCCTAGTCCCAATTATGTACTTTAAAGGAATATTTCCTGTTCCATTATACTGAACAGAATCAGAGTTAGAGCTCTGATGTTTCCTTAGAGATGAGTTGCTTTGGATTAATTAGCATACTCTTTCTTCCAGTTATACACTTAAGTGTTTCTATTTAGTTTTTGCTATGAAGGTCATTTTCTGTGATGCTAAGTGCAGATGTCTCTGTTGTTGGTGTAGGAGCTGTACAGTGGAGGCAAAGATTCTAACATACTGGCATGGGTTCCTGTCCTGCGTACCGCAGACGTGGAGGATGAGTCAAATAATGACAATAAGGTATAAACCGTGAAAATACATTCAAAGAATTGTCCGAGAAAAATAAATTACTGGTATAAAAAACTATAATGTGCTTTGTGTCCCAGGTTGAGTGGAATTCTCATGAAAACTTGAAGGTTGACGTGTCTGCTTTATGTGGTGTCCGTTCACCCTGTCTTTTCTGGTAACGATCTTGTCAGTCTTCAGTCCCAGGACCTTGCTATAAGCAGGGTGATCCTGTACCTTTCAGATCCTACAACTCATCTGCCTTCTTCCGCCGAGCTTGACTCCGTTCCTGAGCTCCGTGCTCTCTTTCGTGTTCCGGTCACGCTGAGAATGGTTGAAGGGTTGCTGATGCACGCCTCCAAGCCTCCTTTGCCGCCTGTCCCTGTGGCACCACAGTCACTAAGGGAGGTCATGATCACGCAAGCTCATGACTCTCCCTCCGCTGGACACAAAAGTGTCAAGGCCACATTCGGTGCCCTGATCCTGGTTGCTTATTGACCGGGGATGCGTCGCAACGTCTCAGATCACGTCCAGCGTTGTTTGGTTTGTTGTCAGTTTCAGCCATCCAACCCCGCACACAGAGCTCCCCTACAGAGAAAGGGACCATCCACACCGTGGTCGGACTTGCAATTTGATTGGGTGGGGCCTCTGACCAGGTCCAGCAGGGGTAATAAATACATCTTGACCGTGACCTGTACATTCACCAAGTGGGTTGAATGTCTACCAGCACCTAATGACACGGCGAAAACAACAGCTATTCTCTTGATGAATCACATCTTCGCCCGGTTCGGTCTTCCCACTCGGGCTGACTCGGCCACT
>SSNQ01034444.1:620185-640115 GCA_006942095.1 Nothobranchius kuhntae
TAATAAAGTATGTGTATTTTGTTACTAAATTTTCTGCATCTATACTTCGCATTAACATTTTCATGCAGTCATCTGTACTTTCTATTCCTTACATTTTAAAAATAGCATTGTTACTATTGTGGCTTGTCATTCTTTTAAAGAACACAAATACAAAAAAGTTCTACCTGTCATCTGAATAAAGTGAATTTGATTGCAGTTAAAGAATAATAGCATTCTGACACCCTGTTGGTTTGTACTCAATCAGTTGCATACTGTCGATGACACAAACCAACAAAATGTTCGAATCACAGGGAAGGAAACTCTTTGAACAGAGTGATGAGAACAGGCATCAGGGCATCTCGACTCTTGGAGGGTACGGATGATCGCTCTGCATGTCTCGAAGCGACCCTTCCAGGCTTTTCACTGCTTTCCGAGGCTGCACTGACAACCAGTCTACGAGAAAACACTTCTAGCATGAGTAACACATACAAAAGCCGGGATGTTCCTCTGATCATTCGATGCCATGTTTTATTTTATTTTGTTGTATTGAATTGAAATGGTACTTGATATTTTCAGAACGTTCATTGTGATTGATGTTCATTTCAATTCTCTTATTAAGTTAAGTGGAAGAAGTAGAATCATTTGCTGTTAGGGAAAGTTCTAGACAAACAGAGGCAGATGCTCTGTTAGAGAGGCACTTTTCTAAGAAAGCACTAGAAACATTGCCTTTAAAGGGGTGGATTACTAATTTAATCAATACATCTGCAGTGAATGAATGCCTTGTAAGTCGTTTTCAGTGCATTTCTTGGACCTAAAAGTAGCTCCTATCCCAGCTGAGCTTACAAACAGCAGGTTTTAGAATCTCCCTGATATTTGCACATCTTGCCTCGGATTAGATAACAGCAGTGCGACTACCACTGACTTGCAACGTGGATCTTCGCAAATAACGCAAACCTGCAGGAACTTCTTCCATGTGGTGAAGTTGCTAATGCTAACTGTTAGCTTAAACTTGCTGAGTCGTTCGCTGCTGATTCCCATCGTGAGTCAAGAACGGTGAGCCCATGAATGCTAATTCACAGTGACATAGATCTGTGAAGATTTCCTAATCCTGAATTTTCACCATCTATTTTGTATCAGAAGCTAATGATGCAGTTCCACATTTCGCATTAAGCCCGGCCATATTGCATTTTTTGGCTATCCTAGACAAATCTCTTGTCTTGAACAGAATATTGACAAAAAAACAGTGAGCGTCAGGGGGATTGCCCCAGCAACAGTTTATAGAGCACTCACAATCCATTCCAGCCTCTGACAGTCCAGCAGTGTCAAAAAATCTATGACTCCAGTCTGCAAAGGACCAATGAAAACACATCTGCAGCGTTCACCACTGGCCACTAGGATGTGCTGTGATCAAACCTCGAGGGAAAAAGGTGTCTTCAGGGACGTGCCTGAAATCACGTATAAGCGGCAATCCCTGACTGTGCATACTGCTGCTTCTCATTTGTATTGCTGCTGCTCAACCATCACACTGCTGTCCATCCGTGCTGCTGTTCGACTTGTATCTGTAAGTCTTCACATGCCTGTTAAGCTAATGTAACGGTCACGTTGTCAGTATGCACGCTAAGCCGCGCTGCATTTGTTTACGTATTTTATCGCATTTTATTTTAGCCTTTAGCCCATGCTGCTGCTTCACGCTGCCGTTAGCTTCTGCTCACTCAGCTTTGTATGTCGCCGCAGGGCTCCTTCAGCCTTGTCAATAAAGCCATTAGACATCGAGGAGTGTATTTCTTCATGAAGGAGCCATGGTAGTCGTCAGATGCTCCGTTCCAGCCTGCACATTCGCCACCGACGATGTGTCTGAGGCTCTTGCTGTGGTGCTGCTGGCAAACCATGGCCTCGCCCATCAGAGCTGGACCGAACCCGCTGCGCCCGTCTGGGCCCCGGGCCTGTCTGGCCCTGCGCTGAATCGACCGAGAGTAGATGTCAGCATGTCCATCGAGGAATGGAATGTTTTCACCCGCCGCTGGAAACTCTTCCGTGCTGGCTCGGGCATAGGTGATACCCAGGCCCCCTTCCAGCTGTTTCAGTGTGCTGGTCCAGTGTTCAGTGTGCCGACTGCTTCCGGGCCCGGAAGAGACGGGCACGGCACCAGCCACACACGGACGGACAACAGGCTGCGGTGGGCTATGATGTGATATCACAGGTCTCATGCGTCACGTCGGGCGTCTGATCGAGGGTTCGATTCCTGGTCGGGTCATACCAAAGACTTTGAAAAAATGCCTCTCTGCTTGACACTCAGCATTAAGGGTTTGGATTGGGGGGTTAAACCACCAAATGGTTCCTGAGCGCGGCTGTGTCTGCAGCTCACCGCTCCCCCAGGGGATGGTCAAATGCGGAGAACAAATTTCACACACACATCAGTGTGTGTGACAACTGATGGGACTTTAACTTTAATGGGCGCCGCAGAGACAGGCACTGACCCTGCACCTTGGGGACGCTTAGCTGCGGTGATGGGCCCACGCCGATCAGGCTCGGCCATCACATTTTCTCCAAAGGCGAATAGCGGCGTGCAAAGCTCAGGGACCACCCCTGAGTGCCCATCTCCATCAAGGTTGATGATAAGGTGAGGTTCACTTGTGGAGCCAGTGCCAGGTGCCTGGTTGCAGAGGCCACCGTGTCCGCCATTGCAGACACGGGGGCTCAGTCAGACCTGTGGTCCCTGGAGGAGTTCCTGGTGTAGCGTTAGGAAGTATAATGGTCTGCCCTTAACAGCTGCCCCTTCACACAGTACCATCACCAAGGTCGGACGCTTGGTTCAGTATGTTTACATTCCAGGAGAAGAGACAGAAGAACAGAAGAAGAATGCTTTTCATTGAGTAATCAAAGTACTTTATTTGTGATAAGCTAATCAAAGCATTTGTTGATCATTAATAATCAAGTGAATGGTCTGTGAAATAAAGATGTCATGAGTTATGTGTTTAAATGAATAAACAGGGCTGCCCCAGACACACTGATATGCATTACCATGGAAACGCATGACACATTGTTTTCAACCAATCAGAACTTTCGTCTGTGGTAGGGCAGAATCTGGTTTGTTTATGAAAGTAGTCCAATCCGGTTTACTAAGATTCTTAAACAAAGGGGAGATATAAAAAGAAGGCAACGCCATTTTAAGTTCAGTTCCACGTTACATTCCACTTTCAGCAGTTACGTATTAAACTCAGCTCCAGGACATCCGAGTTCCTAAGGATTTCCATCGTCATCATTAAGAAGTTCAGACTGGCCAGCTGGACTTCCTACTTTGAGCTGAAATCTGTCAAGCTTGAGATTTTCCGTCGTTTATACCAACGAGACGACGGTCCTTCAAAATAAGAGTGAACTTGTTGACGCCTGCTGATGCTACCTGAGTCGACCCTTCAGACGGGCGTTGTGTGCTGTGACCGCTGTTTCAACCAGCTCCAGTATCGCTGAAGGTCAGAGACCTGGCAATTCCTGATCTAACACGGGAGGCTCTTCCTGGGTACGTAAATACGGCAAAAGGCGGCTCATGTCATCAGCTTCTGAAGCCTCATGGTAGCCTAGTCAAAACAACCAGATTCGCTACTCAGCCTAGAGATTCTGAACAAAACACACACACACACACCAACCCGAACCATCTACATCCATATGCATCCATCATTGAGATAGTCCTGGTAGATTGTAAGAATTTATAATTATAGAAATTAAAGATTCTTAAACGATCCCAACTTTCTCTCTTTCTTGTCTCTCAGTCAATACAAAGTGTTGAAGTAAACTCCCTGATGATAAAAACGACCACTTCTGATTGATTATTTAGATTGTATAAATATACAGGATCAGGTAATTAAATTATTTAATTACAGTATATAAATATACAACTTCAAATCATTACATTATGGCGAGCTTAGCCTGATATCTGCACAGTTTATTACACTTTGTGCCTATTTTGAGACATATTTGGGATTTTTGTTCAGTGTGAGTTCAGAGGGGAGAGGAAAAAGCGAGCCTTTCCTCCATTCAGCTTAGAGACAGCTTTTATCTTGAAGGGGGGTGCACATTCATCACCCTCCAAAGGGGGCGCTGTTTCATCAAAACACCATAAAGCTGTTGTGACGTGGCGTGCGGCCATCTTGGGGCCTACATGTGAAGGTATATTTTCCTGTCTTGATACGTTGTTGTTTATGCAGCACCCTCCACCCGGTGGTCCCAAGCATATCAGCGGCAAACAGCTCCCCCATTGACATCGAGGGCGCCTTCTTTGCCAAACTATCCACTGCTGCCCCTGGCGGTGAGGTGGCATCCTGCCGCACAATGATATATGTTAGCAGGTCAGTTCAAGCGATGTACCTCTCGTATGTCTCCCTGCTCAGCCTCGGCTTGCTGCCTAGTGGGTTTCCATCCAGCACGGGTGAGGGCAACTCTGCAGTGGGCCGCGACCTTGAAGCCGCCAGCCGTTGCGGTGGGCTCACCAAAGGAAAACAACAAACAACAACAGAAAGAAAAAACAACCAAAGCAAAGAACCAGAAACCCAGAAAGACAAGAACCACAACCAGTGATAACCTTGCCATACAACAAAGGCATAACAGAAAAAAGAAGAGCAACAATGGAAAAAAAACACAACATAAACACACCAACAAAACCATACACAACAGTTAGAAACAGACTAGTATACCCGAAAGACAAGATACCAGCTGGACTTAAATGTGGAGTCGTTTATGAAATCCCATGCAAACTCTGCAATAAAACATACATAGGAGAAACTGGACGCCAACTCAACACACGAACAATAGAACATAGAATGGAGTGTGAGAAAGAAACAAGTCGAAAACACACAAGAGCAGCAAAAGAAGAAGCAGAAAGCACAATAAAGAAGTCAGCCGTAACAGATCACTACATAAGAGAAACCATATAATCAAGTTTGTAATTCCTTTTTAAGTCCAGATGTCTTCTTTCCAGTTCGTTTTCCACTTGCTTCTGTTTGGTTGTGATGTTTCTTGTGTGTAATGGCCTGGGACAACACAAGGATCATAAACACCGAACAACAGAAATACAAAAGATGGATAAAAGAAGCTATCGAGATTAGGAGACGTGGATGTGAGACCAAGAACAGGGACGATGGAGTTTACTCGTTGGATCGCACATGGGACTGCATCATCGGAGAGGGGAGAGCGGGCAGTAGAGGGCGACAACGTCCTCTGCTGCCCGCGGATAAACGAAGGAAGTGACGCACCATCGGCGTCAGCCTGATGATGTTTGCAGCCGTAAACGAAACATTGCAGGTAAATAAACCTTTTCTGTGTTTTAAAAAGAACTGAAAGATGGAATTTGAAACTAAACACAGCAAGAACACATGAAAGAAGACTTGTGCAATTTGCCTCAACGGTGGTTTTCCACAGCCCCATTGGCAATGAAGGCTCTCAGAGTCCTATTCATGTTGTACAGCTCCAAGCATTATATGATCCATGAGTGTGGCAGTTGTTGTTGTGTTTTTTTTTTCTTTTTGTGATTTCTTTTCAGATTTTTTCTCCATTCACATCAGGCAGGGTGCGCCCCCTATGGACAAGCCGCCACTGATGCAAACTAAACAGTTTGTAAGGAAAAAAAACACACACAAAGTTTAAAAGTTTTATCTAAGTCTGATTCTAATAAACTATCCCAACAGTATTTTCTGCATCTATTTGAATGATTAAGCTCTAATTTTATTTGTGTAGTGACATATTTTGTTAGATTTAAAATTACTAATTGAATTAGGAGATAAAGTAAAAAAATCTATGAATACCTTATCCACGTCAGTTGCAGAAACATAAAAGTTAATTAACAGGTTTGGATGATATACAGTTAAAACAAGAATGCTGTTGAAAGAAAATTAAAACTAACATTCGACATGCAAATAATTTTTGTGTAAAAATATTTAAATTGTAATTGGTTCTGTAATGTTTTATTTGTCATAGTTGCTTTCCATAGCTTGACCCTCCCACTGTCCTAACGGGTTTGACCCAGCGAGGAAAGTTGACCATTGAGCAGGGTTGATAGTTTATCCCTTGAGTCCATGTGGCAGGGGAGAGGAGTGAGCGCCACCTCACCCCTGCCACATGGACCTTTGCCAGAAACTCCAGAAGACACAGGTGGGGGCCTCAACTATCACCTGGATTAAAGACTACCTGACAAACAAACCACAGTGTGTGAGGCTGAAGAGCTGCACATCAGACCAGGTGATCAGTAACATTGGAGCACCACAGGGGACTGTACTCTCACCATTCCTTTTCACCCTGTACACCTCAGACTTCCAGTACAAATCAGAGACCTGCCATCTACAGAAATACTCAGATGACTCTGCAGTTGTCGGGTGTATCAGAGATGGACAGGAAGCTCAGTACAGAGAGCTGGTGGAGCGCTTTGTGGCATAGTGTGGAAACAACCATCTGACCTTGAACGTGAACAAAACAAAGGAGATGATTTTAGACTTCAGAAGAAACAGGGTGGAGTCAAACACTGTTTCCATCATGGGAGAAGAAGTGGAGGTGGTTGAGGAATACAAATACCTTGGAGTTCACCTGGACAACAGACTGGACTGGAGAAAGAACAGCGAAGCCGTTTACAAGAAGGGACACAGCTGACTGCACTTCTTGAGGACGCTTAGGTCCTTCAATGTCTGTAGCAAGATGCTGCAGATCTTCTACAAGCCTGTTGTTGAGAGTGTAATCTCTTCAGCCATCGTCTGTTGGGGTAGCAGCATCAGAAGCAGGGACCTGAAAAGGCTCAACAGCCTAATAAAAAGGCCGGTTCTGTTCTGGGGACGACTGTGGAACCGCTGGAGGAGATCATGCAAAGAAGGATTCTCCAGAGAATCAAGAAAATGATGGACAACCCTGAGCATTCTCTTCACAAGACTGTCCGACAACGGAAGAGTGTCTTCAGTCAGAGGCTTCTTCAGTTTGGCTGCAACACTGACCGCTACTGGAGATCCTTCCTGCTAACAGCCATTGTAATATACAACAACTCTTTGATGACTTGATTATTATTATTATTCTGAGCTACTACAGCAATCAATTTCCCTCTGGGATTAATAAAGTATTTTTGAATTGAATTGAATAAACTCGAAAATCGTAAAGCTAAAAAACAGAACCTTAAAAATCTTATTTTTTGTGATTCTGAGGGAAACAGTGAGGTGATGGCTTTAATGGGAAACAGCTGATCGCATTGTTCTACAAGTCAAAAGCTAATGTTGAGCTAATATTGACAGCAGATTTTATCACATCTCAAAAGTTGGCTCATAATGACATAATGATGATGGTAAAGAGAACTTGTGAGGCTTTTGAAAAAGGCAGAGTCACTGCTCAGAGGACTAGCTGATTGCAGATAAGAGAAGGAGGAAAAAGCTGGAGGGTAATTGCCATCTTTGTGGGTTCCGTAATTCACCAGCTCACGATTTGGCAGCATCGTGCTCTCGCAACAGAGAGAAGGTTTGATCTCTTTTTTCTTTTTTCTTGTTTTTTTAAGTAATCTGTATGAGTCGTCGTGACCACTCTGAGAAAGAGCACTATTATACATGTGGGTCCCCTGATCATCCATCATTTGGAGAGATGACAGCATATTTAGGAATAAACCAGAACAATAAAAAATAGTGATTCTGTTGGAAAGAACAAATGTTGCTGGAGGGGTGATGAAACCATAAAAAGTAAAAGAATAAACATTAAAAAAGAGGTCAAACTCTTGTTTCATGAGGGGTTTATGTACTTAGCTGAGATTTAAGCCAAGAGATACAGCTAAAATGAGCAAAAAGAAAAGGTTTTCTGACAGTGATTGTTGGTGTTTTTAGATAATTATAAGGATCTGGTTCAGCTAATAATAACTTAAGCTTCCACTGTATATTCATCTGTCTCCTCAGCTTAAAGTCCCGTTAGCATGAAAGCATATGGTTTGCAGAGAAGACCATTGGTGCACTTCTGCAGCTAAAAGGCTGCACGGTGGCGCAGTTGTTAGCGCTGTTGCCTCGCAGCACGACAGTTGCAGGTTCGAAACTCTGCTGCGGCCTTTCTGCGTGGAGTTGCGTGTTCTCCCCATGCATGCGTGGGTTTCCTCCGGGTACTCCGGTTTCCCCCACAGATCACAACATGCCCTATAGGTTATAAATGGTAAGTCGCTTTGGATAAAAGCGTCTGCTAAATGAATAAACATAAAAGAGCCTGCTTTCCTGCTTTTAGAGGTGTTTGCATTCAGGACAAATGTAGCGCTACAACAGGATTAACCATCTTCTAATCAGTTATTTTAACATCACACACCTCTTACATAAACTGCTAGAATGATCCTGAAATAATCACATTTTGGTGCGTTACCCCTGCACCTCCACCTTTACATCATTAGATGTATAATTGTATGTGTTTTCTCCTCCGGGCCAAATTTTCCAGGACACGGTGTCCTCTCACCTCACATCAGGAAGAACAACTTTTCTCTCCCTCTTGCTGTCAACAGCTTTTACAGCTACTCTGAGAGCAGAGCAGTGGAACAAATATGATGTGTTTTGGACCAGCGCCTGTACTGTGTTCTGAAACGGACTTGTTGGTCTTTTTATTTATTTATTTCATTAAAGCTGAGTGAGTTGGGTCTCCTGTGTGCACATCCATGTTTCTGTGCTGAGTGGGAATGCTCTTTTTTTCCTGTTCTTTACTCCCTCAAGGAATCTGCACTTTTTTTTGTTTGTCAGGATTTACATGACATAGTTTGAACAATTTCCTTTTGTTCTGTCTAACTGCAGATGGATACACATGTTGGTTCATTTCCTCTTGTTTACACAGTGAATGACATATTGATGAAATGCAACAAGAAAAGAACAAAGCGCGCTCTCTTTGGATATTACAAACGTAATAACTCTTGTGAGTTGGACAAACCTCGGGGCCAGACTGCCTTGTACAGTAACACTCTGCTTGCTTTGCTGAGCTCCGGCCTTCATGGCTGTTTGGGTGGCAGTTTCCTGAGGGGTCGCAGAGTGTGCTGCTTTACGATTGTCAGATAAGAATAGGAAATTAAAACTTTATGTTAGATTTGTGCATTTATTTTTTTAAATATGTCAAAACTAATGGTTGAGACAGAATGGAAAGAAATGCTTTAATTCAGATATCGTCTCAAATTTATTCGTAATTTACTGTAAAAACAAAGAAAAACTCACTTTACTTAAGATTGTCTGGAACTTCATAACATTCTCTCCAAACCAAGAGAAAGTTTTAAAATCCTTTGTAGTGCATTGCATAAAGTTACAATAAATCCTTGGTAGTAGGAAGATTCCTTGGTGGTCATTCTCTTTTTGCAAAATAACATTTGAAGGTGCAATATGTAAGAATGAATTACATCCCGGGGTCAAATTTGGTTACTCCTGTCCATTTTCTTAAGCTAAAAAGTTTCACGAGTTTCATGGCTGTTGCTAGTTATGGATCAGCACCAGTTGAAAAATATTTGGTCACATCTGGTTTTAGCCCTCTTGGATGTTTTACGGTAGGGAGCAATCACTACACTTGTTACGGTAATATTTCTACAGCACTGGAGGGAGTACAATTATTTGCCATCTTGCAATTAACCTTCTGATATAGTTCTGAAAGACTCAAATGCCACATGACTATTATTAACTTCACACTGTAATGTCGAGTTGTTGGTTGTTGAAAAAGTAAATGGCCTGTATTTGATATAGCGCCTTCTAGAGTCCTGGAACCCCCCAAGGCGCTTTACAACACAACCAGTCATTCACCCATTCACACACACATTCACACACACGGTGATGAGCTACAATGTAGCCACAGCTGCCCTGGGGCGCACTGACAGAGGCGAGGCTGCCGAGCACAGGCGCCACCGGTCCCTCCGACCACCACCAGCAGGCATCGTGGATTAAGTGTCTTGCCCAAGGACACAACGACAGCGACAGACTGATCGGGACTCGAACCTGCAACCTTCCGATTATGGGGCGAGCACTTAACTCCTGTGCCACCATCACCCATGAGACGAGATCAAGTAGCATGAGATATTTGAAGTGCTGACTATTTGTTTCTACTTTACCGTTAGCATTGTTTGCACAATGTTAGCTCAACGTTAACCTCTAGCCTGCTTCACCAAATATTAGAATGTGACACAAAGATTCAGTGGCTTCTTAATGGTACAAGAAATAACTTCTGGCTCACTGTTTACTGGCTTTAGTTCTTTGAACCACTCTGGAGCCTTTTTTGCCAGCTGGTGTCGAATTACAAATGCTGCAGATTTGGTTACCTCACTAACTCACTGAGCGTAAACAATAAATATGTACTTTCATTTTTCTGAAAGGAGAAAAACTGACAATCTGTTTCAATGTAACCTTCCTTCCAACATGATTGAGACATTAGACGGTTTAGTGATTTTTTTTCCACTGTAGAATTCTTACATATTGCTCCTTTAATGCCAGCATGACTGATAAGCTAGCAGCTAGTCAGAGTGCAGTCATGATCAAAGTATAAAGGCCTATTTCCATTATTGTAACTTCCAGGTAATTTTAATGGATTTTCACTACATGCAATCACCATTTTACCAAGCCGGCCATAAAAAAAACATTTCCTGTGCCATTTTAGGCACCAATCGGTTACCTAAACCAGGGTCTGTACTCTGAAATGGCCCGGTGGAGCTGCTTGGCTCATGCCATAAATAACACACAAACTCATTTCCCTATCCTTTTTGCATTTAATCTCTTCATCTAACTTGCAGGCCTTTCAGTTTGGGAGAGAGCAAGCTCTCTTACAGCTCTGAAAGCTTTCTTGCAGTTGGATACAGTTGATAGTTTGTTACGATGCTGAAAGAATCCGCCACCCTTTGCCCTGGATGTGCAAGCAGCACGTAACGAAATAGACTCATTTTAGCCGCAAGCCGCCTTCCCGCCCGAAGCGCTTTGGATGCGAAATGGCAGCAAAAGCGTTCCAAGCAAGGCCACAAAATCATTAGAGTTGCATGTATCCAAAAAGGTCTGTGGATTATTTTCTTTTTTGTCTCTGCTACGGAGGTATTTTACCAGTTGAGAAACTAAATGTCTGCACACAACTTTTATTCTTACAATTCCCTGATGTTTCATACTGCTTTCAGGTTTGACTTCCTGCCTGGCCCAATCTGAATTACTGAGCTTGACGCATTCTGGAAGCGTAGCACGTTAAAGTAGACTCGGAACATAAGCATCATGTTCCTACACTTTTGGAATGCTTCCAAAACGTTATGCTTTGTAGCCGGTGGAAATGCATCCGACCGCAACAATGAAGGCTAATCGGAGCGCACCACAGATCGCAGAATGTTACGCGACTCTTACGCGTCCGGTGGAAAAGCCCGGTTGATAATAAATAGGTTTTGATCTCTTTGCGCAGTTCCAGCCATACAAACATGTTAGTTGACATGTTTGGGAACATTTGCATCAGGAATGGGCACGCTTATGATTTTTTTTTTTTTGCTTTCCATACCTTCATGAGATGCTGTTATGCATTATGTGTTTTTTTGTAGTTACACTTCTTGTGAATTTTAATGCACAGCAACCAACTAACTATTCAATTCAATTCAATTTTATTTATATAGCGCCAAGTCACGACAAGAGTCGTCTCAAGGCACTTCACATAATAAACATTCCAATTCAGGTCAGTTCATTAAGCCAATCAGAAATAATGTTTCCTATATAAGGAACCCAGCAAATTGCATCAAGTCACTGACTCGTGTCAGAGACTATACAGCAATCATCATATTAAGCAAGCATATAGTGACAGTGGAGAGGAAAACTCCCTTTTAACAGGAAGAAACCTCCAGAGAATCCTGGCTCAGTATAAGCAGTCATCCTCCACGACTCACTGGGGATGGAGAAGACAGAGCAGACACACACACACACACACACACACACACACACACACACACACACACACACACACACACACACACACACACACACGCACGCACACACAAAGACGATTATCACCCATTTGTGTAAAACTTGCAACAAACCCATCTAAGCTGAAAAAGAGCAATCTAGACATGAAAACAAAGGCCTGAGGTGAGAATTGTTGGTGTCCTATGACTCCAGCGCCTCCTAGGCAAGAACAAAGATGTCTGAGTGGCTGCATCAGTGTGGTTATGAGGGATTTGAGGGCTAAACAGATATGACAGAGCTTATGCAAGAGGAGCAGACATTCAGCAGCTTTGTAACTAAAGGTGTCTGTTGTCAAGAATGTTCGTTCATTTGTAGTTTTTCTTGTAGCCACGGAGGGACTACAGCTCTTGAGTGTGCAGCAGCATCTCTGGCTAGATTTAGGGTTTTCATCCAACTTTCTAGTAATTTAATAAAAACTTTAACATAGATATGTTTGTTTCATCGTTCTGTGTCTCAGAATGTAACCCCCGATCGTCCCTCTGTAATAAAATCCCACATTAAAATGAACGATAGAGTGAAACAGGGATTTGTCAGCGCAACGATTAAAATGGAAGATTTATTATCTTAGACCAAAGTAAGCAGATCTGACAAATCATCTGTTTTAAAAGGATTGTGACACAGTAAACCCTCACCAATCCATCTTCCTCTGAATAAAACGCTTTCCTCTTGAAGGCTACTGTTTCATAATGTAAATCTTTCCACAAGTACTCTGTTTCTGTTTCCTCAAACTGTGAATGCCACCGCAATTCCTCCCACTGTGTCATCGCTCCATCCACAACAATGAACATTTCCAGCAGCAGCAGCAGCAGAAGGAGGAGGAGGAGGAGGGGTGAGTGGCCAGAGGGAGGCTCGTCATTGGCCGAGAGGAAGACAGCACGTTAAGCCAATTGGCTGCAAGCCTTGCAGCTGTGAGCAAACTTCCCTCCTCGTTTCAGAGAGCATCAGTGAGCAGCAGACTGCTGTGTCCGAGATGCACACCAGATACTTTTGTTTGTTTTGTCTTCTGTGATTGGGACATTCTGACACGGACAGCGGGGGACTCTGTACAGGAGGAGATCACGCGGGATAAAGAACAATCACAACAGGACTAAAGGTAAACTTTCTTTTTCTTCTGATTCAATAAAATCTATTGAGTAGCAGTGGCATAGTGCATCAACTCATCTTTCTGTAGAGTTGAGCGTCATTGTTATGTCACATCAGCACTAACTGACTTCTGAACAAATTTTATTTGTGCATTACAAGTGGTGTTACATGCACGTGCAGGTGTGTGTGCGTGCAGTATGTTGTTGAGTGTTTGCGTCCATGCACAGGAAAGCATGCACCTCCCCAGTCTGTGTGGTTAAAAGATAACTGAAAGACTTGTGCTTCAGGGGAGGGACCGGTGCAGTGCGACTTCACAGTGACCAACCTCATCAGCAAACTTGTCACTGCAATGCTTTTGCACTGACAGCGCAGCTCGAGGACTGCCCTCCCAAAATCTACCGGTGTGACATTCAGGCTGCGGTGGGCTGGTGGCGGTGCCGATAGCTGGCTATAAATAGGTCCGCTGAAAATTGTGCTGCAGTCAAACGTAAATTCTGAATGGGCAAGAAATGTTTGCTCTTATTAGAGTTTGGGATCACCTGCATGTTGGAGAACTTTGGGATAAATGGATGAATCAAACGTGGGAGTGGAAGGTGTGTTTTCATACTTCATGCGTGATTTTAAAGATCTGCTCTCAATGACTAGATTTTCATCAGAATGGTTGTTTTGGGTTAAATGTTGGAGACCGAACCTAAAAAGTTACGTCACTTCCACACTACGCTTCTATCAAACCCAGGAAAGTTTATTGTTGTGCCAGCTGACCAGCTGACAACCATATGGACCTGTTTGTGTTCAACATTCAAAGATGGAGTCTCATGATGACCAAGGCCTCGCAATGACCTCATGATAACTTTTAAATTCATCATTTTTTTTTCTTCCACGTGAGATGTTAACACTGCAGTCAGGCACATGACTGCAAGTGGACTGTTGCCCCCAAGTGATGGAGTTATTCACCAGTCTCTAATATCCACCTGCCTGTTACCTGGATCTCCTTTGTTGCAGAGTAGAACAAGGAAGCTTTATGTCGTACATGACCTCTGCTATGCAAATACTTGCTGTTTGATTATGAATCGCTGCAGTAACCACAACACGCTGGAGGAAAATACAAAGAGAACACTCAGCCCATTGTTTCAGGTGTGCCTCACCTGATCTGAGTGATCTGAGACTTCAGGCTGTCCTGTTTAATGAGATCACAGACTGAGTGAAAGGTAATGAGACTGACCTGATGTAAAACTCTGTAATGTACAGAAGAGTAAAGCATCTGGCCGCTGCGCTGCTCTTTCTCTAATGCTTCTCTCTGCAGTCGTTTTTCAGCATCTTCCCATTTGCTGCGTGCACAAATCTGATCATCTGCATGACCTTAACCTAAACCGACGACGTCAACTCAAATCTTGATCAGGCTTTTTTGAACTGGAATCACTCCTTTTTTTTTAAAGAACAAGTTCACTGAGAAACCGTTTTATACTTTTTATTTATTATTTAAATGCAGTCGGTCACTCTGAGTTTCACTTGCAGGCTGAATGTAAAGGTCTTCCATAGCTATTCGCTGCATTAGCCACCGATAGAAAATAAAGGGGGGAATACTCGGGTGGGAAAAAAAAGCACACAGATCTACATCACGCTGTAAATTAGCATTCAGGCAAATGCCCGGACCACACTGTGAGTTTTAGGCCGTCCTAGACAAATCTCTTATCACAAACAGGATTATGATAAAAAATGGTCGACGTCGTGGGGGTGATTTGCAAATCTATGGCCGTGCAGTGTGACCAGCTCTGTGACAGCTTACTGAGCACCCTCGTAACCAAAGTCAGCCTCAAACAGTCTTCAAGTACTTCTTGAAAACCTACAACTCCCATCTGCAATTGACCAATGAAAATACACCCAGTGATTAATGTGAACAACAAGGTCGGGTTTTCACAGCATCTGTTTGTATTCCTTCGTGGGGGTTTTAGATGCTTGCAGCTCAAGGCTACCAGAGCGTCAGATTCAGATGACAAGAGTTTGTTTGGGTCAGGCTGAGATAATTTTCCTCTCTGCCTTCAGTCTTTAAACTGATCTTTCCAGTCCTTCAGTGAAGCCAATTTTGGGTTTTCAAACCTCTCCATACCGTCCGGTGACCCTCTCAGAGATGACATCCATTTTGCGCACTAATACCGGTATCGCAGCTAGAACATTGTCCAGCTTACGATTCACCTCGAGTAACGTCCCAGTCTGAGAAGTCTCCACATGGACGGTGCTTTCTGTGGGTGCGGGTCACCCTCCAATTGCTCCCGTTCTCCCAAATTTCCAGAAAACCAGATTTCCTCCCACTGAAACCAGGAGAAATCCAGTGATCATCAGACCGAATATCCACATGTCTTCGATATCCTCAATGGACAGCTGGCTGAGGCATATGATCCTCCACTCCTTCCAGGAATCCAGCATATATCCCACCGGGTGTGTCCCCTGTGGACATGTGGGAGCCCCTGCTCCATTCTCATTGTTGAAAAAATCTTATCGATCGCATTGAATGACCAGTTTATCAAATCCATGGTTAGTAAAAATAGAGTTTTTCAGAAGAAATGCAGAGAAGCGCTCTGTGGGCAGACAGGACAAAGAGCCTTGGGAAAAAAAGATAAGGGAGCGAAAGAGAGAAGCATCTGCACTCCTTGAGTGCCTGAAGAAGAAAATATAGGGATAGGGAAGGCTGTTTATGATCTAACATCCAGGAGACAGCAGAGCATGTCTCGGCTAGTAGAAGCTAACTGTTAGCATTAGCAACTCCACAACAGGGCAGAAATCTGTGTTATTTGTGGAAATAAAACATCAACACTGCAAAGCAGACTGAGGCAGTAGAGTCATGCTGCTGTTTTCCACTGTTTCCCAATCAGGGGTGAGATGTCAGAAAACTGTGAAAAATAATGAGTAAAACTCCAAATCCTGCCATTTTCTGCCCCCCACTCCTCTGGCTAACTTCTACATCCTGAAACAAGTGCCAGTGCTTTTTTTCCCCCCACAAAGAACAACTCACAATTTGTTTATTTAGACTAGAGACCACAGCAGATTTACCGAAATGAGAACTTTAAAAGTAATAGAATAGTTTGGTGGATTTTTGTAAAAACGAGCTACTAGAGGTCAGAGTTCAGAGGTTAAACAACATCAGAAGACCGTTTGCTGCCAACAAAGTGAAATGTCAGAGGGTTCCCTCAGCCTTTCTTGGCATTTGATGAAGTAGGGTTAGTGGAAAAATGTATCATTTGCTTCCCAAAGCTTATTTATTGCTAAAATAAAGACAGTGTTTCCTTTCAGCTTTTTAGGAAATAAGGACCATGCATAAGTCCACCAAAGCTCTGACGCACATGCTGAGGATGCACACACGCACAGTGACAACTTCAACACATGTATGCGAGCAATGCCAAAAAGTATTTAAATAGCTTTTTTTTATTGGAAAGTCCGTTCCCATAACGCTGAGTAGGAAATAGCTGTGCTCTCGGGGCTCTTAGGTCATTCTGGGAACTTTCAGCTTCACTAACTCTTTTACTGGGCTTTAACTGTAGAAGTCTGTAATCAAACACTAGTTCCACCTATTGGTTTTACATGAGTGTGACTCAGATCTAAGTCCCAGGAAACATAAGTTTTCAGAGTCGCGGCTGATTTGCCGCTCAGGTCAAATCTTCCCTGCCTCCAGATGTTTGGCTGCATTGTTGTAAATTCAGCACAGCGTGTGCTGCTCAGAATTAAAACCCAAGGACTTTTGAACTCTTTATGGAGCAGTTTCTCTCTCATACGCCCATAAAAGGCAACGTCCTAGGCAAATATCCAGTGACAGATAGCGAGTTACGGCGACGTTTGTAACTCAGCTCAGATTAAAGTAAAAATAATCTCCTCCCATTCTCCCATGTTGTCCTCTGAGTCCGTAATAAATACAGACTGGCTGCACAGCTGGATGGCATCAAGCGAAGCACATCATGACATCTTACTATAAAGCCGCACTGTTATGACCAGCAATGGAGCGTTTATTGATGTTGTAAACAAACGTGAAGAGACGTAAGAGAATCTGTTCCTTGCAGCGGCAGAAGAAGCATCATTGTGTGTTGATTTTGTGGCGTTAGGCAGGAAGTGACCTCTGGGGGACACGAGAAAAGAAAAGATAAGAGAAGACGATAGAAACAGACGTACTTCCCTTTCCTCCTTGTTACTATCCTGTCATTGTGTTTGTTAGTTTCAGCTTTCAGGTATGCAGCTCGGGGTTTGCGGATCTGCCTTCGCTGTCTCCTGATCGCGGAGGGGCTTGGTGTTGTCTCCAGAGAGCCGTGGTATGCTGGTTGTGTTCTGTCATCTCTTGGACGTCACATCCTGATGCTTTGTTTAGCAAATATATTTAAAAAATAATCATTTATTTACTTTCTGATAACTTTCCATGAGCGTTTGTTGTTATTACCCCATTTCCGTTTGGACTGGGACTGCAATGTCACAGAAAATGAAAGTTTTTTTTTAAAAACTCTGCTCTATTTTTACATTTTTCTCATCACACAAGTTCAGAGAATGTCTGTCCAAAAAAAAAAAAATCCTTCCAGTTGTTTCCAGCTGAGATGATTTGATAGGGTTATATTGTGATATCTTATTTGGGCTTTTGCTTTAAATCTGGAGAGAACACACCTGTCTTTCATTCAAGACGAGGATGAAAAAGCTCCCGGGGGTCAAAAATGGTTTATTGTCCTGCGAGAAATCAGTTTTGATGATCACAAACATCCACCGTCCTCCTTCTTTTACTGTGAATGCTTTCTTACAAGCAGATTCATTATCTCTAAGGCTTGGCACACACCTGGCTTAGGTTTACTGCACTATGTGTGCAGTTAGTTTTTACTTCCTGCTGCATTTATCCTGCTCAGTGTTCAGCAATCCATGTTTGTTATCTTTAGGATTACCTGCTTAATTCTGTTTAAATTAGTTCAAGTGTCTTTTTTCGTTATTCAACGTTTTATTTTGTATTTTATCCTGATTTTTATGCATTTTTGTTCCAGTGGTGCCCACATTGGGGGCCAGATGGGGCTAGTGAAAAATTTGGAGTGGCACTCCAAAATGGTCTCTATGGTATTCCATCTCTAACTCTAGGAGAGTTTAGCCTGCATATGCACATTGCCCCTTCATTCATTTTTATTTGGCATGCTTCCATTGTCGGAACGTCAGAATAATTTCTGGGAGGGGGAAATTGACCAGAAGACACGATGGCCCAGGTCCTCTCATCTTCATATAGATTCAGTCCTCTCAAGACTTTCACAGGCCTCAGCATATCGCGACTGCTTCTGCGGTGAGTGATGTCACTGATCAGTGCCAGAAAGTGTCCTCGGTAACATGAAAAGCTTTTCTGCAGTTTAATCAATTCTGAGGACTGGGAGAGCGGCTGTGTGATGTAAAATGTGGCGTTCAAAGACCAGAAAAAGCATTTCTTTTTTATGGCGCTCTGTGAAACAAAGCCCGGTGAATTAGATCATTGTGGGGGGATTTCCGCTGCAACTTTCAGTGTTGGAAGTTTAATAACAGCGATTTTAAACAAATCCTCCTCCTGAGTCTCAGCCGATCAGCATGGGTTAAAGGTATACGATGCAACTTTTTCATATTTTTAGGCCCAATCCCAATACTCGCACTTGCACCCTTGAGCCCTTCAATTGCGCGTTCCCGGCCAGGGGTGCGAGTGTGTAGGGTGTCCCGATTCTCAAGTGCGGAAGTTGACCATGCCCCCATTGCACCCTTAATCTGCACTTCACCCAAGTCCGCAGAGATGCGGACCTCGGGCAAGAGTATTACCCGCAAGTTTCACAGTGACCAGCATCCCAGCATGCGTTGCGATCGATGATGCAATGCACCCTGTCTCAATTCGGCAATTATTACTACGCACTCGAACCTTACAGCGCACTTTCTCCAAGTGTTCTTTGCTGAAGACTGCAGGGTGTGAGTATTGAGATTGGGCCATAAATCACATTCTTGAGCCACTATGTGCTACAGGGTTAATGAAATCACCCTCAGACCCCCACCGCCCTCTGTGGCCAGAATATCGCAATTGCAACTTCAGACTGCCGGTCCGGCCCCGTTACACAATAATCGAGCTGACTTATCTGGCACTGCAGTCTGCTTCCAGCACATTTGCTGCATATTTTAGATCATGAACACAGCTGATTTGTTTGATTTAGTGATGAACTAATGAAAGCAGGGAAGACACTAATGAAGACTGGGGAGATGTTTCAGCTGTTAGATTAAGGTGTTAAAAAGACGAATGCACAGCGAGGAGATTTGACTTGCTTTGACCACAGATAATTAATAACAGACACTAGGGGGTGCTAACAGTGGCGGTTTTACCATTAGGCATAGGTCGGTGGCCGCCTGGGGCCCCCTTATGTAGGGGGGCCCCCTAGTCCTGACTGCTGGCACTCCTCTGTTAATGCCACAATGGACTATTCCTATTGCACAAACAGGAGGTGATTGGCAGTCATTCCACTCCAATCCAGTTGGTGGCAGTAATGCACCAAATTCTTGTTTGCCAAGTGCCATAAGACCACAAGTAAGAAGAAGAGAAAGCAGAAAAAGAAGAGAGGCGGGAGCTTTCGTAACAAACTCGAAGCAGATGTGAAAACATGAAGCATGAAATGGAGTTATCCTGTTGGCTCCAATAAGAGGAAGAGGCAGCTTGCTTTAAAAAGGCTTTTATCTTCACTTCCGAAAGTGACGTTGTTTTTCTATGTAAACATCAAAAGGAAGCAGAAAAGGAAAGACTATGGAAAGTGTTTAAAGGGAGGAAAACATAGACCAAAATGGAAAATGGAAAAAAAAAGAAAGGCACAGGAGCACTGACAGGAAGCAGAAAGAAGAGCAAATATTGAAGGCACTCAAAGGGAGAGAAAGACAGGAAAAAAGAGGAGGACTAATAAAAAGGGAAAATAACTCGTGTCAGAAGAGGGTAGTAT
>SSNQ01034444.1:658523-674065 GCA_006942095.1 Nothobranchius kuhntae
ATTCTGATTAATCAACCTCATTAATTTGAGCACAGATTAATCAAAATATTTCATTTAACAACGTGTCCATTCATTATCTGATTCCATTAACCACATTATTCATTTCATTATATGATTTCATTACAATTATAATTCATCTTTTGTTCTGTGAAGCAAGGAATAGATAAGACGCAACTCGGCAGGGAGTCCTTGAGGAAGAAACATGATGAACTAGAAGCGAGCCAGAGAGTGGAGCAGAAGACGAGATAACTTATTTCCTCCTATTTTTACATCTTCCACTGATTCTGTTTGCTCTGCAACGTTGGTGTTTTATCTCCACAAATAACACAAGCTTGGAGGAGTTCTGCCTCGTTGTGGAGTTGCTAATGCTAACAGTTAGCTTCATCTAGCTGTTAGCATTTGGGAGGGGGCCTCTCGTGCCTGCCGTGCTGTCAACATGGGCGGCCCACAAACTGAGTTTAACACAGTGACTCTCAATCAGTGGAGCCCCTCGCACAAGGTAGGGGCCCCACTGATTGAGAACCACCTAAATTTAAAAGCAATGTTTTTATTTTAATTAGTTGTTTCTCACAAATTTTTTATACTACATTTTTTAAAAATTGATTTGGTTTCAGGTTGTTTCAGTAACTGCTTACATCCATGTTTATGCTAATTTCCTCATGCTTTCATTTCGCTGTAACACATTTCAGCTCCATTTATCAGGTCGATGTGAAACAATCGATTTTTCCATCATAGCTGCACGTTTGAAGGTGAGCTCTGGGTTGTTTGTACTGCAGAAAAACTCAATAGCTTCTCCCCAAATAACACCAGATTCATGTATTCATTAATTGTTTGAATAAAAATTAGAATTTTTTCACTCTGAAACTTTCAGCTTCTCTTACATAAAAGCAGCAACACAACACAAACGACGTTCCACTATTTTTTTATTGCCAATAAACAAAACGATGTACTTTATTCTTATAAACCTTTGGTTTGCCTGTCTGTTTGTGGGCTATCACACTAAAGAAACTGCAATTCTTCTTTATTTTTAATCTTCACAAACACAACCTTGCTTCTTCTGCCAACAGTGATGTCCTCCATTGGCCTTCACCCGTTGCACCCCTACGGTTCATTCTGTAGAAACAGTTCTGGCTCAAACCATGACAGATGGTGCTAAGTCAGGCTGAAACTGGGTGGTGGACATGCGGCCCTGAGAGCAGGACTCGCAGGAGGCGGGTAAATGAAAATGTCGGCTTATTATAAAGCAAACTGTTTAGCTGAGCAGGGACAAATAATACAAAGTAAACAGAAATTCAGAGTACTGTGTGAAAAACAAATTAAGGAGACAAAGACAACACAATGATGCAATGGGAATAAACATTCACTTCAATTCAGGTTATATGGCACCAATTCACATCGAGAGTCACCTAAAGGCACTTTTCAAAATAAACATTCCAACTGAACCTGCTTATTGAGGACAGTTCATTATTCCAGTTAGTTATAACTTTCCCAGCAAAGGAATCCCTGCAGATTTCATCGAGTCACTGACTTGTTGTGTCAGAGTCATTACAGCAGTGACCCTCAATGGCAGCCTGCGGGCCACATCTGGACCACCAGACCATTCCACCCGGCCCCCCCAACCCTTTGGACCTTAATGGCCCCCAATTGGGGGACTTTGAAGTTCAGCAGCAAAATTCATGTCCCAAATATCAATAATTGTTTTCCTCCTCCAAACACAACTGAAACTACAATAAAAACAGTTTAGATGGAAAACAGAGCCCTTTTAAATATTAATAAATTAAAATACAATAATACTTGAACTTTATTTTAGAAGAGCATTTAGCTCTCCTTCTGTCATCCTGGAAGAAAGATTTGAAGCTTGCTAAACTTAGACCCATTTACTTCTCCATGGTCGTTTCTCAATACTCAAGGATGCCGGTATGTTCTTGTGTGCTAGACAAGTATGTTCTTGGCAAGGACACCAGAAAATCTGTTCTACCGAGTACGGGAGGACGAGGACGGCATTTGGAAAAGAACCATACTCCGTTGTGTCCTGCCAACAAACGCTGCTTCTTGCTACAGTTAAAAAAAATGACCCGGCATAAAAATAAAAGTCTAGTTTGTTCCTTAAATAACAAAATACCAACAAATACGTATTATTTGTATTATATTTGGGCCACTTTTGATGAAAAATGTTAAAATAGTAGCATTTCCTGTTCTTTAACGAATAAACAAGTTTATTTTTCATCAGAAGAGACCTACGGTGTTTTTATTTTGGTAGTGGGTTAGCTAATTAGCGTTTTTGAAAGATCGTGAAGAGTAAAAGCCAAACGCACACAGCAAAATTTACAGTTAACACACGATTATTTACAATAACAGACAACTTTAGAGTATTTTATTTATATTACTAATATAAAACATTACAGTTATTACCGTTCTCCTCTGACGTTCGGAGTTTTAACGGTTTGGGACGCAATGCATTGTGGGAAACTTTGCTGTCCCAAGTCCGCAGAAGGATGCATTGATGCATCTTCTATACGGTGGGCGGAGCAAGAACATATCCGGGAACTTTGAACGAACTTACCGTTATACATACTTAGGATTGGAACAGTCTTTGGGCCATTGTTGATGATGTTTCATAAGGACATGAGTACACGAGTTCGAACAAGCATGCATATTGAGAAACGGCCCATGTCTGGTTCGATGACATCAATATGGTGAGATGCGTTTGTAGTTCTATACAAATTTTCACACAAAACCTAACATAAATGTAGCTGCTGTTTGAAAATAGGCGCATCATAATGTGCCTTTAAAATTCAAGGACAGCATATGTGAAATCCATGACGCATAATAAACAGGGTTGGAAAATAACTTTTAAAGCACTATTCACTTATATTCATTTTTTCTTCTTTCCAGGGACGCATGGCAGATGGGCTCAGGTTCCCTATATACTAAGAACATTGATGACAGCATTCATACAACGTAAAATAGGAAAAAGATATGAAAACACACAAAAAAAAGAAAGAAAAATCAAATGTTAGCAGGAATTTCAAAATTAAATGAGAAACTACAAAATTTTAATTAAATGATAATCAAAATAATTTCACAGGACTCAAAAAAAACAATGAATAAAATCCCCAAACATTCAGATCTTCTGAAATTTGTTTCTGAATGAAGCTCAAATTGCTGTAGTTTAGGTATTTTTAGGTGGTTTCCTGTTTTCTAACTTAGAGAATCTCTAAATTAATTTTGATTATGCTAAACTAAATTATGCTGGTTGAATCTGCATTTATTTTTCAGTCACAATTCTAAACCGCGTGATTGCTACCCATCATTGGTGATAATTGTGACCAGGATTGATGTTTGTCAGCTCAGACCTAAATCAGCCCCCCGTGGTTACACTTTGGGCCCTAATGCACTGATATATTTCACACATGGAGACACACACACATAATAAACACATCTTGTTTTAGAAATAACATAACAGAAATAAGTTATAATTTAAAAAATATATATGTTAAAATCCATCTGAGAGGCTTTAATGAACCAAAAGGTGACATTGCAGCAGCTGGCTAAAGTGACGAGTGATGTTGGAGTCATTGCTCCTGTTGATTCTGTTTGTTGCCAAATTAGCTTCGTGATTTCAAGGCTGAAGTTATTAAAATGCCAGAGACTGTGAGAGGTGGAAATTAGGAGAGTTTCTTTCATTTGTCTCACCAGATTCCTTTATTTCATGCCGTGGCAGGCTTCTAGGTGACACCAAACCAGAGCAGTGCAGCTGATGAAAAACCCTGTTCACTGTTTAAAAAATAGAAAACAATTCTGTCTTGTCAGAAGGCTCCTGGCGCAAAGAAGGAGCAACCTTTCAGCACAGCACTGGCATCCAGTTTTAACGTAATTCGCATCATAATCGAGCCAATATTTGAAGAAGGAAACCAAAATAATCCAGCAAAACACTTTCACTAAATTTGGGCTAAAGTTTCTCTGTTGTTCTGTTAACGAGGTTTAGGTTTGAGATTCCAGCTCCAGTGTTTGTAGCTGAACGGAGGATCTGTGGCTAAACAAATAGCTGAATGAGAGCAAAGAGCCTCGTGGGTCGATGCTGCGTTTTTGTTTGGATGTCTGCGAACACAATTATCTGACTCTCTGTGATAAAATGCTTTCAGAAGCACGTGTCTCACGTTGCTTTTGTAAATTGGCCGCCTTTGTTTAAAGGAAGCTCCCGTCTGACAGTTCTCATCGGTCCAGTTTAAAGATGTAAACACTGGATTTCCAATGAGTGTCTGCAGACATTGATCGGTGTACAAGAGAAGAAAATACAATGCTGTTTAACAGAATAAGGGAATAGAAGACTAATACATAATTACACGGACAAACGGGTGCTTTCCAGGTGTGCCTAGGTGGAGGTGGGGGTCTTTGCCCTCCCTGCCCTGGGCGCCCTGTGTCAGTGCCTCGGCTGCTGCTGTGGATCAGCTGCTGCCGGGGCGGATGGCTCCCCAGATGGCGTTTCCTTATCTTAGCTGGTCTGGCTCATCTGATCTCAGTCATGATTTTTTTACCATGGGGAAGGGGGCATGTATGTGTATGTGTGTGTGTGTGTGTGCCGGAGGATGAGTGTTGTGAAGGGGCCTTTATTATCAGACTGATTTTAAAATTCTGGGGATGGGGGGGGGCACATGCGGGGCCTTTTTAATTTGTTAAGCATTTTGAGTTGCATGTACTGTAGGATAAAGTGCTATATAAATAAAAGTTGATTGATTGATTGATTGATTCATTGATGTTTTGTTAGGCTCTGTTAGGGTTGCTTTAGGTTCTCTGCGTTCAGTTATTTACTGTTTTGATGTGAAAACCTAGAATTCCTTTTTTGCGTGATGTGTGATTCAGTTTGCTGTCCGGGTTTCACCGCCTGGGTTCTGTTAGCAGCTCTAATTAGAAATTGACATGTTTTGTTCTTGTTTTTATTTGTACCGATGCTGATGGGAAGAAGTCATGGTCTGCTAGTGGTCCATCTGTGCAGCGGATCTTTGGGGCAGAATTTCATGGCTGACGTTTTATTTACTTATAAAATGCACAAAATTTCTGAACCTGAATCAGTTTTTGAACAATGAATTTAACCAACTGTTGATTCTCAAGTCTGTGCACAGTAATAAAATCCAACTTTTGACCAATGTTAATGAAACGTAATGGTGTGAACATTAATCTAAGATGCTTAAATTAATTACCAAAGTTTATTTATTAAACAGAAGATTCAGTAAGATTCTTTTCATTCGATAAACTGGAAATGCAACCCTTTTCTGTGTTTCGTTTCAATAACGAGGTTAAACATGAAGAAATTTATTTACTAACAATTTTAAACTAAAAGATTTGAAACGACAATCATAAAATGACAATTCATGGATGGCAATTTTAATGACAATCCTTAACAGCTTCGGTATACTTGTTTGAAAGCAAACCTGTGTTGGATGGAGCTAAAATTGAGAATGATGAGTTTTGAATGCCTGAATGCAGTTCTCAGAAGGTTTCTTTCAGAGGGAATGGAAGGTGTTCTGGATGAAATGATGTTTTGCAGATAACTGAGTTATTTTTAGAGAAAACAGCATCAAACGCATTCTATCGAGGTCTACCTCACCCAATCAGAAGGCCACCGTTTGGTGTCCAGGTGGAGATGGGTTTCCTCCAAGCACGAGGTTGGTAGAAAAACCTCTAGCATGACCAGATCGGTCCTGGGATGTCTTCTTGGGTCACTCGGTGTATGAAGCGTTTGGCAGATGAACGTTCTCGTATTTAAATTAACTTCAGAAATCAGTGACTCTGGGAGAGTCTTGCGTTAGCTCGTTAGTTTCGTTTGTTCTTTAGCCATTCTGTCGGCGTGACAGACAGCTTGCAGAGGGTCAAGGAGACGGCCGTTCTCCTTTCCTCGTGGTGTTGGTTCCAGAACTGGACGTGAAAACTGTGATGGTTAGTTTTACCAAACTCTCTCAGAACCCCTCCCTCTCTCTCCGGGAGAAAGCTTGGTCATGCGTCAAAAAAAAAAACATGTGATGCAGTTATTGTTTATCTGAACTCGGTGTTAGCTGACAGTGAAGGTCTTCTTTGCTGGACACATCTTTATAAACATTATAATTAATCATTATTACAATAACCAAAGCACAATAATCCATTTCATGTAATTAAAATACCTTTATATCTGAACCAAGTGATCATGTATTAATGATTATTTAAAACAGTAATAAAATCATAAGTTTACTAATTATTATTTAATTATTATCATCATGGCTTGAAGCGTCCTTCTTCTGGGACGGAACAGCAGATGATGTTATGATCTTGGCTAGACATCGTGGCTCCTTGGGCTTTAATCTGTGGATTCAAAGTACTGTTTGACCCAGCTTGACCCAGCTGGGCAAATGTGACCTTTGGCACAAATCAGAGAGCCTTCATCTCGCTACAGAAACAAATCAATAAAGTGAGTAATACACATAACCACTAGGCTTCTCAGTGGCATACTGGCATGAGTGTCCGCCCCGGTACTGGGACATCTGGGTTCAAACCCACGGTCGGGTCATACCAAACACTTTAAAAATTCCTCCCTGCTTGATACTTAGTTTTAAGGGGTTGGGTTTGGGGGTTAAACCAAATAGTTCCCGAGCGCAGCCACCGCTGCAGCTCACCACTCCCCACAGGGATGGGTCAGTGCGGAGATGTAATTTCACCAGCATGTGAAGACTAACTGTCACTTTAAACCAGTTAGATAAAAATAAATGTCAGTTTTTGAGCATCCGTAAAGCAGTTATGTTTCAGGAGTGGCCTTTTATCGCACTTCCACCCCTGCGCCCTTCAATCATACTTCTCCACTCAGCGGTGCGAATGCATAATGTGTCCTGATTCTCCCGTGGTTATTTGACCACGCCCCTTTTGTACACTTGATGCTCACTTACTTGGGTCTAATCCAAACACTTGCACTGCGCTCTGGTCTTCTGTGAAGTGCACTTGGGAAAGTGTGCAGTTAGGCTTCAAGTGCGTAGTACACAAGTGTGCAAATAATTGCTGAATTGAGACCGTAACCACTGTGTCACCGACCACGGTGCATGTCGGGATGCTAGCTGCTGTGCTACGTTTTAAAAAAGATCTTTATGAACAACTTTCAAGCAAACAACCAGACAAAATTTACATTAATTTCTTTTTTTCCACATTAACCCCCCCCCCACTGTCCTAATGGGTGTGACCCTCGCGAGGAAAGTTGACCATTGAGCAGGATTGATGGTTTATCTCTTGAGGTCCACGTGGCAGGGGTGAGGTGGTGCTGGCAGGGGTGAGGAGTGAGCACCACCTCACCCCTGCCACGTGGACCTCAAGAGATAAACCATCAATCCTGCTCAATGATCAACTTTCCTCGTGGGGTCACCCATAAAGACGGTGGGAGGGTTAAATCTTTGTCTAAAACATTCAGAGCATGAATAAATATCATAAATGTTCCTGAAATGAACTACTTTAATTAGAAAATACATGTTTTCAGAAAAGGCACTTGATTTTTTGCTCCGCTTTCTTCTCAAAATTCTCACGCAGCAATAGATTGCGGGAAACATCATACGCACTCGAACCCATGACTGGAAACGCGCATTTGAAGGGTGCAAGAGTGGAACTGCGAGTATTGGGATTGGACCCTTCTTACCCGATGTGAACTTTGGTGAAGGATATTACCCACAATCCACTGCCGCATGGGGAAATTTGAGAAGAAGGCGGAGCAATGGCTCACATGCCTTTCCTGAACATTTGTATTTTCAAATCGAAGAAGTTCATTTTAAGACAATGAATGATATTTACTCATGCTCTGAACACTTTACACTGAGATTTAATGTGGGCAGCAATGAATGAAAATTTAGTCAAACAATAGTTTGTATTTTTAAACTAGCCCGAACAGCGACTGGTATCCTAGCATGCGTAGCGGTTGATGATGCAACGCTTACTGTCCCAATTCGGCAATTATTTGCACACTTCAAAGGGGTTCAAATGAAGGCAACTGGACTTTTTTATTCTAACCCCTTTGGATTGCCAAGAACTATGCAAGAACTAGTGTACTATGCACTCAAAGTCTTACGGCGCACTTCCTCCAAGTGCATTTAACAATGTAGGAATTGGGCCTAAGGCACACCTGTGCAAATTTCATGCTGTCTAACCAGCACCATGATATGCCACACCTGTGAAATGTGATGGGTTACCTCTGCAAAGGAGATGTGCTCACTGACAGATTCAGAAACGTCTGGTTTCCTTCGAACCTGCTACCTTCATAACCCGACCTCAGATAAGTGGTAGAATATGTACCAATTCATCAACCTGCAAAGCTTGTCTGCCAAACTAACTAAGAGTATTCTTCTGCCCTTCCCATCCATACAACTGTTAGTTTTATTTTATTTTATTTTTTCATATATTGCTAACTGACTGGTCATTCTGTCCCTCCAATGTAGAATTAGGCTATGAATAAAATCCCTAAAGCAGAAAATGACCCGTGCCCTTCTTTGGTGGATATCTCACTCTGGGTACATCTGTTGTTGCTGGTGGCAGACAAAAGGACAGAGTGGAGTTGGTGTTTCTGCTCTCATGGACCATAAAAATGAGGTATTGTGTGGTAAATTGCTGCTGGCACATTTTTATGTGTTAGTTTGCATGAAACAGGCTGGAAAAATTCATTGCTGGTTTGGGGCATCTTTAATGTGGAGGACAGACAAAGGAAGTGGCTGCAGGGGAATATTTCTCACAAACAGCACACTTGCATCCACACACCTACATATAGACTGGACAAACCCCAATACAAACATACGTGGTACAATTATAGGAAAATAAGGATTCCTGGATTGTCTGCTTGCTTTGTGGTATTCTCTCTGAAGTTCTGCATGGTATTCTGCATGCATCACAGCACTTTGGGCTTTATGGATGGTGTTGCAGATGCATTGCAACACATTTTGTGTGTTCGTGTGTGTGTGTGTGTGTGTGTATGTGTCTCAGAGATAAAAGGACAGAGAAAAGGTGCAGGTGTGGGCTCTGGGTTATTAGGCCAGGTAAACAGAACAGGCTTGTGTAACTCTGGCTGATAATTCACTGAGCTCCACCTTTTACACTCTAATGCATTCTAATAGGACAGTGGATCCTAGCATGTGTCCTTTTTCACCAACACACACACACACACACACGCACGCACGCACGCACGCACGCACGCACGCACACACACACACACACACTCTCTCTCTCTCTCTCTCTCTCTCTCTCTCTCTCTCTCTCTCTCTCTCTCTCTCTCTCTCTCTCCCTCTCTCCCTCCCTCCCTCTTTATGGTGCTCATTCATCACATACACATGTACACACAGCTATCTGGTTGTCTGGGAGATCAAAGTATTCATATTCCCTTTGTGAGGTAGAAGCTCATTCTGTTAAAACAGGGCTATTTTAGATGAATACCATACAAATTTTTTTTAAGGAGAACTGAATTTCAGTTCCTGATTCTTGAAACTGATCAGCATTTTATTAAAGATGCTAATATACTGAGGAGAGTGTTTTCTTGTTTTTCTCCCCCTAGTTTCCTTTCTGATCAATTCTGGGTGACCGGGGCCTGCCAGAGGTGGCTCACATCATGCAAAAGGATGGCCAGTCCGGGGACGACTGCCAACAAGAAAATGTACGTTACAATTTAGTTTTTCCATTTTATGCTCCAACTTTCCCAACAATATTTGTTTTGTCTTCACATTTATTACAGCCATCTTTTGCTGTAAACACTGCATTTAAAATGATCGAAACGCTGTTTTTCCGAAGGAGTGTGTGTGTGTGTGTGTATGTGTGTGTGTGTGTGTGTGTTCATTTTCATCTCTCTAGTCTGTTTACACAAAAATGATCACATTTATCAATCGTGATGTTTTTTGAAAATGTTATTTTCTTTAGAAAAATTTACCGGCCTGCCTCTTGTGTTTTTGTTTGACTTCCTGCCAGATTTGACGCGGCTCTCTCACAGCTTATGAAAAAATTAAAGCTCACGCTGAAACGATTGCTGCACGGAGCGAGCCTTTGTGCCGCTTCACGGCGCTTCGCAGCTGATGTGACCGAGAGCGTAGTTTAACAAGGGCGCCGATTAGAAGCGCCCATCATTCCACGGCGCTTCGCGGTGCATCGTCACGCTTCCGCGTCTGGTGTGTTCCAGGCGTTAGGCACCCCATTCAAATTTGCCCATTTGTGATGTCACAAAAGGCTGCACAAAAGCATGCCAAGGGTGAGTTTTGCATAATATGTCCCCTTTAAGTTTTTCAAAAAGTTGTGTGTGCTTAGGTTATATTTAAGTTTGGTTAAATTGTATGAAATTTCTCTTAGCCAGTTAGTACCAAACTTTTCAGCTTCAGATCTACAAAATAACAGTGTAACAGTTTTTTTAGCCCCATTTTCAGTCTACACCTAACACCAAGAACACAATTACACTGAAATATAATGATAGCACAAACAGCTCCTGCAATCATAATCCTATTTTCATCCATTTCTGACCACCGATTGAAGTAATTACTGCAAAAACATCCTACCAGGAATCGTCGTCTTCGTCGTCTTCCTCCGCTTATCCGGGTCCGGGTCGCGGGGGCAGCATCCCAACTAGGGAGCTCCAGACCGTCCTCTCCCCAGCCTTCCCCACCAGCTCCTCCGGCAGGACCCCAAGGCGTTCCCGGACCAGATTGGAGATGTAACCTCTCCAACGTGTCCTGGGTCGACCCCGGGGCCTCCTGCCGGCCGAACATGCCCGAAACACCTCCCCGGGAGGCGTCCAGGAGGCATCCTGACCAGATGCCCAAACCACGTCAACTGGCTCCTTTCAATCCGGAAGAGCAGCGGATCTACTCCGAGTCCCTTCCGAACGTCCAAGCTCCTCACCCTATCTCTAAGGCTGAGCCCAGCCACCCTACGGAGGAAACTCATTTTGGCCGCTTGTATCCGCATCTCGTTCTTTCGGTCATTACCCAAAGCTCATGACCATAGGTGAGAATTGGGACATAGATCGACCGGTAAATCGAGAGCCTGGCTTTCTGGCTCAGCTCCCTCTTCACCACGACAGATCGGCTCAGCGTTCGCATCACTGCAGACGCCGAACCAATCCGCCTGTTGATCTCCCGATCGCTCCTACCCTCACTCGTGAACAAGACCCCGAGGTACTTAAACTCCTCCACTTGAGGTAGGACCTCTCTCCCAACCCGGAGTTGGCAAGCCACCCTTTTCCGGTCGAGAACCATGGTATCAGATTTGGAGGTGCTGATCCTCATCCCAGCTGCTTCACACTCTGCCGCGAACCTACCCAGCAAGAGCTGAAGGTCAGAGCTGGAGGAAGCTAAGAGGACCACATCATCCGCAAAAAGCAGAGACGAGATTCTCCTGCCACCAAACTTGACACACTCCACACCATGACTGCGCCTAGAAATTCTGTCCATAAAGGTAATGAACAGAACCGGTGACAAAGGGCAGCCCTGGTGGAGTCCAACCCTCACCGAGAACAGGTCCAATTTACTACCGGCTATGCGGACCAAACTCACGCTCCTTTGGTAAAGGGACTGAATGGCCCTCAACAGAAAGCCACCCACCCCATACTCCTGGAGCGTCCCCCACAGGGTGACCCTGGGGACACGGTCATAAGCCTTCTCCAAATCCACAAAACACATGTGGATTGGTTGGGCAAACTCCCATGCCCCCTCCATCACCCTTGTAAGGGTATAGAGCTGGTCCACAGTTCCACGGCCAGGACGAAAACCACATTGCTCCTCCTCAATCTGAGATTCAACTATCGATCGGACCCTCCTCTCCAGTACCTTGGAGTAGACCTTTCCAGGGAGGCTGAGAAGTGTGATCCCCCTATAGATGGAATACACTCTCAGGTCACCCTTCTTAAAGATGGGGACCACCACCCCGGTCTGCCACTCCACAGGAACTGCCCCGGATGACCATGCAATGTTGCAGAGACGTGTCAACCATGACAGCCCTACAACATCCATACCCTTGAGATACCCAGGACGAACCTCATCCGCCCCCGGGGCTCCGCCGCTGTGTAGTTGTTTGACTACCTCAGCAACTTCTGCCCCAGAGATTGGACAGTCCATCCCCAGGTCTCCCGGCTCTGGTTCCTCCTCGGAATGTGGGACTGAGGAGCTCCTCAAAGTATTCCTTCCACCGTCCGACTATAGCCCCAGTTGACGTCTGCAGCTCCCCATCCCCACTGTAAACAGTGTGAACGAGTTGCTGCCTTCCTCTCCAGAGGCGCCGGACAGTTTGCCAGAACCTCTTTGGAGCTGATCGATAGTCTTTCTCCATGGCCTCATCAAACTCCTCCCACGCCAGAGATTTAGCCTGGGCAACTGCCACTGCTGCACCCCACTTGGCAATCCGGTACCTGTCTGCTGCCTCCGGAGACCCACAGTCCAGCCACACCCTGTAGGCCTCCTTCTTCAGCCTGACGGCTCCCTGAACCTCTGGTGTCCACCAGCGGGTACGGGGGTTGCCACCACAACTGGCACCGGCCACCTTGCGACCACAGCTAGCAACAGCCGCCTCGACAATCGCAGAGTGGAACAAGGCCCACTCGGAGTCAATGTCCCCCACTGCTCTCGGGATGCGGTCAAAGCTCTGCCGGAGGTGGGAGTTGAAGACCATCTTAACAGGTTCTTCTGCCAGGCGTTCCCAGCAGACCCTCACTATGCATTTGGGTCTGCTAGATCTACGCGGCATCTTCCCCTGCCATCTGATTCAACTCACCACCAGGTGGTGATCAGTTGACAGCTCCGCTCCTCTCTTCACTCGGTTGTCCAAAACATACCGCCGCAGGTCAGATGATACGACTACAAAGTCTATCATTGACCTGCGACCTAGGCTGCCCTGGTACCAAGTGTACCAGTGGGCATCCTTATGTTCGAACATGGTGTTCGTCATGGCCAAACTGCTGCTTGCACAGAAGTCCAATAACGAAGCACCACTTGAGTTCAGATCAGGCGGGCCGTTCCTCCCAATCACACCCCTCCAGGTCATGCTGTCATTGCCCACGTGAGCATTGAAGTCCCCCAGCAGGACAATGGAGTCCCCTGATGGAGCACTATCTAGCACTCGTCCCAGGGACTCCAGAAAGGGTGGGTACTCTGAACTGATTTTGGCCCATAAGCGCAAACAACAGTCAGGACCCGTTCCCCGACCCGAAGGCGCAGGGAAGCTACCCTCTCGTCCCCCGGGGTAAACTCCAACACACAGGCAGAGAGTCTTGGGGCTAACAAAAAGCCAACCCCAGCCCTCCGCCTCTCACCCGGAGCAACTCCAGCAAAGGAGAGTGTCCAACCCCTCTCAAGGACTTGGGTTCCAGAGCCAATGCTATGTGTCGAGGTGAGTCCGATTATATCCAGCCGGTACCGCTCAACCTCTGCCACAAGCTCCTGCTCCTTCCCCGCCAGCGAGGTGACGTTCCATGTCCCAAAAACTAATTTTCTTGTCCGGGGATCGGACCGCCAAGGCTCCCGCCTTGGTCTGCCACTCGATCCACATTGCACCGGACCCTTCATGTTCCTCCTGCGGGTGGTGGGTCCACAGTTGGATGAGCCCATGTATCCGGTTCGGGCTGGGCCCGGCCGGGCCCCATGGGCGAAAGCCCGGCCACCAGGCACTCGCTCACGGGCCCCAACCCCAGGCCTGGCTCCAGGGTGGGACCCCGGTAACCCTCCGGGCCGGGTACTCCGACTCTTTGTTTTAACGTCCATGAAAGATCCTGCCAGGAATCATTTATTAAAATTCAGTTTGACTTTTAGAGATTTTAAGGCTCTGATTTTGGTGTTTTATGACTCAAACTTGATCCCAAATAGGAGAACCGTTGGTCCAAAGTGATCCAAAAAAAAAATTCATATTTCAACTAATAGTATTTAATTCTATGGATCCCTTTCAAGTTATCCTTATAAAGCATTCACTGTTCACTGAAAATATTTTATTTTCTGTTTATTTATTTATTGTGCAAAATACAGTTGAATTATTTAGACTACACATAAGCTACACGAGTGCAAAGCTGGTATTTTCATTCTATTTAGCATTTCCACCCATCCCCCACAACAGCTTCACTCCCATCTAAAGTGACTGTATCTGAGCTCTCCACATGATGTTGTCGGAGTTGTGTGCAAGCTGTCCGTCACCCACCTCAATCCATCTGGATGCAAGAGGCAGGTTTCTGCAAAATCCTGACAAAAAAACCCCAAAAACGAGATAGGAGTTGTTGTGTTCAAGTGGAGCTGGAGCTCAGATGCAGCTCTGGCAAATGACATCAGGGCTCACTCTGCTATGCATGCATAAGAAATTCAGTCATAATCTTGACCTTGAGTTCAAATCCAAATGCAGGGCAGCTGGTTTTATTCCTGAGCTGTCAAGAATTCAAGTTGGAAAAAAAGTTCCAGGATGTGACTCTCTGAGTTGTAAATTTGCCAAATGGTTCATGTTTTTATACAAATCATAGCTTAAAAACGGCCACACACATGGTTCCCACACATTTCTGCTTTTTCTTGGTTTGTTTATTGCAATAAAATAGTTCATTGCATGTGCAAAAGGTGCATTAAACAGCTAAATGTAAACTGCATGTCTTAAAAGGTAAAGAAACAAGTATGTGAGTGAACCTCTCACCAGGATATACTGGCAGCATATTAGTACTATTAAGATGGGCGTAGACTGTGCTATGATTTCAGTCGCTTTCAGGTCCATCTCAAAGTGGACGACCTTCTCACAGGACAAAACTCATGAGTCATATTCTCGTGCTGTACGACCCGATGCTCAGGTGCAACCTGACTGCTCTCACTGAACATGTGGTAGCAACACGTTGGACCTAAAAAAAATGCTAAAACAGCAGTTTTTATTCAACATACCAGACCTTCGAGTCTGAAAGCTAGGAAGAGAGGATACTGTTGGGCTGTTACTGGTGTTTTTTTCCTTAAGGGTTGCCGTAGTTGTAGGAGGACATGCAGCAATTTATGGGGGTTCGAGGTGGAAGAGGATGGAAAGGAAGAAAACCGAGATTTTGGGATGCATTTTAATTTGGCATAAACATAGCAAGTATGTTTTCTTGACAATCTTTACCAAAGATGATCTCTAAAAAAGCTCTGATGTTCCAGTTTCAGGAACTAGGAGTGAGCTAGAGCAGAGGTGCGTAGAACACGCAGATTTTGGAGTCTTACTTCCTGGTAGTCTGTCATCTCATCCCAGATTGGCTTACAGCAACACGACACTACCACTGACTCTGTTTGCTTTGAAACGCTGATGTTTTGTCTCCAGAAATAACACAAGCCTAAAGGAGTTCTGCCATGTGGTGGAGCTGCTAATGCTAGCTGCTACTAGTCAAGACACATTCTGCTCTCCTCTGCCAAACTAACAACAGCCTTCCTTGTCGTGAGTCAAAATGGGTGAGTCCATGAAAGGTAGGTGACAGTGTGATGTCACACTGTCAGGATTTTCTAATCCAAGCGTCTATTTTTACTCAGAAGTTAATCCAGGAAAAAGGAGTAAAAGACCTTGTTCACATTCCATACCATATTTGTAAATAA
>SSNQ01034444.1:684658-720170 GCA_006942095.1 Nothobranchius kuhntae
GCTTGATATCTGCACAGTTTATTACACTTTGTGCCGACTTTGAGACATTTTGGGATTATCTGTGTCTGTGTGTTAGAGAAAAAGAAAAGAGAGAGATATGGGATCGTTTGAGAATCTTTAATTTCTGAATTATAAATTCTAAACAATCTACCAGGACTACTCTGTGATGGATGAGAATGGATTTGGATGTTGTGTTGGTGCGTGTGTGTGAGTGTGTGTGTCTGGTTCAGATTCTCTAGGATGACGTAATCGAATCTGGTCGTCTTTGTTATGACTAGGTATCACGAGGCTTATAAAGTGATGACATGAGCCGCTATTTTGCCGTGTACGTACCCAGTGGGGGTCTCCCAAGTAGATCAGGAATTGCCAGGTCTGGAGACCTCGGATGTACGCTGGAGCTGTCGGTGCAGCGATCACAACGTTTCAAAACCCGTCTGGAGGGTCGACCCGGTACCGTTCAGCGGCGTCAGCAGGTGCTCTTATTTTGAAAGGACGTCGTCTGGTTGTTAAACGATGAAAATCTCCCGTTTCACAGTTCTTAGTTTAAAGAAAACGCATCCGGCCAGGCTGCGCTTGTCTTTAGGATGATGGTGAATAGAACTGAAGTCAAAATGGAACTGACTTAAAATGGCGTTGCCTTGTTTTATATCTCTGAATTGTTGATAAGTTTCAGTAAAGTAGACTGGACACTTGAAGTCAACACCAAATTCTCCTGCGGCAGCCGAAAGCTCTGATTGGTTGGAACAATGTGTCATGCGTTTCTATGGAGATGAGGATCAGTGTGTCTGTGCCGTAGTCCTGGTTTCATTAAACATAATTCATGACATATTTATTTCACAGATCATTCACTTGATTATTGTTGATCAACATCTGTTTTGCTTAATAATTTTAATCACAAATAAAGTACTTTGATTAAGTAAAGCTTCTTCTTCTCCTTCGGACTCTTCTACTGGAATGTAAACAGTCTGAGGAACAACCCGACCTTGGTTTTTCTACACGGTGTTATTGTGCCCAGGGGCCAGCTGTATGGAGTTGAAAACCATGAACTTCATAACCTTACAATATATATAAATATCCATGGATATTTATATAATCGATAGAAGTTCATACACCAACTGGCTTGGTCTATATTTAATCCAAAAGTTTATTTATTAATCCAGAAGATTTAAAGAGATCTTTGCTCGTTCAGTGACCAAATATACACCACTCTGTGTTTCATTTCAAAGAAGAGTCAGGTTTAAAATGTTAATTTATTACTAACAATTTAAAGATGACAATTTAAAAGACAATTCATAAATGACAATTTATAAAAGCTTTGATATTAAAACTTGGTATTAAAGCAACCTGTGTCTGGATGAAAACTAAAATGAAATGCGTGTGTTTGGATGTGTGAATGTAGTCTCAGAAGGTTTCTATGAGAGAGAGAAAACGCGTTCTGGGTGAAAGAATTTGTTTTGCAGCTAAGTTATTTCTTAAAGAAACAGGCATGCGGACGCAATCGGTCGGAAGTGTCTACCTCATCCAGTTAGGAGACCCCCTTTTTGGATCCGAGATGTCAGGAGGAGATGATGACCTCCAAGCACGAGGTGGGTAGAAGAATCTTAGTGTGACCAAATCGGTCCTGAGATGTCTCCGGGTCCCAACGACTGATGAAACTGGCTGCGTCTCAAAAATCAATAACTCTGAAGGAGTTTTGCGTCACCTTGTTGCAGATGGCATTTGTTGTTGAAGCAATTCTATCAGCGTGACAGAACAGCTTAGTAGAGGTTTCGAGCGGCCGACCCGATACTCTGGAACTCTCGTCGCCACGGAGAGATTCTGGTGAGCTCAAGAACTGAACTTGAACTGAGGAGTTTAGGTTTTAACATAACTCAGAACACGGCCTCTCAGAGATAGAAAGCTTTGGTGTTATGGAACAAAGACATGTGAGTGCAGTTACCTTTAACCTGATTTCAGTGTCCTGCATGATGTGTATAAGTGCACGTGACCTTCTTGTCACTGATCAAACATTACTGATTATCATAAATAATAATTATTATTAACCAAAGAATAATTAATTTCAGTAATTAAATATAATGAACCTGATGATTATTTTTGAACATTGTAATAAACAGTGAAAAGAGTTTATTAGAAATGATTCTTTTAAATCTTGAAGTGTCCTTCGTCTTGCGGATGGAACAGCGGTCAGATAAAGGCAGTCAGATTAAAGATGGCTTACAGCAGACTTTGTGTCTCCTGTAATGGATAATCTGTAGATAGAAGTACAGCCAGTACAGCTTGACCAGCTGAGGAAGTGTGACCTTTGGGTCACAAATGAGGCCATTCATGTCGCTACAGTTTTGATGACGCATTACACATGTTTTTATTTTTAATAGTCACTTCTTCTTTAATTGGCCCTTTTCTGATCCTCTTGCAGATTTTTCTGTTTCTCTTATGCTTTCTTTTTTTGCAAACACTGCTTCTGATTTTAGATAGATGTTTGGTAGACGACCTAAATTTGCAACAACTTTTAGTTTTGATAAAATTCACGTTATTATTTGTAACTTTCACTAACTTGCCTGCAAAGTCTCAATTGTGCAATTCTTCTGAACCTTACATCTATTGGTCAATGATGGACTCAATCACAATTTAGGTGCAAGATTCTGAAACCCCATCAACAAAGCTGTTTTAGGAATGTTAGATTGAAACACAAGCTAAACTCCACAACCAATGAGGTATCAGAATAAATAAACAGAGGTAATTTAAAACGTTAAAACGATTCACCATAATATTGTGGAATAGTGTGTGCTTGGTTCACACGGCAGGATATTTCTTCAGATTTTTTACCAGAATTCCTCTTTCTGACAATCTAAATTATGCACCTGATTATACTAATGGCTCTAAAGATAATCTTATCAGATATTCTTTCCATGTGTGGTGTGTTATGGTTATTCTGGTACACTTGGAAGCATATCAGGAACACCCCGATAATAAATCAAGGCTTTTAAACATGTTGAGTTGCTTGGTCTGATTATTTTTTTTTAACCAATCAGAAAAGTGAGGTGACAAAAGCGTTCTTTTACGCTTGTCCTCAACTGTGTTTGTTTACTTTGAAGTCACGTTCAATTTTGCGAGACTTTCCATCTGACCGGGGAATGTCTGTGTGTGAAATCAGTTTGTTTGTATTCATGTTTGTATGTAGTATTTGCCAAGATGCTGCACACCACACACTGTCAGACCAAAAACTGGTACATCCATGAATTTTGAAAATCTCTATGTATGTGGTCTCTCCTGCTTGCAAAATCGATCGACCTTTAAAAATGTTGTCATGTTAACCGCATCTAATATTTTCCAGGTTTTTCCCTAACCCACCAAACTTCAGAAAGACTCTGAAAGTCTGTTGAGGTATCTAGAGCCAAACTGCCAGTAACAGGACTAGTTGCAGATCTTTTGAATCACGAGAAGCTGCTGGAAGAAGCTACTGTCAATTTTTCTTTGAAAATGATTGCTTGATCTAAAACAGTAGTTGTAGCACAGTTACTTCCATGTGAGAGTAAAAGTGATGCTGATAAAAACCTACCTTGCTGCTGGAGCTCTTCGCTTGGTTGAGACAAAGTCTTTGGTCCATGTGTGATTAATTTTGATTCATTAATTTTAACCACTGCTGATAATAAAGGGCATCAACTATGAAGATGCTAAAACTCCACCATCTAGACATCACAATATCAAGCGCCTCATAGTCAAAACAAAACTTACTGCCACGTTTTGCCACCACAAGGACATCACGGTTTTTCATTCACATGTAAGTACTCATGATGCTTTGGTTGATCAGAGATTTATTTCTGCCTTGAGCTAACAAACAGAAGACCTTCATCCTGCAACATGACACTCCAGAACATCACTGTTGCCTCCAGCTGCCAACTCTTTGTTGACGCCACATTTTTCTCACATTTGAAGCTGCAATAAATAGAAAACAAGAGGTTTATTCTGTTGTGTCCCCTGTTTTTGTTTTGCCTTTACAATCTACATTATTGAGCTGTCATCGTGTCAGACCAGATGTTCTGCAACCTTGATGGAAGCAAATAAATGCAGCATTATATTAACATAAAAAATCGGAGTGATTATTCAAATGGTGCTGTCAGATTTGTGAAGGGTCTGCAGGAAACATGCTTGAGAACAACTAAAGTAGAGGCGGCGGTCTGGCTCCATGTACAACACAAATGTACAAAAAAAAAAAACAAAAAAAGGACAATTTGTATAGAACGGTAGCAGTAGATGCATAACAAGCATGAGGTGAAGGTAATGCAGCATTCACACCATAACACACACTAGGATACTAATCTTCTCATGATGGATAAAGAGTTAAAGTCTATTTCTAAGGATTCGTGACACATTCTGACACTTTTTAAGACGTGTTATAGAAATTTTAGTAAAAAGCATAAATCAATCAAATTTCTTATTATTCTTTGTAGATAAAAATGTTGTGCTGTGTTGGTGTTTATTTACAAAAAGCCTTTCATGATGAAGCAGATAATCATTGAGATGAGTTGCATTTAGCTATTTGAAGAGACAATGTGTAGTTTTTACTGTTAATCTTTGGAAATATCCATCAAAATGTTGTTAAAAATGAATTAAATGATGCCCAGTTGTTGAAAAATATTGGCTGCGCAGGGGGAGGGGGGAGATGGCTGAAGCAGAAACTACCGTTGTTAAAAGAAATGTGTTTAACTTTGAAAATGTGGGCGCAATTTTAATTGTCAAAAACTCCAGCGAACCATTAGTTCATTTTGCTCAAATAGAAATTGAGGCCTGCCTCTAATTCTGGTCCTCCTTCCAATAAAGGCCTGGAGCTTGATGAGCTTGAGTCAAATACAGGCCCGGGCCTGTATTAGAGGATTTACGGTAAATATATAACAAGCCATTAACTTTTTAAATTGTGTACATATTTGTTAAATTAAATACGTAAGCGAGTTAATATCCTTAGCCCCCGAATTAGCATGATTACCTGTCGTGTGGACTGGGCTTTAGCAAAATAACCTGTGGTGTTCCACAGGGTTCAACATTAGGACCTAAAAATTGTAAAAACCTTAGAGAAAGAATTACCAAAAGACAGTTTTTGCTTCAGATATTGACACTTAATAAATATCTATCAAAGACTAATGTAAAGATTGAAATAGCAAATTCAATAAGTTATTTAATTTTTCATTTACAAATCCTCTAGAAAACCCAGTACTTACTAAGTGGTCTGTGTTTGCATTGCAGCTTCTTAGTGGTCTACACCCCCCCAAGTTGCTTCATTGCACAATCAGTTACCCACCCATTTACACACACATTCACACGCTGGTGATGATGAGCTACAATGTAGCTATAGCTACCCTGGGGCTTACTGACAGAGGCGAGGCCTGTCATATCATTCTCCACCGGTCCCTTCGACCACCACCAGCTACCACCACTAGTACTTAACTAATATTATAAATATTATAACTGTTTATTAGGGCAAAGTCTGCACACAGTTCAAGATTTTTCTCCTTAAAAAGCAAATTCTAATGTATAAAATAAAAAGCACCTTAACAAAACCATTACAGCACTAGTAATAAATTGCATCCCTTACAGGATTTTACATCACAACCCGCTGAACCCTTTTCTTCATTCGCTCAACAGAAAATATGAATATCTTGGAGAATCAACCGAGCTCATTTTTATTACCCCACATCATACCATGTTTTACAGCCACTGGCTCCAACAGTAAAAACGTGCATACTGATGGTAAATACTAGAAACTCTCAGCATGGAGCAAAAACAAAACCCTCCAATAACCCGTCTGCCAAGACGGCGTGCAACAAAGCAAATGTGAAATCTGAAATGTCAGATGCATTAGAGCTGCAGAGGAACAAAAAGTACAGTTTCTACATTTTCAATGCTAATTATCATATTTGGTATGCATTCTGTGCAGTGTCAGAGCATTTTAGACAGGAGAAAACAAGATATGTGGTGAAGAAGTGACCCTGTAGATAAAACCTTCTGCTCTGTTTCGTTACTAATGCAGTGGCAGCTTCCAGAAAAGGTGAGAGCTGCCTTTAAACTGCCTGATAAATGTGAGTGCTACATGGCTTTTTCAGCCTTGTGATTCTTTGCGACTCATCCAAAACTAGTCTGCTTTTTTCCTTTAATCACACACATTTCCTAAAGACCATTTTCTGTGTGCTAACTTTTTTTCTCCTCTCCTTGCCACTGGGCATCGTCCAGAATCTATTCAGGATCTCCACTCTGATAAAAATCAATTGCCACTGTAAATTCAGAGAGATGAGTGATTGCACATAGCACAGGCTTTCCTTTGGCTGGAAATTACGTGTTCATTTGTGCATGTTTTTTTTTCCTCCATCTTTTAATCCAACCCTTGAAGCGTTTCATGATCACAGCAATTTTGCTAAGAAGCTTACTGAAAACCCACTTTGTCAGTAATATGAAGCGGTTCTATGACCTGGAATCCTAACAGGGATTCAAAATTAGCTACTCTAGCCTTTAAATTTAAAACAATGCAGCAACATATTAAGATCATCTCCTCAGAAACTGGAAATATTTTGTCTTAAAAGAGTGAAAAGTGCCTTGCAGCTTGCCTCAGGTGATACTCAGGCACTCTTAGCTGTAGGTGTTGACGACATCAGCTGCAGAAAGGTAAAGGAAGCTGCAGAGAAGAGAATTCTTGCAGACTGCGTGAACTGCATACCAATAATCTCACAACACAGTCTTCATAGGGGTGTAATTTTCCTAAAACCAGATAAAGCAACAGGGTTTGAAGTATTGTCCAGACATTTTTCTCCATTGTTAGAAAGAACACAGATTATTGGTGCAATATTAATCTCTGAAAAGGTCAACAGAAAAAAGAGAAAAATAGAGTTGATGGGAAAGGGCTGCCTTGTTATTTGCAGTGCTCTAATTGACGTTAATTAACTCATCAGTCACGAACAGAAGAGTATGACATGGGAAAAATATTGGACGTGATTCCTAGAGTGGTGGAGCTAAGAAAAAATATGCATTGTGAAAAGAAACACGTTTTTTATATGTGGCAGGATCATTACATTTAGTAATATTTAGATAATGTTACTTAATCACAAAAGAAGGGGCTGAGGCAAAAGAGGGCACAGTGGCATGAAGGAAAAATGTAATGTGGCTGAATCTATACAGGAAGATGAGCTAAAAGTGTGAAAAGTACCTGAATGGATGCACCTGCATTCCTAAAAAGCTTACATCAAGAGTTTTCATCCTCCTGCAGAAAAAAGGAAGAATCTTTTTTTGTTTCAAAATTCCACTTCACATAGATTTTTAACCACTTTTATATTAAAAGCATGAAACAAAGTGGAGTTGAGGTGTCTTTTCTCTGCTTTAAAACTTCCTTTTCATATCTGTAGTTATTCAGATGAGTGATCCATGCAGATCAAAGTCGTATCCAACGGGATGTCATCCGGGGTGTGACCATTGCTTCCTTAGATTTATTCAGAATTTTCTTAAAAGACCTCACAAATGCCTGGAAGCTAGGAGCAAGAGTTGGGACTTTACCCGTTTTGCATTGATGTCTGTTCCTGTTTTTGTTTAAACTCCCTCTGCCACCAAAACCAAATTAAGTGAATGAAGTAGTTTTTCACTATGACTAGAGGAGACTATCAATGTGTCACAAAGCTAATTTATGGACTTGCAGCAGGAAGTGTAACTTTATTTCTGTCCTTAAAATTGTTACCCACCAGGGGAAAGTTGATTAGAATGCAATTTCTAAAAGGGAGGAAAGTTGATTTTAAAGTCCAACTTCCTAAATTCAGAAACGCTAAACTTGATACTGATACAAACCATTTGAACACATAATGAATTTGAAACATTTTCTTATAACAATTTAAAGGGAACATCTTATGCAAAACTCATCATTTGCATATTTCGAGCTGCCATTAGGCCTCTACTGCAACTTGCACCAAGCGTCCGTCCATTTTCTGTCAGTGCCTAACCCAGCTTTGCATTAGCGTCACGTTGTCGGTACAGGATCTGCTCAGGTGCAAGATCGGCTCGGGGTCCTTCGACTGCCAATGACGTCAAAGTAGTTGATTGGCTGAACATGAACCTTACGGAAATTACGTAATCACGTTACGTTGTTATCACGTTACGTTGGTCTAGGCACATTTTTCTGTTGGAAAGATGGACAACTTTTACAAAGAAATCCATCATTACCTCTTTGAAAATACACTTTAAGCATAGAGCTGCATGTATATTAGGGCTGAACGATTAACTGCATGTGCAATTAAATTGCGATGTGACAAAAGGAGATTTTCTAATCGCAAAGGCTGCAATTTGGCAGCGAGTGGTTAGCGCAATGCTAATATAAGTGGAAAAACCCATAGGAATGCTAATGCTAATATCACCGATTACATTCCTACAAATTATGAATTAGAAACGTGCCTAATTATTACATTTGGAGTCTAATAGAAAGTAAAACTACCATCAATCAAATAAGCACAGCCAGGCATTTTAGTAAAGCCAGAAAACTTTTAACTCCAAAATTTTGGCTAGCAGCTATGAGCGTAACTGAACTACGCATGGACAAGACGTCAAAACCTCTAAACACAAAATACTTCAATAAACGGGACACGCTTCTTTCCTGCAAATACAATTTCACAGGTGTTGCTAATACCTATGATCCTTCAAGGGATGTGCTCAGAGGATCAACATTATGAATACAATATAGTGTTTTATTTTACAAATACTATTATAAACACAAACTTACGTCGTAAGAAACATTATTTTAATATCGAAACTGCTAAATTCTTTCCAACAGTATAGATGTGTAGTGTATTTTGTCCGAGTGGGTTTGCCGTACTTTGACGTCATCGGCAGTCGAAGGACCCCGAGCCGATCTTGCACCCGAGCAGATCCTGTATAGCCTGGCAAGCCAGACTAAATAAATGTATTATTTAGTCTGGCCATGCTCCATTGACGGCTCTTGGTTGTGGGGCGGGTTCTACCGTTGTCTTTCAAATGATCTCCGCATTCCACTGGACAATCAATGTGACATACTCTTGTTTCACTCTGTTGCATCATCCCACCCACCAGGCATATAGAGGGCCCTGATTGACCCACAAAGCAGATAAAGCTCTGTGATTTGTTCACTAAGCAGATAGAGCACTATGATTGGTCCACCATTATGGACCAATCACAGCTCTTTATGTGTTTGAAACCCCTCTAGAGAGCTGTGATTGGCTAGCCAGAGTCCTGGTTGGAGCTGCTGAGGTTCCAATGGAGCATGCCTAGACCATTCTTTGCAAAGCAAGAATTTGGTCTAGTTCACTAGGCTAGATCCTGTACCGACAACGGAACATAATAGAGGTGTTTTTCCCGCCAGCTCCCTTCCCACTGGGAGCGTTTTAGGCGTGAACTGGGAGCAAAAGCGTTCCACACAGCTTGTCCTATGAGGTCGCAAAATTACAGAGAATTGCAACATCACGAGTGATTTTGGCAGTTCCTGCGATAAGCAAGGAGAAAGAGGGCAGTATGTATCCAACAAGGTCTGTGGTTTCTTTTCTGTTTTGTTTACCTCAGCTATAGAGGCTTTACAGGAAATGTTGTACTTTGTTTACTAGTTAAGCAATTGGAAATCTGCATGCCACGTTTATTAAGAAAGTTTCTAAATGTTTTACACAGTTCCTGTGTTTGACTTCCTGTCTGGCCCAATCTGAACTGCTGACTCGAAGCGCAAGCATGTTCCTGCGCTTTTGGGACACTTCCAACACTTTTCAGCCAGGTGAAAGGCACCCATTGCCAGCTTTTTGCTGCATAAACTGTTTCTTGGGAGTTACGCAACACTTTTGTGTCTAGTAGAGCCGACCAAGAGGCAGAAAGTATATTTCACATGGAAATTACATTTAAAGTCTATATTTTAAGCTCTACGCTTCCAAAACACATCAATCTTCGCAGTTTAGATCGGGTCAGACAGGAAGTCAAACACAAAATCAGTGTAAAACATTTGGAATCTTTCAAAATAAAAGTCACGTGCATTACTTCATTTCCTGCAAAACCTCCATAGCTGAAGTAAATGGAACAAAAAATGAACCACAGAGCTTTTTGGATAAATTCATCTGTCTTTCTTCTTGCTTGAGTAAAAGAAGTTAATTTACATCTAATTAAGTACCCGTGAGACATTAAGATTCCATAGTGAATCTGAAATCAATCTTACGGACCGTTGAGTTATTTAACCAGAAGATTGGAACTTTTTATTGCAGGGATTATGTAACACTTGTATTAAAGGCCCAATGTGTGATATTTCATCTTATAAGTTATCAAATTTCTTGTATCACATTCTCAAATTTGTTTTTTTTAATGATAATTCAAACAAGCATTTATTCTAAGCATTATTATTAGCTTTATATTTTAATATTTTAGACAAAAGAAGCAGACCGGTGCTCCATATGGCATGCGCCATCTTAAAATACAGTGACCTTTTAGGGACATACAACATATTAAGCTTCGCATTTGATGTTTGCGTTTTTAAATGATGTAACCTCAAACAAACAGCAGGGGGCAGAAGTGCGCCTTGTAAGCATGCAGTCTGACAAAGTAACTAAGAAGAAGAAGAAAGTAGCCACACCGTACTTCTAGCGATGGAGGATCACACATATTCTACAAGCAAACTTGAGAAACGGGATAGTTTGTCTCATCCAAGTAAAAGAAAAAGGATTTTGAAAAGTGAACAAGACCGACTTTCCCTTTGAAGCTCCTCGACTCTCTCCTCATCAGCTCTTGAAAGCGCCGATCTTCTAGACTTTATTGCAGCTCTGCCTCTTCCTCTTGTGCGTGGGACGTTGCGGCTGGTTTGAGCAAATTCGGCTCCTTCATCTTGGGATGCTTGCCCTGCTTCTGTCGCATGTCTAACACCTCTGCCTCTCTGTGCGCTGGCACACGTCTGTCCTCTCCCTCTTCCTCGCCCTCTTCCTCTCCCTCGTCCTCTGTCTGTCTCCACTGATGAACCATCGGATGATATCTGACTCTGTTTACGGAGAGAAAACAATTACAGACTACACTACCTTGTATATTTCCAAAATGGCAAATAGAAATATAACATTTCTCAAATAAAATGAACAAAATATTGTCATTTTTTGTAGTCAGAAGTCATCACTAACTAGCTGCCGTTTGCTATTAGCAAACATAACTGACATAAAAAGTTTTTCTTATTCAAAACCTATTTAGATTAAATTAATAAAATAAGTTAGATGAAAATAACTAACCTGTTCACTGACTTGAAAGCTGGAATTAGATGATGACATGCTGCCGTTTACAGCAACACGATTTTGTATTGTATTTGTTATATTTGTTAATAAAGTTTTAAATAATGATTAAAAAAAACCCTTTTTGATCCTCGGGGGCTCCAATAGCTGCAATACCGACTCTAAACTGCGTGGTGCTAAAGAGTCGGATCTTTTTACTATGATTTCTGTGAATTTCACACACGGGGCCTTTAAGTCAGAGACAAGAGAAGAGAGAGTCCTTTAAAACATTTAAGATGATTTATTTCTAAACAATTTAAACAATTTTAAACAAGACTAACTCTACTCTAAATGATGGATGGATCTGGTGTAATGAGATGGATGGTGTATGTGAGTGATGTTATTTTCAGAACTCTCGCATCCGGAGAAGCAAGTCTGAATGATGTTGTGATGTTTTGCTTCTAGCTATGGTCAGAGTTTGATCAGAGTTTCATAAACACATGAGACGCCGTATTTGTTGCTCCACACATACCCTAGAAATGAGACCGCCATACAGATCCAGATCGCCAGGTCCTCGGACCCCCCTTTCGGTATAGGAGCCGGCGGAACAGCGTCAGCAGTACGATAAACTAGTCTTTGGATTGTCTCCAGGTAAAAAGCGACAGGTGGTTCACAGCGTCAAAAGGGACCCCCCTTGGGTCAGTGACTTCAGCTTTTATTCTGAAAGGAACGTTGCTTGGTTGGTAAAATGCAACAGATTTTATCCAGCTTGTTGGTTCTCATCTTAAAAAGAGAAGTACAGATGGCCGGTCCGATACTTCGCTTAGCATGCGAACTCCAGTGAGATCTTGAGAACTGAACTTAAGATGGCGTTGGAACTGGATTTATTAATCTGGATGTTTTGATTTCTGGTCGAATCAAAGCTGGCAGATTTATAAACACCACAGAGACTCTGCCACGCTTCAGAAAGGAAGGTTCTGATTGGATCAGTAACAGCGATGTGTCATGCGTTTACATTATTGTGTAGTCAGCATGTCTAGTGCACTCGATTAAAGTCATATTACTTATTAAAGCATATTAATCATAGCATTGTTATTTCACAGATCGATCAACATTATATTATTGATTAACACTTTGTATTGATTAGCTTTATTAAAAATAGAGTTCTTTGATTTACTAAAAGAAAAGAGTCCTTTGTCTTCATTCTTCTCTTGCTGGAAAGAAAACAGTTTTAGAAGCAAATGCACGACCTTGAGGCTGTCTCATGCAGCCTAGTACTGTGTCAGAGGTGTCTGTGGAGAGAGGGTAAATAACCTTGGAGGAATAGCTCCTTCATCACGTTACTCTTGTTATTGTGTGGACTTCTAAAATCACGGGTGGTGTTGCAAATTTCCTGCGATCTTGTGACCTCAGCTGTGTGAAACGCTTTTGCTGCCGTTTCGTGTCAGAATCGTCCCCGGTCTGAAGGGAGCGCGCAGGTATAACGCCTTCAGTCCTCAGGTGATTTTAGCTTAAAACTAACCTGACCTTAAAGGTGGCAACTGATTTGCTTTGCTTTAAGGAATGCTAAACCTTTAATTTGACATTTTCTTGACAATTAATTAACAGCCTCCCCATTAGCTCGATCCCCCTGACGCTGATCTTCAAAAGAAGAAGAAGAAGAAAAAAAAAGAACTTATTGGTTGTTGACCAAAAAGCCGTTCACTGATATTTAAAAATCTGACCGGTCCTACTCCGATGCCGATGGATTGGCACATGAAGTACATCCAGAGCACAGGAGAGTCACAGCAGACCAATTAACCTTTCACTGATCCCACTTATCATAGAGGGCCACTTCAGGCATTAGGAGAGACAGTCCAAGTGAGTGAAAATGAAGTGATGAAGTGTGTGCATAATCAAGACGGAGTGTGAGTGCACACCCACACATACACACACACCCAGATCAATGGGCTGCATCATTAAAAACAGTGACAGGCAACATGAATAAAGCTGATTTTCCAGTTACAGTATAATAACAAGATGAGAAAATGATGTGAATGATATCTTGGTGCACACCAAACCGTTCCAGTCAGGGAAGCTGCGCAGGGAGGGTTGGAGGACTACGCCTTGAAAATTTTCCCCAAATTTCAGTCCTGTGGAATTCATCGGGACAGCCCTCCATGCAGCACGCCATCCAAATGATCCATCAGGAGACAGCTCCAGAAATCTAATGTCCATGACTCAGTGGGTCGGAATAGTTCCAGCTGTTCAGCCAGGACCTTCAAAACATGAGGCTGGGAAATGTAATGACATTTTACCATAATGCCTTATAAACGGATCAGCGAAAGATCAGTTTCTTTGGCATCAACGTTTGCTTTTAGGAGGAATTTCTGTAGCTTAAAGAACAAGTTCTCTTGTTTTTGAAATTGATCAACCACTCCGAGTTTAGCATGCAGGCTGACCGTAAAAGTACTCTTCAACACTTATTTCCTGCTTTAGCTCATGATAGAAAATAGACTGAGAAACGTTTGGTTCCGAAAATCCTGACAGATCTACATCACGCTGTCATATTCATGGACTCACCCATCTTGGCTCAAGGCGGGGAAAGCTGTTGTTGGTTTAGCGTCCAGGAAGACAGCAGAACTCCTCCAGGAAATTACTTGTGGAGGTAAAACATCAACGTCACAGAGCAAAGGGAGTCAGTAGTAGAGTTGTGTTACTGTTAGCCAATCAGAGGCGAGATGTCCAAATATCAGGAAATAAGACTTCAAATCCTGCCGTTTGACGCTACTTTCTCCTCCAGCTGGATTCTACTCTGACAGGTGCACCAGAGCTTTTTTTCCCTAGAGTACAACTTACAAGGCGTTCATTCCTACTACAGAGACCACTGCAAATGTATTAAAATATGAGTAAAGTTGACCTTTAACACAGATGTGTGTAAATTTTATACAACGTTTTCCTTGAATTACATCAAAGTAATAAATAGGTAAACCCATGGCAGAGCTTCTGGTTTCAAATGCAGAATAATAGTCGTAAGCCAACCTGTAAGAAAGAGCTCAACTATCACATGAGTTTGTTTTTTAAGACTTGTGATAGAAATTTGGAAATTTTACAGAATTATCTGATCCATTTACCACCTTTTTTACCCTCAGCTCGCTGAAAAATGATGGGTAATCACACCGGCTCCCCCGCTGCCCTCTTTAAGCCACCGTCTGTGGCGACGCGTCTAATGCAGGTAATTATGTGGGAATGAAAGGCTCTATGGCTTTATGGATGAAGATTGGCATCTTGATGGATGCAGTGGTGGATGGGTAAGGGGAGGTGAGCTGTGTCAGCTTTACAGGTGAGGCGGAGAAGTCACGACTAAAGGGGGAGGAGGTGGGGGCACAAAACACACTCATGTGAAAACCCACTTTTCTGGAGAGTGTAAAGGAGCTGTAAACACCGTACTGCAGGAAAATAAAACGCATCCTGTGGCAGCTGCATGTGTTTTTGCCTTAAAGTCCACGCACAGATCAGAGCAAAGATCTTGGGTCAGCTGGGTTTGCAATATTTTAAAACTTTAAAAATCTACCACATTTGTTTTCTGCTCCCCTTGTGTGGCACACTATTGAATCCAGACATGCTCAGAAGGATGCGCGATCTAACGTTTAATCTAGTTTCTGATTGGTTATGTGCTTTTCCATTTCTCAAACAAGAATTTATAAGTTAGAAGTAATATTTATCTAATTATCTGAATCATTTGTAAGGATGTGGCTTAAAAAATAGTAAAACGCTTTAGAAAAATGCTGCATTCAGCTTCCGAACATGTTTTAGAAGCACAACGACACACTTGCAGCATAAAGATCACTCCTCTGTTTGCAGAGGAGGGTAAAGCAGCACCATTTCGCTGCTGGACTAACAAACAAGTCCTCCTCTTCCAGTTGCACCTGTGCCTTCTTAGAAAAAAAAATCTAATCTGTCATGCTGCAAAAAACACGTGTGCAGGCGTAGACTGGGACGTGTGAAGCAGATGCTCTCTGTGTGAATTACAGAGGAATAAAATCAAAGCCTCGTTGTGATTTAGTCACATTATTATTATTTCTGAGAGTTTTGAACATTTTGCTAAACTCATGCATTGTTTTTCATTACTTTGGTTCCAGAATCTTGTATTTTTGAGTGGTATTGAGAAACTGTTCACCAGACTTTCTGAACACCTTTCAAATATTTTCTTTTTGCTGCTTTTTTATATTTTTGTTTACTAATTTCCAACCTATTTCAGATTGCTCTTATCTCTCATACCTATGACCCAAAGGGGTTCAAACGAAGGCGTATGAAGCATTCATTCCAAAATAGCCTTTGAACTCTAGAGATGAACCAGATGACATATAGATAGCTTCAGCGGAGAACTTTGTAGCTTGTCACAATTTGTTCTAATTTGGAGTTTGCTCAAAATATAGTTATTAAGCACTCATAATGTAAAAGAGCTATGGACAATAGATAATCAGCTGAGGGCCAATGCACCTCTGAGGTCTTGGCTAGAATTAATAATTATTTTTGTAAATGTTTAATTGAAGATCTGTTTATCTATAGCCTGTTTTTTTGCCCTCAGTGTGTCCATTTTCTATTTATTTGAGCAAAACTTGCACATTAAATTATCATGTGCAAGAACCGGACAGAAAATTGGCGAAGAAGCCACAATCCAAAGAAAAAACTTTGAAAACCTACAAAAAAACAAGAAAGAAAAGAAAGAAAACATTGGTCAGTTTAATACAGATGAAACTCAAAAAATTAGAATGTGGTGCAAAAGTCCATTGATTTCAGTAATTCGGCTCAGACTGAGAGACCATCTAAAGCAGGGTTATTCATGGTCAGAGGGATACTCAACAAAATGACCTGGAAGATCGAGGTCCGATCCAGGAAGTGGGGGTGGGGCATTGCGCTGCTGCTGAATCGTCGGATCGGGGGGGTATGTGCTGGCGGTTCTGCACACAACACATAAGCCTACAATATAATGAAACAGCTGCACATCTGCGCTGTTCCTGCCCCTCCAGCTCGTCTGTCGGACCAGGTTGGTGGTGGTGGTGCTGTGTTCAGGATTGTGTTTTTCTTTTGAAGGAAAAAAGCAACTTGTCACTACTACCTTTTTATCTGTACTAGATTATGGTGATCTTATATATATATATATATATATATATATATATATATATATATATATATATATATATATATATATATATATATATATATATATATATATATATATATATATATATATATATATATATATATATATATGAATGCTTCTTTAACTGTGCCACAAAAACTGGACTCGGTTTACCATACATCTCTGAGATTCATCACAAACTGTGAATTATATTCACGAGTGGCAATAAGAAGACAAAATCGTTGGTATGTTTTTATTTACAAGGCAGTGTTTGGATTGTTACCTCCTTGTATTTGCACATTAATCACACGAAAAAAAAGTTCATTCCCATTCTTTAAGGTGTAACGATCAGTTGCTACTTTCTGTTCCTTTTGCTCGCACACAGTTAGGAAAGAGAGCCTTCGCCTGCTCTGCTCCTTCTGCTTGGAACCAGCTGCAGAAAACCTGGAAAACGACTGAGCAGGTTTCACTAAATGCCTTCAAAACCAAACTGAAAGCTTCAGAGACTGCTTTTAATGATTGAGTGTTTTATCATTGCCATCATGTTGTAACTGTTTGTATTTTTGCTGCCTCTTGGCCAGGACACCCTTGTAAAAGAGGTTCTTAACCTCAATGGGTCTCTATCCTGGTTAAATAAAGGTTAAAAAAATTGACACTTTGAGCCAAGAATATCGAACCTTTTCACAATATTCTAACTTTTGCACGAAATTCTAATTTTTTGAGTTTCAATGTATAGATTACAAGAACATTTAACATCTTGGAAACAAAATAAAAATGAATTAAGGTTAATCCTGCAAAAACACCTTGGATGAGAAGCAAAACATCTTTAAAAAACCAAACAAGCCCAGTTGCCTTCATTCAAACCCCTTTGGATTACCATGACATGGATGACTGAGAACCTTCACCAGCATAAATGAAGGGGACTTCAAAAATATTTACACAGTTCTAAATGTGCAAACGTTCACGTATGTTGCTTTGACATTCACCAGCTACTGAACTGTTATGCAACTGCACTAATTGTCCAGACTCGTTGAACTGTACTACTTGTACTCAACGTCAAAAGCCTTAGCTGTACTCGCTGTAAATGCCTTTATTGTTCTCATCTGTTAAAGATCTGAGCAGAATGTGAAGCTAAAGGCTGATGGTGACTTTAAAGGTGGAGGATTTTTCGTCCATGCAGAACAGCGACGTGCGTGTTGCACGAAGCAAGATTAATAGCTAGATCTGCCTCGATTTATCAACTTGTCTCAGGAGCTCACTCCCCACGTGCGCCGGTGTATTCAAGTGTGTCCTGAATCCTGGAAGATCTTGAAACCACTCAGTCTGCAAATAAAGGATTACTCTACGTTGTCCCCGAGGAGAGGAGACTTGCAAAACGATTTGAAATTGAACCGCTACACTTTGTGTTCAGCAAAAGGAAAAAGTGGCCTTTGTGCTGGAGTTAATTGTGAATAGAAAGAAACGTCAATCTTTTGTTGGGTGATTGTTAGATATTGGAGGTTGATTTATACCAATCACTTAGCAAAAGTAAAGTCAGAATACCATGTAAGACGAGGACACCTTGACTTGACTTGACTGAGAGGAAACGTTCCGCCGCCATTATCGCTGCAGTCATCTTTTCTGATAACCACTTAATGGTGTATTGACCACCTGATGTGTTTCCTCCAGGTTAACTTGGTACTGCAGAATGAGTTTCCGTCCTCTCGATACCGTCTCATCTCAGACGTTTTACAGTCCCCGGCTTTCAGAAAGCTCCCTCTCCCCACAGATGGAGCTCTTGTCATGAAATTTCCCCCCCCCCCCTCTTCTCTTCGGTCCTTTTGCAGTGTCGTTTTCACTTTGAGCATCCACTTTCCTCAAGTGAATCTCTTTCTCTTCAAACCTTTGTCAACCCCTTCCAAAAATGAGCTGATCGTTAGTTGCAGTGAGTGAAATTTCTTTTACAATTTTGTAGCCCGATGTCATTGAGAGTTGTAACATTCTGTGATTTCTTATTTGTTGGAAGTGATGTCTGCTTGTTTGGTGATGCAGCAAATGCTTTGATCAAATGCAAAAAATAAAAAAAATTATAATAAAAATTTACTGAAATAAGATTTTTTGCTTGAGTGGATTCCCTCTTTCTTTAGGTCTAATTTGCATAAACATGCTGTCCATATTAAAAATCCAACAAGGTCCCAAAGGCATCCAGAGGAAACGTCCAGCGTTGCAGCATCTGTTTCCTCCTAAGACAGGAAATTATTACATAAGCTTTAGTGAGAACACCTTTACACAAGAAGCACAGACTTAAATAACACTCCGTGGATTCTGCCTCAGTGAAGGTTATGATTGTGTTGAGTAAAAGTCTCTAAAAAAACCCCTGCAGGAATCAGTCTGAGTTATTTAAAGACCAAATTCACTGGGAATCGTTTCTTTTCCTGTTATTTGTGCAATAAAAAACATCTTAAATGTCTTTGCCTAGATTTGAACCCAAATCCTCCGTTTGAAACCCATCAGTTCTACCAGCTGAGCTACGCCAGTACTTACTAAAGATTGAATCAAATTTGTTGTTCCTCTACCGCCATTGTGCTCCGAGAGGAAGTAAATGGGCCAATGAGGTGGAGGGTAAGGAGCGGAAAAAACGTACCAATTAGAGGACAGAAAAGATCGGCCACAGGCCACGCCTCCAGAGTGCCAAAACTCCCAACAGCCGAGTGAGCAGAATCAGAAACCGAGCGCGCAGTGAGGCTGCTGCGCGCATGTTTTCCTCTGCCGTGTGCTCGTTGGCCAACGCGCGCAAGCAAGTTTGTCACCTGTGCACATCCCTGTGCGCTCACAGACATACTTTGCGCCCTCTCAGTGTACAAATGACCTGTCGCCATGTATATTTTCCACTCGAGAGGTTCTAACTTCCACGCGCGAGTCCCGTTCACACGCGCGATGTGGACCCGTGCACGCGTATTCCACGTGCGCGGGTTTTGGCACCCATCTGACGCCATAACTCTGAGATTCATGTGCATGCTGAACATGAAAATAGTCTTCTACCCCTGTTTCCTGCTTTAGCCGTTAAAAGCCAATAAGACGGGGAAAGGCTTGGATTAGCAAAAGCCACACAGATCTACGTCACTCTGTAAAATAGTAATCATGGACTCACCCAGCGTAGCTCTTGATGGGAAACGCTGTTGCTGATTTAGCGTCCAGGAAAGAGCAGAGAGCGACTAAGATGGTAGAAGCTAATCGTTGGCATTAGCGGTTCCACATCATGGCAGAACCCCTTCAGGCTTGTGTTATTTGTGGAGACAAAACATCAACATTGCAAAGCTAATCGAGTCAGTGGTAGAGTTGCGTTGCTGTTAGCCAATCAGAGGAGAGATGTCCAAATATCAGGAAATAAGACTTCTGTTGCTCCCCTCTGCTCTGGCTCACTCCAACTTCCTGAAACAGGAGCACCAGAGCTTTTATCCCGTCAAAGATTTTCTCACAAGGCATTCATTTCTACTAGAAACCACTGCAAATGTATTGAAAAAACAAGTGAACTTGGTCTTTAACAAAACGTACAACTAGAAGGATGCATAAAATATTTGTTTTTGGTTTTCTTTAATCCAAGGATGAATTTGTGCTTAAACATTCTCTGGACTATTTCAGTCTCCAATGAGAACTCTGCACTTGTTTCCTGGATTTGACCTTGTCCGCTTTTTTCCTACCTGTCTTTCTTTTTCTCTCAGGTGTCCGATGAGTCATCGGACTCCCCTGAGCCAGAGCCAGTCACCTGCATGGAGCCCTTTCTGGTGCGGAGGCTGTCTTGCCGGACAGTCCAGTTGCCCCCCTTAGCCTTTCGACAGGCAGAACAGTACTACTTCGACCGCAAACCCGAGCAAGACGCAGTCGCTGTTCCTCCTCGGCCCACAACACTGCCATTACGTGCACTGCCACTCATCGCCATCACCTCAGCTGACACCAGCAGGTGGGAGGATATGGGTCTCTACATCTTTGCATATAGAAAATGACTTTTAATAGAACAGGTCACTGGTATAAAGAGGTTTTAAAGTGAAATGGTTGGGTGGATTGACATGTTGAAGTAGCGGAGGGCAGACATTTACTAATGACACTGGAAAAAGAAAATGCCTGAAATGCTAGTCACCTACCCCAAGGCTAACTCTGGATGACGTGCCGTGTTTCTATGGCAACAATAAGTGATATGTGCTCAACCGTGAGACCAAATGACCACAAAGAGAGGAGAAAGTTAATGAATTAGTCTTCTTGTGTGCAGCCATTTAAGAAATGTTTGTATCAATCTGAGATGGCATTAAGCAAAGCTGACATGCATCCAGCAGAAATCATTTAAAACTTCTAAGAAACCAAGTGAAAGTGTCAAGAGGTCAGGCTGTTTTGCTGAGGAAGTCAGACTTGCACAGATTTCAGCTGTAGGCCCGGGGTTTCCACGAGGGATTGTGTACGGCTCTCTGCCACGCTCCGAAGAAACGTAATCAATTGTATCCAAAGCTCAGCCAGACAAAAGTGACCAATCAATCAAAAGATCAATAAATTCTGCTTTGTTCGTCTAAAGAAGAGCACCTTCTTCACAGATACAGAGTTTAGCTAAATCAGGACTCCAATCAGCAATATGGCTACAGTCTAGGTCTCTGAGCTACTTCCTTCTGAACGTTTCTGGATGGAGAAAAAAAAACAACACTTTTCTGGTAAAAGATAATGTTCAAAAGAGTCATTCACTTGTTTCAATGCATCTGCAGTGTTCTCTGGTATAAATGAATGTCTCGTAAGTCGATCTCTGTAGAAAAAGCTGTGGTGCTCCTGTTTCAGGAAGGTAGTCGGAGGAGTGGGCATCAGAAAATGGCAGGATTTGGAGTACTACTCATCAATATTCATGATATGCATGCATCTCACCTCTGATTGGCTAACAGTAATGTGACTCTTCCACTGCCCCGTGTCACCCTTCTTTCTTTGGTAAAAATTGCAACATAGATGTTTTATCTTCACAAATAACACAAGCCTGAATAGCTTCTGTAATGTTGTGGAACTGCTATTGCTAACTGACAGCTTCTACTAGCTAAGATGTGCTCTACTCTCTCCTGGACATTAAATCCATGGACATGAATATGTAGAAGCTCCACTGGATGCTGGAGAGCATGGCATATTCGCCGCCATATTGGGTGGGTTCCTCACGCTCCCAACCCAACACAGAGTGAGCAATTGTGTGCCTGCCGTTGCAACAACAGTTGTACTATTGAAAACAGATCCAGTGGGATTACTATTGACTTTTGTAGCCTACCTGTTGGGATTTTGTATTTTAATTTATTTAGTTAAATTATATTTATATTTTAATTATCATGCCATACTATATGTCTGACTTTGTAAAAAAAAAAAAAGGGGGGGGGGGCATAATAAAATGTATTTTTTAGCTGGGTAAGCACCTTTCTCAGTGGAAATAAATGCACTGGGGGCAAATGGGGACTCAACCAAGATGGCGGACTGCTGCTACACCAGGTCCAATAGGCAGCACCAGTCCTACCTATATGTCTGTGATTAAGGCCTAGTCCACACGTAGCCGGGGTTTTTTAAAAACGAATGTCCGCCCCTCCAAAAACTTGCATCCACACCACCTTGTTTAAAAAAAAACTGTCCACACGTACCCGGATAAATACGTTGTTAAGGACATGCCAGACCTGTAGGCGGCAGTACTTCCCCCATTCTTAACCTCGTCCTTCGTCTGTGGTCTTCCGCAAGGAGCAGTAATTCCGCTCGCAAAAACAAACAAGCAAAAAGCGCTTGGACAATTGATAAAGCGAGCGCAGCTCTGAGGGCATCCATGCTGTCGGCTAGTGTAAACACAGGTCGCACACGTGATGTCAGCATGTTTCTGTCACGGAAAGTGACGTTGCGGACCTTAAAACTCCGGTTTTGTCCGTCCACACGCAGACACCCAAAACGGAGAAAACGCAGATCTTCACTTTGGCCGGAGTTTTTAAAAAGATCTGTTTTCGTGTGAAAAAACTCAGTTTTCGTGTGGATGACAGGCCAAAACGTAGAAAAATATCTACGTTTTGGCAGATCCTCGGCTACGTGTGGACAGGGCCTAAGTCAGCACAACCTCCACAGTCATGAGTCAAGGAGGATGAGTCCATGGATGCTTATTTTACAGAATGATGAGATCTATGTGGCTTTCTCTGACTCAACCATTTCCCTATTATTATTATTATTATTATCATTATAATTATTATTGTTATTAATTTTTTTTAGGTTGCTTATGCAGGTGATAGGAGTAGAAAACCATTTTCTCATTCAGCATGCCTATGCAACTCAGAGTGACCAATCATATTTCAAAAACACTTTTGCCCAACATGACTTAATGCTTAAACCCAACATGCATGTGTTTGGTTTATGGGAGGGAACTAGGCTACCTGGGGAAAACCCACGCATGCATGCGAAGAAAATCCTGTCTCCACAAAGAAAGACCACTGCCAGGATGTCATTGAGATGTGTAGAGTCATTCAGCCTGAGGCAGAAACAGAAACTTCAACATCAACAGGAACTCAAAGCATAGAGAATAAAGGTTGATGGAGAACACACAGAATAACAAAGGGAGATGAAAAAAGATAAATTTTTAATAAAAGGGAATAAAAATCAATGACCAAGGGTAAATTCTAACTCTCATTGGATTTGCCATTTCTGTTATTTCAACCATATATGTGAGCGAGAAATGGGGCTCTGCTGCAATGTGGTCTTTTGAAACTCTGATTTGTGAATGATAAAGGCAAAAGGAACAGAAAACAACACATTGTTGTGTTTCAAAATACAGCTATTGGAATAATTCATGCCTGGTGAATTTTGTTATTCTGGGTGGACACCGAATCAACTCGACCCTGATCAAAGAGGAATTCCTGTCCATCCCTTAGATCCAGTAGGCGCTGTACTCTTCTGGTTAGCATCTCTTTATAACTGAAAATGATTCAAATTGGAGCAGAATAAGGACTCTGGACATTTTGAAGAGATTTGTAGAAAATTCTGTTGAAGATTGAAAAAGAGCAAATTACTTTTTAACTGGGTCAAACATGTTTGGTGTTATTGGGAAACTGGAAAGTTGTACTTAAAGTCATGCTGGACTGAGAAGAGTGTGTTCTGCAGGAGCAGACCTTATTAAGAGTGCATAGAATAAACAAAATAAAGAGGGTTGTGTGAAACCGTGTGGATTAGTTATGATACTCTCTGGTACACTCCAGCATTGTTGCCTTTTCAGGATCCTTTTCAAACAATTTAATTTTCCACCTTTTATTCATTTTAAAATCATGATTTATATTGATTATATAAATATATCATATTTATAATATCTTTTAAAAATCCTTTTAAATGTTATTTTTTGTTCTTTCGAAGTGCCTTGTGACTTTTATCTTTAAAGGTGCTATATGAAAAATGGCCTCTTCCGCAGAAGAGACCTTCACTAATCACAATATTTAGGGTTCAACCCTTTATAGGGCCGATGTCCCTATTTAGACATTTCCACTCACATCATAAATTATGTCGGTGTGCCTTTTCACAAACTCATAGAATTGCGGGATTTAACTCAAGTAATCATCAGAGATCAAGCTAGTCACGGTTTGCTCCATGACGCCATTCCATCAATCAATGCGGGGTTTCAATGAGTGCCCTATGAAGGGTTAAAGATGCCTGAAGCAAACAAATGGTAAATGGTAAATGGCCTGTATTTGATATAGCGCCTTCTAGAGTCCTGGAACCCCTCAAGGTGCTTTACAACACAATCAGTCATTCATCCATTCACACACACATTCAGACACTGGTGGGGATGAACTACGATGTAGCCACAGCTGCCCTGGGGCGCACTGACAGAGGCGAGGCTGCCGAGCACTGGCGCCACCGGTTCCTCCGACCTCCACCAGCAGGCAACGTGGGTTAAAGAGCAAGTCATCCCCAAATCAACTTTTTTTCCCTTGATAAACTGTATAAATGTGTGTCTAATCGTGCTGCAGTCGTGTAGTCAATAGTTTTGCACTTTAGTGCATTTTAGTTAAAATTTAAATTTTCTGCCTAAAACTGTCAGTGTTGTGCCATTGTCAGGTAAAAACTCTGCACTGCATTTGAATTTAAATCTGCCATCGTTATTGGCTAAGAGGTACCCTAGAACGTTAGCTGGTACCATATGATGTCACAATGTCGTTGTGAGTCTGTGTGTGTGTATTTGTTGGTGGCTCTGCCCTCTAGGTCTGCTAGGCAACAGCACTTGTTGCATTTTTCAAACAGGAAGTGGGAGCAGAGCAATACTCTGGTAGGGGGTGACTTGCTCTTTAAGTGTCTTGCCCAAGGACACAACGGCAGCGACAGACTGAGCGAGGCTCAAACCAGCAACCTTCCGATTACGGGGCGAGCACTTTACTCCTGTGCCACCGTCACCCCCCAATGGGACTAAATCTGTTAAATAAAATATACTATGAAAAGATTCAACAGTCAAGTCTCTTTTTATTGACAGAAATAAATGGTTTTCAGATCATATCTTGATTTTTGCAACTTTATTGTCCCAGGTTGAGAGACAAAAAGTATAAACACAGAAAATAAAAGTACGCGTGACAAGTTGTGATTGAGTGCCTTCCCCAAACAACCTCCAAGGCTCAGAAAATTCAGATTTATTACGCAAGAACAGACAGCATCATATAGGAAGTAACAAACTGGTTTGGCTGCGGTGCAAAGCCTCCTCGCTGTTTAGTGGACTAATAACATGCAAAGCAGTGATATTTAAACGGGTCTCCATCTGGCTTCAAACAGCGTGACTCATCAAACACTGCAGTCTAACAGATTTCTGTTTTTCACCTCTGTGCCTTACTAATCTTAACTGTAAATCACAGAAATGTTTTAATTTGATATTAAATATAAAAATATTTTTTTTTATGTAAAACAAGGATTCGTGTCTATTGTGAATAAAATGTTTGATAGATTTTACGTGTGTAAAACAGAAATAACAAAAAATGTGACGCAGTACAACATGTTTGTGAAACTAAAGCCAACTTGGAGAAGAATGATCTCTTTCAGGAGGATTTTTTGAGAAAATATCAAAGCGGTGTTGATGAAATGAAGTTTGGCACAGACAAACACAAACTCTCCAGCCAGTTTTACTCGCTTAAGGGCGACGGCAACAAATGTGTCCAACAGAATTCTGCATCAGAGACCAGTGGGGAAATCACAATTGTACTTGGAGAAGAAGAATACAGCCAGGCAGTTGGAAAGACTGTGAAGTCCGTGGTCAAAGCTTAATTTTGATGGAAATCCCCTGTTGTTTTCTTGGGAACAGCACAGAATCCTCTTGTTAACCCGGGGGAAGGCGATGGTCCTCTCTGACTCATCTTTGATCACGATGGCATGCTTCAAAACACTCCGATTCCCACTTATACACAAAGATGTGCCAGAATAAGACTGCTCTGTGGCTCCTGATATGACAGATAAGAGAGAAAATGCATCTGCTTACCATTTCCTCCCTTTTCTTCTGCCCCAGTTTTGGTTTTCTCCCTCTCCGGTTTTAGCATGGATGGTGAGATCTTTTTAAAGGACTGAACAAACAATCCAGAGATGCGCAGTAAGGTTCTGCTTATTAAAAGGTCCTGGAGATGTTCAGTCGCTTTGACTAGAAAATAAGTATAAAGTGCTGTGAACATAGAAAATACAAAAACAAAAAGGAACTGGGACTAATTTCTAAATTGTATTTCAAGCAGTCAAAGCCATTTTCACCATGAATGTGCCACACAAGCTGTTTGGTTATCAGGAACAAATTCATTGTGACATTTCTGTTTGTAGATAAATGTGTCACAGATTTACACATTTTACCTTTCTTACCTTTTTTCACAGTCAAGTAGAATGTAGTTTACATGTTTATTTCATAATTAGTATTAAAGGTGTCCTAGAATATAAAACCAAATTTACCTTTCTGTTTCTACTGTACCAAAACGCCCGTTGTCTCTGACCTGCTTTCCTTTGTAAATTCGTAAACGTGTAAACGTTAGTAAACCTGTGAGAAAAGATGGTTTAACACAACATAAGTTTCAGTTTCATGTCCCAACCCACTTCAGCGTCGGCACTGCATACATTGCAGACTCTGCAATACATAAACGTTGGTAACGGTAATGCTAACTGCGAAACAATGCTAGCCTGAGCTACTGCTAACATCCTTGTGGCTGTGTTTGTTGACTTGGCTAAAGCCTTTGACTCTGTCGACCATAACATCTTACTTAGCAGGCTCAAACATATAGGACTTTCCCGGGCATCCGTGGCATGGTTTAGAAGTTATATCTTAGGCTGTATGCAAATAGTGAGAACAGTACAACAAAGGGTTACCAATCTGATCCTCTATCTATGGGTGTACCTCAAGGTTTGATACTGGGCCCAATCTTATTCAAAGTCTATATTAATAACCTAGTTCATGCTTTTGACAGTTCCCAAATACATTTATATGCAGATAATGCCATTTTATGTGCATGCAGTTCTTCCTTGAATGCAGCTTTGTCCTCCTTGCAGCACAGCTCTAATCATCTTCAACACGCTTTCTCCAACCTTCATCTTCATTTAAACACAAGTAAAACAAAGTTCATGATCTTCAACTGTAACTTACCACAATCAACTTTCCACCCTAGTATTGTTTCCCTGGATGGCCCAGAACTACAACTTGTCAGTCAGTTCCTATAAGTATCTGGCTTAACAGCACACTTTCATTTGACATTCACATTAATTTATTACTTTCTAAAGTCAAGTCAAGAATTGGGTTTCTATACCGCTACAGGTCATCCTTTACTTATTCTGCAAAGCAAACCTTGGTCAAAGTGACAATCCTTCCCATCTTAGATACGGTGACATCATTTATAGAACAGCTTCCAAAAAACTTCTTCATAAACTCGATGTCATTTATCACTCAGCAATCCATTTCGTCGCTGGTGCCCCGTTCACTACTCATCCTTGTGATCTGTACTCACTCGTTAACTGGCCATCACTCCGTTCCCGCAGGTTGTTATGTTATGTTTATTTATTTAGCAGACGCTTTTATCCAAAGCGACTTACAATTTATAACCTATAGGGCATGTTGTGATCTGTGGGGGAAACCAGAGTACCCGAAGGAAACCCACGCATGCATGGGGAGAACACGCAACTCCACGCAGAAAGGCTGCAGCCGAGCCGAGTTTCGAACCTGCAACCTTCGTGCTGCGAGGCAACAGTGTTAACCACTGCACCACCATGCAGCCAGGTTGTTACATTGGTATCAGTTCATATACAAAACAATCATCGGTAGAACACCGTCATATCTTCGCTCATTACTCATCACTTCCAACAACCAGCGCAATTTACGTTCCAGAACTTAATCTCTATGGTTATTCCCAAAGCTCGCACCTCTTTGGCCGCTCCTCATTCCAGTTTGCTGCTTCCAATGACTGGAATGAGCTGCAAAAATCACCAAAGCTCACTGCCTACATTCCATTATCAATTTTCAATAGTTAATTGCAATCAATAGTTTCTGATCAATGTGCTTCTGATGACTTAAAGACTGTTTTTAGTCTGTTTTGATTGCTTGTTCATGTTATTTATGAGAACAGTCTTTTGTCTTTATGTCTAATTGTTTTATCTTGTTTTTCTCTTGTATGTTTTTATCTTCCTGTTTTTCTTTGATGTAAAGCTAACTAAGTGTCTGTTGCTGCTGGCTTGTGGCTAGATCGTCATCTGGCCAATAGGCCATCATTTGGTTAAATAAAGATTAAATAAAAAATAAGATAAAATAGAGATGATAGAAAAATAAAGAAGAATACTGGCGCACCCCTCACGTTCCAGGATGTACTGGGAATATCTAGACTAAAAATGAATGATAGATGGATCCACAGGTTGCAGTCTGGAAAGATATGTGTCAGAATTGATCCCAACTGATCTGGTGAATTCCAGATAAATTACATCATACCAAAAGTCAAACACTGTGGTGGTCTGGGGCTGCTTTGCTGATTCAGGACATGGGTTTTATTTGTAATTGATGGAACCACTAATCCTGTCCTCTGTCAGGAAATCCTAAAGAAGAATGCCTGACCTTTGACCTTAAACAGGTCATTCATGTTGGAAAACCCTAGCCTGGCAAGGTGTTTTATTTACAATATGTGAACATAGTCTGACCACGACCCATGGATTGCTCTCAGTCGTGCGGCAGGAACTACAGTTGTCTTTCAAACTATCTCCACATGCTATCAAACAATGAACAACATGATGTACTCACTGCTACGAATGTCAGTCAACAGGGCAGTCCTCTATACACTGTCAAAAAAGGCATAAATACGCACTTTTTCTAAACAAAGAACTTAAGAACCGCTATCTACTCTTGACTCAAATTGAAGCCCAAGTCTACATAGTCCAAAGCTGATGTCGAAGCTCTTTCAGAAACAAGCCGACGCCATCTTAGTTTCACTCAGTTGCAGTAACACCCCTCCCACCAAACCAATGGAGTGCTGTGATTGGCCCACCAAGCCAATGGAGTGCTGTGATTGGCCCACCAAACCAACGGAGTGCTGTGATTGGCCCACCAAGCCAACGGAGTGCTGTGATTGGCCCACCAAGCCAATGGAGTGCTGTGATTGGCCCACCAAGCCAACGGAGTGCTGTGATTGGCCCACCAGACTGGTCTGGGCTGCTGAGGTTCCAATGGAGCATGTTTAGACCCACGCGTAGAGCAAACTCATTTTGCTTCTGCAACTGTCTGCCTAGATTTATAGGCTAGGAAAATCACCCAATGGGAGTAAATTAAAACTATTCAGCAAAGAACAGTGAGCTATCTTAGATTATCTTCATCTGACATTAAATTCACAGACTGAAATCAATTTCCCTCTGGGATTAATAAAGTATTTTTGAATTGAATTGAGTTGAATTGATTGGAAACTAATTAGGTAAAGATAAAACCAAAAATAGAAAAACTATTTTCTAAAAAGGAATACATTTTCACACATTCAGACAAAATGGTCTAGAAACAGTCAATATTAAAGAAACTGTGATAGTATCACGAAAACGTGAGGACATATGCAAGACTGCTGGAGATGTGCACCAGCCCCCATGCGACCCTGCGTGGATAAGCGGGTAAAGAAAATGGATGGATGGATGGATGGATATGCTGAAGCAGCCCAACATCTGTTTGAGTGACTACAAGCTTCCATCAGAAAACTGAGCTGACCATACAAAAAAGTTAGCGACATTAAGTGTACTCTGTATTTCTAGCTGTATCTAGTATGGCTATTATTTTCTAACCCATTCTTAAGGTATAAATTGTCTATTGTATTGACTTTATTTTATCTCATTGCAATCGATCTTATTGTATTTTAGTGTTTTTCTCCCTCTGCTGCATAACTTTTACTTTTACTTTGCTTTTACTTGCCTGTAAACGAAACAAATTTCCCACTTGTGGGACTAATAAAGGTCATCTTATCTTATCTTATCTTATCTTATTAGCTCAACACAAATTTAATGTGATTTTCATTTATATAAAGAATTGGTCCATTGTTCGCAACCTTTCTTGTTTCTTACAGATTATTTTCTATTTTATCAATGTTTCTTCTTGTCTTTTATTACATAACAACTTGGATAGATTTTTAAAAATCATTTTTGCAAAACCAGATCCTGAAATTTAGATGCTTGTTCTGCCTCAAAGTGTTTTTGTTGGACCATGATTGTGTTTCGCTGCTAATGAGGAAGTCCTACTGTTGTGCACTAATGCCCTTTTTAGCGCGTTCTAGATTCTTATTTTAGTTCAGGTCAGGACTCTGCGGTGGCTGGTCCACGTGTGAAAACGACGCTCTCCTGAGCCTCCCTATTTCATCCTCTTGTCATCATGTTAAATTATTTCAAAGTAAGTTCTGGTATTTTTTTAACAGGACTTTGAGGACAATTAAACAAAAATAAATGGATTAATAGGGAAGGAGCATGGGACGAAGAGTTTTAATGAGGACCACATCTTATCTGTGCTTCAACCTCGATTTATCAATTAATCAGCAAGGATACTTGGAGAGGAACATAAAATATAGGATTCAGAGTGGAAAATGCGCCATTCAATGCCATAACTTTAACTTTCAAGAGAGTTTTATGACACTGCTGGCAGCTTAATTAGACTACTGTTTATTGTAAAAAGTACAAAATATTCTTGATCTACTTTTTACAGGACAGGAAAAAAACTTTCTTAGTGTCTTTCTTTGTCATCCTTGTGCAACTAGCCAATATTTTGTATGCCTTTAAAACATGACTAATTGTAGAGGACCAGAGGCCGAATCGTATATTAAATCCTCATTGCAAGAAAAATGTGGCAATGTCCGCATCACAAATGCCAAGTGGGCTGTGACTGCTGAGGACGAATTTTTAATGGGGATGTACAGAAACATTGGTTGAATTACCTTGCTTGAGTCAGCGGGCCTCAGACTCGTGTCACTTGACTTTTGAACCTGTTGGAAAAATCTGCACGACAAATTTTCTCTCAGAATAGTCAGAGGAGTTGTCACAGGAGGCTGGAATTTAGGTGCAGCGAGACAGAAAGTGACAGAAACGTGAGAGGCCTTGGCCACCTAATAGTGAATTAAATAAGTCATTTGTAAACAAGTTGTGATGTAATTCAAATACTTTGTGAATATGCTGCAAACAGATGAGTTACAAGGCAGTATTTTTGATTTGGGCTAAAAACTTAAGGGATTTTTATGTGTAATCACTGCTTAAATCTGGTTAAAACGCTTAGATGTATTTTCTCTGACAGAGGTAACAATCGATCTGAAAAACTCAAACTGTTTTTGTTGTACATAAGTTAAACTTTTCAAGTTGCAAAGTTTATTTTTTTCATATTCAAAGAACCAAAAGAATGCTTAGCAGTGCACTAGTATGCTGAATTTACCCGAACTGGCATCCATCTAATTACCTCCCCTTTCGGGGGAGCCGGGCTCCCCTCCCCCACAGTTTGAACCCTGACCAAATCAAAGTGAATACATCTGGAAATTTGCCCGTTTTCTTGCTCTATGACAAATTACATCATAATTTCAATATTCATTCTTTCTAATATCAAGCAGCCTTCGAACCTTCAAAGCTTCTTCGAGTTTGCCAGTCATTGACACAAAAGTAAATACAAACAGCACCAAAACCTATTCTTTCAAAAAAACCTCCAACCAAGGTGGACATTTGCTACTTCGTCAGCATTTGTTGTGGATGTAAATAACCGAGGAACGACCTGTGTTAAGACTCACATGCTTGTTTTTACTAATTTAACTTCTGCTGTTTGTAGAAGAACACAGGAAATGGACGACATGAGGAGGGTAATTGCGCGCCGCTGAGTTTTTTCATGTCCAAAGAATGTTTTTCGTCAAAGATGCCAACATTTTTGGGAACTACTGCCTCCTACAGCCTTGGCATGCCTATAAATGTGCTTCATAATGCCTTGATTTGTTATTTATCTTAGCTGAAAACAAGGTGTTGACCCTTTCTCTTTTTTTTGATGTGAAGGGGAAGATATTTGCAATGATTTTACAAAACCCCAACCAAGTTTATATACAGCCTTAAAAGTTCAAAACCATTGTCATAACTTGTAGAATCAAGTGACACATCTCAGGGGAGTATTTTAATTAGGGATGCACCGATACGATACTGGTATCGGTATCAGTGCCGATACCGATACCAGTATCGGTAAAAGTTAACCGATACCAGGAACCGATACCAATGCAGTTGCTTGAAAATGGTTTCACTGTAACTTGTCATTTCTGTTCACCTAATATTTTAGTTTTGTGACGATTTCCATTCATACATTTTACTTTTTATCTTCCTCACAGTTTTTTCCTGTTGAAAACAGAGAAGAAAATAAAATCTGTATTCCAAATCATTGCATTTTTTTGTGTGGTAGAAGTATCGGTTTTGGTAATCGGTATCGGCGAGTACTCGGATCCCAGCATCGGTATCGTATTGGTTTGGAAAAAAGTGGTATTGTCGCGTCCCTAATTTTAATCACAACAGATGATGAAACATTGGCAAACAGTAGATGAAACATACAGCTTTTTTAACATGCGTTTAAATGTGACTTTCTATCTGCATGAAAGGCAAGGCTGGATAAACAAAAATAAACACGAACTGAAAGAATCAGTTATGATAAAACATGCAAATGCTGAATCTTAATGCAGATGAACTGGTGAGGCACTCAGAGATAAATAAAAGTGCTGTGCATCAAATTGTTGAAGCTATTGGAACGACCGGCAGTAAACTGTTCTTTTTTATCTTATCGATATTTACACACAAACACATTCATTTGGATTCAGACTGAGATTTGTGTGCACTTCCTTCCCCCTTGATTCCAAAAGAATACAAGCACTGTTTTCCCCGCTCAATTAAAATCCAGCTTTGCTCACTGTGAGGAACTGATTGGGTTCTCTCTGCTACGTGTAAAGGAACATCAGCCTAAACCTAATTTCCAGGGAAAAATATTTACGCACAAACAAATATTCATTTATTTCTTTTGAGACTGTGCCGATCACAATTAAAATCTGGAAGGTTTGATTAAATAGTTTCAGCTAACATAAACTAGCTGATGTGAATCAGTCAGGCGCAGCTGATAACCTGATAATGAGCTCAGTGCTGGAGCAGTCAGGATAAATCACTACTTATTGATTGTACCATTCTTACCTTCAGCTACAACCCTAGTGCTCCAGTCCGATGGTCCCACTCAACCTGTGCAGTAAACAAAATAAAACTGAACCAATTAGAGATGTTTATGTTGGCGTAACACTGAGCTTTTGAGTAATTCACTCTCAGCTGTGTATCTTTGCAGGGGAACAGTTAACCTTAAACCTGCAACATTACAAAGTCCACCCGTGACCTTGCGTGCATGACATACTCTCTTTTGCTCTTTGTGTCGTCCTGCCGCTTCTGTGCAGTCACCTTGTTCAGGGAGGATTACATTTCTGCTGCAAAAGCACGTGAGATTACATTCCTAATATCGTGAGTGTCCTGAGTAATGTGCTTAACCTGTGCTGCAGGGAGGGATGGAGGAAATATATCGCATGCAGTCCCTACCTCTGATGTGAAATTGATGACAAATGGAGGATAGACTTCCTGACCTGTGAGGATCACTTGCACGTGTTAATTGGCTGTGCTCGTTTTTAATAGTGTAACTGATGCATTTGTTTCTTTTTTGATGGTCACCTGGCTCACTGCCCACTCCCACGTCCTGCTTGGCACTCACGGAGGATTTTGAGGGGAGGTGCTTTGGGTGGGTCCCTCATGTTTTATGCATTTTTCCTGTTCCCTGTATCCCGTCGGCGCTTTGCTTCTTGCAGGACGCCCGAGAAAGGAAGGGGAAGGAGCATCGTGGTCATGTCTGGATGGCTTCACAGTCAGAAGTTTGCAAATTGCGGAGAGACTGAGCGCACTGTCCTGTCCTGTACTGAACATCTGCTGCAGCAAGCACTTAGCAGACATGGACGCGCATGGAGGAAGCGGGGAGCACATGGAGTCCGGACTCAGCTATCAATTCCTCCTCCGTAGCCTGACTTCAGAGACTCGTTGCCCTGTTCCAAGCCGCAGTTATTGAACTCCTGCCTCGTTATGCGTAAATGGATCGATTTTTGGCTCCTGCTGTGCTCGCTCGTGATTTTTACCATAAAGTTGAACAAACCGGACGCGGAATATCTAGTAACTTAATAAAACTTGCAATAATATTATTTATTTCCCTCAAAACACCTGACTTGGAGTTGCCACTTCCCCTCCCCCCTTTTTAAATAGCTTTAAATCTAATGCAACAAAAGTGTTAAATAAGAAAAAATTATATATTAATAATTTTTTTAAACTAACGAGAGGGGGAGGATGGAAGCTGCTTGTGGGAAGGTGGGGACGGGGTCTTTGGTGGCCGGCGGCGGAACAGGCGTGAGCGCAAAAGCGCCCAAACATCTGTGGAGGCAGCAGAACCAGGCGACGCTCTCTCCGCTCCACCACGCGCTGGCAGTGCGCAAGAACAACCGCGTGAGACAAAGAGGCTTTTCGGACACCGAGAGATACCTCAACCCGAGGAACATGGACCGGACTTACGCAGTGGACACGGGCCACCGACCCGGGCTGAAGAAGTCCAGGATGTCGTGGCCGTCGTCTTTTCAAGGTCTTCGACGGTAAGAAACGAAATAAATAAATAAAATAAAAGCCAAACAGCTTCTTCATCTGCTGGGTTGTGATTATTATTTAATTGTCCTCGGTGAAGATGGGCGTTGGGAGCCCGCGTCGTGCGTTAGAGCGAATTAGCAGCTTGTATTTAACTTTGGCCAGGGTTTTGAACTCGGTTTTACATCACTTTTTATCTAATCTCACCCTGAAATTTGCCAAGACGTGATGGTGAAACTGCATTCCATGTAGAAATAAATAAATAAACATAGAATTGGTGATAAATCACCACTTCTCATACGTTATTGTTGTGATCGAAACCCCACAGCTGTTTAATTTCGGTCATCAAGACGCGCCAGCCTCGAGATGTCCAATCCTAAAACGCGAAAATAAGATTTTAATTAACCAAGTTGTTATTAAAGTCGAATGCTTAGATTTATACCGCATATTTTTCTGTTTTCTGTAGGCTATAATTGCCACACTGTGCAGACACTGATGCATGTTCCTGTGCATTGATAAGTACCAGTGGGAGTAATTGGTTGGCTTTGAACAGAGAAAGGTCAGAGGAAATCTTAATATGTGCAGTTTCCTCAAAACTGCACACACACACACACACACACAGGCATTTCTAGTGATGCAGAGATGGGGTTTTAGCTGATTTAAAAGAAAATTATTTGACATTGCATTGCTTTGTGCAGGAGGATGTTGTAGAATCTTACAATAGGATGTTAAGATCTCCAGAGTTTAGGGCATGTTAACAGCAGTTGTAGTGAACTGGATACATATGGACAAAAAAGCATGAATCCACACAGACAGCTGGGGGTGTGCAGGGAAACGTTTCTGCTCTAATTACTGACTTGTTCTCGGAAAGAAGAAAATGAAGGAGGAGGAGGAGAGAGAGAGAGAGAGAGAGAGAGAGAGAGAGAGAGAGAGAGAGAGAGAGAGAGAGAGAGAGAGAGAGAGAGAGAGAGAGAGAGAGAGAGAGAGAGAAAGAGAGTGTGTATATGAGAAAGAGAGTGAATATGGGAAGAGGGAGAGGTGGAGGGAGAGG
>SSNQ01034444.1:720204-735204 GCA_006942095.1 Nothobranchius kuhntae
CGCACACACACACACACACACACACACACACACACACACACACACACACACACACACACACACACACACACACACACAGGCATTTCTAGTGATGCAGAGATGGGGTTTCAGCTGATTTTTAAAAAATTATTTAACATTGCATTGCTTTGTGCAGGAGGATGTTGTAGAATCTCACAATAGGATGTTAAGATCTCCAGAGTTTAGGGCATGTTAACAGCAGTTGTAGTGAACTGGATACATGTGGACAAAAAAGCATAAATCCACACAGACAGCTGGGGGTGTGCAGGGAAATGTTTCTGCTCTAATTACTGACTTGTTCTCGGAAAGAAGAAAATGAAGGGGAGAGAGAGAGAGAGAGAGAGAGAGAGAGAGAGAGAGAGAGAGAGAGAGAGAGAGAGAGAGAGAGAGAGAGAGAGAGAGAGAGAGAATGTAATGCAATCTGAGAAGGTCACCTCAGCTCATCGGCTTAAGTGAATGCTGCAGATGGAAGTTTCTGTCAGATGGCTGGATGTTTCTTGTCAGTCCTCTTTCTTGCGTGGATGCGGGAGTGGATGAGTGATAACTCGCCCGCAGGTTCAGTCGCCGCTCAGCATCAGAAAGTGCACTGGCTGACAGACAGAACGGTTCCTGTCACAGTTAGCAGAACAGTCACTCAAGAGGAGGAGTGAGAGCACAAAGTGATGTGATGGACTAAAACACTCGTGCGATGCTAAATTTGGTTCTAGAATGCATAAAAAGTTAAATAAATAAAAAGGTGTGCAGTTCTGAGTCACTGAATGTCGTTCAAGAGCTATTCACATTTGCTTCAGGAGGGAAATTAGGCTACAATTAGATTAACCCAAACAAATCAAATTTCACACAGGAGACTAATTACGTAAGAGGCTCGCTGCTCAGTACATACAGAAAAGCTTACACTGGGCCCCAAAAGGGTCATTAAAATGGTTGTTTATGAGCACCAGATGGATGTTTGTTGCAATATGCCATACTTTATTGCCCTTGGCTGCATTTTTAAAGAGTAATCTTTGAGTTATGAATGTATACATACACATCACATTACAAGAAGTAATAATTTTTTCTGTGCAAATAAGTAAAGAAACGTTTTTGCAGCATGTAAAGATCTTTGTTACGTTCATACTGCCTTGGTTATCCAGTTTCATTTTCTTTAGTTCTTAGTTGTACACAGATAAGGGTTTGTTGCTACCGTTGCTGACATGTTTCAACGTTCACTGCCGCCTTTGTCAGAGCAACCACCAGATGCCGATGACGTCACTTCCTTTTATCTGTGGGCAGCAGAGGACGATATCGCCCTCTGCTGCCCGTTCCTTCTTCGCTGATCCCCGTGTCCCGTGAGTGGTCCTGCATGTAAACTCCTTCGTCCCTGTTCATGGCCCTGGGTCCACGTCTCCTTCTTTGGCCCATCTTTTGATTCAGCATCCGGCGGTTGCTCTGGCGAAGGTGGCAGTGAACATCGAAACATGTCATCAAACCCTTATCGCTCCGTGTACAACGAAGAACTAAAGAAAATGAAAGTGTGTAAAGACCATTGTCAGAATTAGTCCAATTCCACTTTGCAAACATGCTTTTATTTGCCCCTTCTACGCTTTTATGAGGCTAAACTCACGTACTTTGCCTTTAAAAAAATTGTACAGGCAGAACGATGGCAGAACAAGGGCTAAACACCCTGGCAGTGTATGATGGAAGTCATTCCTCCATAAATTCATTTATACTTTGTATATACTTTGAGTTGTACCATCCTGTAATATTTTTTCTGTACAGCTCTGTTTTCAAACATAGTCGCTCCAGAAAAAACTACATATTTGCAGAGTTTCAATGGTGAATTTTACAGTGAAATAATCGCAAAACAGCGATGCTAAGCCTAACCTGTAAAGGTGCATTTACACTTGTCTTTATATTGCTGCCCATGCGTTGTCCATGCAGAGCCAATCGCTTTTTCCTCTTCTGCTTCCCTGCATTTCCTCCCATTCTTAGCCGGCCCAACGCTCCCACCTATGGATTGATCAGTCTCTTAGCTACCTACTTGTGGGCACCTTTGATTGGCGTGGGTAGAATCAGCCAGTGTCTACTTCCTGCATGCTCAAATCACTAGCAATACAGATGCAGTGGGGTAAACATCTTGTCTGACTCGGACAGGAGCGAGGACTGACTGCCTGCTGTGCGCGCGCTTGCATGGGAAAGGAGCTAGAATCTTCTGGCGCTGAGCCATCGCTGGCAGCGGCCATGAAGCTCATGCAGGGGTGGGGGGAGTGGCTAAGAGTGTACTATTTTATTTTGATACATGGACTGTAGTACCTAAATTTGACCTCAGGTTGTCATTCTTGCTTCATGCACCTTTAAAAACATTTGTTTAATATGCTTTTTAAAAGTAATCTTAATTATTTCTAGCGTTGTTGCAAAATGTATACTTTCATACATTTTAATCTCTACTAAACAGCTCAACTCTGCCACCTGCTGAGGTGATCAGTGTTTGAAGTCTCAGGGCCTGTACCAATCTAATACAGATCTAATCTGCTGATGATGTTTTGTCAAATGTTTCTTTATCTCAAAGAACTATAATTACCAGAATACCCAAATCTTGTAACCTCCTTTTTGATAAACGTGAAAATTGTGATTCTATTTGTAGAGTTCAACACGAAAGTGCTGTTGTTGCCAACATAAATTAACTAGGGATGCACCGATCAGGTTTTTTGCTGCCGATAACCGATACCGATATCAAAGAATGCTGATCACCGATACCGATCACCGATACCGATCACGTGGATTGGCCAGAAATTTTCTGCAACATTATAATGAGTGCTACAAACCAGTGGCGGCTGGTGAAAAATATTTTTGGTGGGGCTGTGCTATTTTTTTTTTAAACAAACTTGTGCTTTCTGAGCTTTGTGCACAACTTCACTATTTCCTGAATTAAGCACAGCTCTTTTATTTCCTGTCTTACATCATTGGACAAACTGATTCATCCAGGTGTGTCTGACTTTTGGCACACTGCCTTGCGGACCAAGGTTGAAAAATACTGCATTAAATTGCACATAAAATAACATGACCATAAATGGTAAATAGGCAATGCAAGAGGCAAGTAACAAAAACATTTTGTTTAATTTCAACATTTGAGTGAACACCAAAAATTATGAGCAGGTCACTGTTACAGTAATGGTAGTAAACACTACTTAGACAACATGCCAGAAATTTACACTGTTAGGACTTATGGAAAGTGGAAACACTTTCATAGGAAATAATGTCATCAGTATCCTCTTACAAATGTCATATTTCCCATTTTTTGGGACAATAAAACATTTCTGGTTCTCAATGAGATGTTTTTACTTCAAATGTAAAAACATCTCATTGAGAATCAGAAATGTTTTATTGTCCCAAAAGCTGGGAAATTTGTTTGCTGCAGCAGAAGTGTAACAAGTAAAATGGAATCAGATTGATGTATGTACAAATTTACTTGAAATACACATTTACATGATTAAATATGTATAATAGGTATGTGTGTTGAAATTAGTTTTTACAGTTATTGCACATTAAACAATGTACATGTTATTAAACAAATGTCCCGGTTTGTGGGACAACCAAGGATTTCTGATTCTGATTGTCTTGTTTACAGAAATGTAATGTACAGCTTACCTCTGCACCCAGCTGCTGTTCTCCCTGTCCAAACGTCCTCCGTTTCTTTGTTGGCTGCTGCACTGATGCGCTGCATTCCTCGGTCAGAGAATGAATGGAGTCCCCAATGAGACACAAGTTCCACATCCACCTTCTGTGGATCCCAGCCATTTTGAATAACAAACACAGAAAGCAAAATAACGCATTAGCGTGATTGCATCCAGCTAGCCACTGCTTCCTGGTGTACCAATTTTGGGAGAAGCGTCGTGTGTACAGTTTACCCGTCTCCTTGTCCTGCTGGCTTATCTTTACGTCAGGCTGATCTGGTCCAAGCTCTTTGACATTAAGTTTTTCCACCATAGTTCTCCTCTCGAACGGATACCGGAGAAGAGACCGAACTGAATTCAGTGGCTGCTGAGATCCGGTATCCTGGTTGTAGGCTCACTGGCGTCCATGTCTGCGTCTGCTCCATGTGCGTCACGAGTCCTGACCAAAAACGTGCTGGAGTCGAGACTCTCCGAGTTCTACCGAACACCAACGAAAGCCTTGGCGGTAGCTCTATCGCCCATCATGCTTCTGAAACGTTCTGAAACAACGTCGATGCTGATTGGATACATTCCCATTCCTACCCTTTGATTTTCTTGTCAGCAATTGGACAGCTGGTCCCGTCTTGTTTGGGCGATTGAAAAACAGCACACAGCCTCCACCGCTCGGCAGAGACCGGCAGAGATCGGCAGAGACCGGCAGAGACCAATATAGATATATACGATTTATTTTTGTTACAAAACACACAATTAACTTAGAATATGTGATTATTGTTAATTTTATTTATTTATTTATTTTTTTTTAAATAAAAATTAAAAACAGTGGGGAAACTGGGAGGGCGACGCCCTATCGCCCTCTACTGGCCAGCCGCCACTGCTACAAACTACATAATTTGGGAATAAAGGAAATGTAACCTAATCTAAAATGGTCTGTATTAAGGTTGTCACGGTGTGAAAATTTAACCTCACGGTTATTGTGACCAAAATTACCACGGTTTTCGGTATGATCGCTGTATTTTTTTAAAACGTGCTACATTTTCACACAATTAAACCATGTATGTCAGGAAATATTGTCCTCAGTTTGTGTCTAAATTTAGCCAAAAATGTGTTATTTTGTAATTATGTTGTTTATTTGTTGACATTTTTTCCCTTTAGTCTTTAAAATACCAATATTTGCCCATAACTTCTTATTTTTTGTCTGTTTGATGTCATCATTTAAAAATATTAGACCAGATGATACTCAGTACTCAAGTAGCCTTCTAATCAGATACTTTTTTACCCTTACTTGAGTAATAAACCCTATATCAGGAAAATATTTTCCTCGGTTTGTGTCCTTCCAGTGAGCTTTGCAGATGTGGGAAAATGTCATTAAATTCATAATTATTCTCGGAGAGAGACCAACTCTTATCTGCCCCTGGGAGCCCCGTAATGCATAGCGTCATTTCAACATGGCGGTGTCCGCGACACGGTTTATATGCAGGTAGCGGCGCTGCGGCTGCTTTATATAGCGACTCGATGCATTCCCCCTCAACCCAAATCCTCGGATCACGCATTTTAGCTAAAACGCTAACGTTAGCTTGCCTTGCGTTGACTGTAGACTTGTGGGTGATGGTCACGCAGATGTGTCATGAGATTTGAAGCATTGCTGCCTTTCACAGACACTTTTTCTGCACGTGCTGCAAACAGGATAGCCGTCTTCTATCAAATGTCCCTCGGCATTCTTCAGATATCCAAAACATGCCCGTACTTCCCACTTTGTCTTCTTTGAGGGATAATACATGTCCTGCTGAGCACTGCCGTCTCCTCCTTTGGCCATTATTTCAGCTTTAGCTTCTAGAAATTTTTGGTTGTAAACAACAAAGCGCGCATGTGCCGCCGGTAACTTCAGCAGATGATACGGTGGCTGGTAAGGGTCACCGCGCCTACACCGCAGCCACGGTAAACCCACCGAGATAATATAGTTTTTTTTAAAAAACAAGACGGTTATTATTATTGTGAACTTTTTTTTACCGGGGTTTACCGCTACACCGGTTACCGTGACAACCCTCCTGATCGGTCTGCTTTGATCTATTTCGAAAACTCTGATCAAAACCGATAGGGGCGCTATCGGCCGATGGGATCAAATGCAGATCCATCGGTGCATCCCTAAAATTAACCATAGTGAAAAATCTGATTGTTGAGTTTAAGATAAGCCGATCACCAACTCTGCCAATCAGGCTGAATACTGGCTTTCATTTAACTCATTGAATAGTCTAATTAAATTAGGGCTGAAACCATTCCTCGAGTACCTCGAATAATTGGAGTACAAAAAAATCCTCGAGTCAAATTCTCTGCCTCGAGGCTTCGTTTAATTCATGTTTAATTAATTCATGGCTTTGCATTCGCCCGGGGTCATGTTTCACCCGGACCGAAATAAGTGACGCACATACACACTGCACTGAATGCAAAAGCGAGTAGCTAATGTAACTTAACTTTCTCTTAAGCCATGGCGGACAACGTGGACCCCGGTGGAGTGCGAAACGGACAGGAAATGTCAAAGGTGTGGGACCATTTTTCACGTCGTAAGGCGGGAAACGTAGTCCAGTGTAAATACTGTAAAATGGATTTAGCCTACCACAACACCACATCCTCCATGCTGCAGCACCTGACCAGGAAACATCCACATGTAAATGTCACTTCTGCAAGCGGACTCGGAGGTCCGCTATATATTCTGCGGACACTGCGACTTTTTCGTTTGTAGCACTCAGTTTCAGCTCACACTGTGTGTCTGGTAGCAACACGTCGGACCTAAAAATGTGCTAAAAATAGCAGTTTTTACACAACACGTCAGACTTTTTATTGAGTTGTTATTGATGTCTGTTGCTCCTTGGTATTGCTGCAGCAGGACGCAGGTATTTATGAGAGTGGCGGAGGAAAACGAAAGAAAGTAAATAGATGTTTTGTGATCAGTATAATTTGACATAACCGCGGCAAACATGCTTTCTCGACAATCCTTGTTATTGTGTGAGAAAATAAAGTGTAGGAATTAAAACGGACGTGTGTTAATAGGGAAACAGCTGGCGAGCCGTGTTTGAGCATGCGCCGTGAACGGTTCTGGTGCTGGCAGATTCTCGCACGAGGGGAAAATCGGCTCAGGTTGCATACTTATTATTTGCACAGGCATTTGTTTACTGTGAAGTAAAGTTGAAGTGCTGAAGTTTTGAAAACTAATTTTGAATAAAACTTGAAGAATAACTGGCAGTTGCTTGCTCATTTTAAGAGGTCTTTCACATTTTATAACATGCTATTTGATTTAATGATTTACAAAAGAGTAGAGTACTCGATTAATCGATAAAAGATTCGATAGAGTACTCGATTACAAAAATATTCGATAGCTGCAGCCCTAAATTAAATAACCATGAATTTAACATTCATCAGAATGATGAGCGCCATTTAAAGGATTCAGTTTATGCACAAATTTAGTAGAAATGAGGTGGGTCATGAAATCTAAAGAGCTGCTGTTGACAGTATTCTGAAGCTTCATGTTTTCCAAGAGCGTTAATATGTAACCCTTTGTCTTGACCATTGAATTAGTCCATCTGGCCTTTAACTGAACATTTGCATTGAAAATCCTTTCAGATTAGCCATGCAGCGGTCATGGCCACACAAAATAGTAGAAAACCTTTTTCCACTCTAGACTCTAGGCTCTCCTGAGCCGACGTACTTCTGGTATGTGATGCATGCGCGGTTTACACCAGAACCATGATTTGAACCAGTTGAACACCGCAGAGGTTTGCATTTCTTCACATTAAAACCCCCAGCTATCAAAACGTGTTTGCAAGTCGGCCTAACGAGACATGAATGCTGATTACATCAGACAGAAACGAGGTCTGAAGCTGTGCCTCGGTCGAAAATTAATAAGAAGCGCCAGCTTGCTTAACACGTACGGCTGATATTTGTTCTAATGTCGAAAGAGCGACGGAACATTTTTGCCTGAAAGGACTGGTGGTGATGCAACGTGTGCCAAGTGGCTGATTCTGTGCAAGGTCCGGCACCCTCAAGGTGAAGCACGTCCCCAGAATGTGTCAGTCTTTTCCGTGGCGAGGAGCTGCTCAAGGCTTCTGTGACCTCAGTAAGAATGTGGAGTGTCCTTTGATGAGGAGATGGCATCTCTCCCATTCCTCTCCTGCTGCTTGCCCGTGTATACCATGGGGAGGCTGCAGGGGGGGGTCTCTTTATCTTCAGGACATGTCAGTAAAGAGAAAGAACATGATTTCTTTCTTTCTTTATTTGTTCAATCCTAAATGAACATTTGATGGTTCAGTATGTGGATGGAAAAGTGTCAAAAGAAGAAAAAGACTGGAGTTAGCCGTTTCTAGATACTTTTTCCATTACTGGAGATGGAGAACTTTTGTACCACTGCCCTGTCAATCTGCACTTCTTTTAACAGCCCGGCATTCTTTTCTTTTTCAGCTAGTCCTCCTACTCCGACTGGCATTTGCAGAGCGAGGCTTTTAACCAGTAGGAAGTATAACCCCTGGCTATGTCATTAGATCCCTAGAGTGTTCATGGCGGAGGCAGGGACTGCTGTTGGGCATGGCGTTATATATATATATATATATATATATGTATATATATATATATTTATATATATATGTGTGTGTGTGAGCTAGCCAGTGCCTTAATCACAGACAGACTGCGTCGACTTCTGCAACTCCACAACACACACCCGTTGTACGTTGGCACTTTGAGGAATGTGGAAAAGGTCCATAAGGTCAAACGAGCTCTTTGCAGTCATACGCTTTTCCATTAGCAGAGATTAGCATCAGATTGCATGCAGCTTGGGTAATGAAATGAGAAGTAATGTTTTTTCACTTTATGAGGTTTACTGTCATATTTTAAGTAAAAAAAATACAAGGCAAGCATTGCTACGGCTGGTAATTATTTGAAAAACTGCCCCCTTGTCTCGGTCTTATCGATCTGTTCATTCAAACAGAAGAAGGAAAGTGTATTGGGTGTGTTTCTTAGAAAACTACAGGTGTGAGTTAGAAGTTAATGATGCACACACACACACAGTGGAACGCAAAGCCAGTGAAGACACCCCCTTTATCTCTAATTAACATGTGCTGTTTAGTCCTAAAGGCCTTGTTCGTGTCCAAACACGTTTTCTGTGTCTACAAGGTAGTTGTTACACCAAAATTCATTTTCATGATGCAACTTTTTTTTAGAAATTCTTTCCATAAAAGACACAAAAAAAGAACTGGATTTTCTTTTCATCTCAGCTGGAAGTTATTTCAGTTGGCAGGGCTGAGTTTATAAAAGCATCTTACTGTTTATTTTGATATAATTTCAGCTATTTGATAACTACTGAAAAACCCTCTCAATGACTCTTCTACTTAATGGCCCTCCTGGGGAACTGTAACCCTCTATTTGCACATTTTCTTGTACGTAAATCCAACAGTGACACTTACAGGAAAATAAGTCCCTGACTAAAATAGTTTATTGAGAATTTGGTCTGTTTGGGGGAAGAAAAAAAATCACTGACGCCCAGTGGGAATGTGTATTGGTGAAATTCTGGCGATCCGATGCGTATCATGATACAGGGGAGACGATACGATATGTTTCACGATAAATTGCAATAAATTCAGCCAGATGGTATTAGCAATTTTTTTAGACTGAAATTATTGTAGGAAAATTCAATAAACAGTTCAAACTGATACGTAAAATGTTTAACATGAGGTATCTGAACTATAATAGAGGGATTTACAATTCAGTTGTGGAAACAAAACCCATTGCACACTGCTGCCAACTAGCGGTTGGCATTTGAATTGCACCAAAAGAAAATACACAAATGTTTGCATTTAAAATCTTCCAAAAATTCGATACGCGGCTTTTGAATATGGATATATCGCAGGAAAAATATTTCACGGCTCAAACATCTAACTGGTTAAGTTAATCAAAGAAATGAGTAAATTAGTAAACTGACCAAATATTAAATATTCAAAACTGGTAAATGGTAAGAAATTTTAGTTAAATAATTTTTTGAGCATTTACTAAGCAGATGTTATTCAGTAGCATAAATATACATTTAAATTAATTTCTGCAGCAGCATCGGGCTGCCCAGAGATGTGCCTGACTTTAAATCGGCATAACTAAGGAGTTATATCGGCCGATGCCAAAGTATATTAAAAATGGTAAATATTGGCCCAATAAATCGGTCTATCGGTTTCTCAGTACTTGCAACGGTGTTGAAGCAACTCTTCTGACATGGAAGTAACATTGACTAAATTCAAGAAGATGATGTCATCATTCCATAAAAAGTTAAGGCACACTGTTTATTTGATGGGCCCAGTTTCATTTTTTGAATGTAATATTTGGTCTTTTTCATTAGATAATTATTAGAATACAAATTTCAGTTGAAGGAAATCATCAAGCATCTAATTTACTTCCTCTTCAGGTTTTCCTCATTGTAGCTGATTACTCAGGAACTTGTTGGCATCTTTTGTTTTAAAATATTGATCAGCTCGTAAATTAATACTAACCAAAATAATTTGATGCAGTTGAACAATTTTAGTTGCAGATGGGTGGCTGAGTTTTATTCTGAAGATTTGTTTTATTTTAATGAATGGAAGCATATTTTATTTTAATGCGTGTGTGTTACATGTTCAGACATTTGACTTTGTCAAAGCCACATAAAAAAAATGCTGAAAACGGCTTTGCACAGGTGGAAAAGTGAAATTGCTCAATGAAGCAATGCAATTTTACCAAATGGATTGGAGCCTGAAGTTGGGAAAATTAATGTTTAATGCACACCTCCTCTATGTGTGGCTCTGCTGATGGATGGGTCAGATGGATTCTGTCTGGGGATCCTGTTCATCAAATGTCAAAACTAGACGATGTCCAGCACATACAGCAAGCCTGTGTGTAGCCGGCTGCAGGAAAAAAGCTGTTGTCTGTCAGTAGAGGTGGAACTGCAACTCCAGCAGTGTGTGAAGCAGAGAAAAACATTTTCACCAGCAGGAACAGGCTTTTGCTTTTCATAGCCCTCTCCTGGCTCTATTTCCCCCCTTCACTAGTCATCTGTTAGCCTAATAAAATGCATGAAAACCGTTTTTGAAGGACACCCGTTGTTGTGAGGGGCTGTGAGCTGAAGGCTTTCCAGACTGCCTGCTTGAGGCTGGGTAAGTCCCTTAGCTCCTGGCTGGCTGTGCTGTTCTGATCATATTACACACAACAAGGTGATAAAGACTGGAGCTGAGGGGGCAACTGGTGTGTTGTGGGGTCTGCTAATTGCTTTGAGGCAGACAAGATGGATTGGTCATTGTTTTCAGGATGTTTGTATCGGTGCTGCCAGGATGACCATCTACACATAGTATTTTAGTATATTACCTGACAAAATGTGTGTAAATAACTTAGAATATTGTTTTTTTAGAAGACCATTAAATACCAAGTTTACTTCTGTTTTCAATACATTTCCAGTGGCCTCTAGTAGGGGTAGAACGATATGTTGGTCGGCCAATATATCGAGCTGATATTTACTGTTTTTTATAGGATATTTTTTCTCAGTAAAGCCGATTTAAAGTCAGGCACATCCTTGGGCAGCCTGGTGCTATTGCTGACATTGTCTCACGTCACTTCTCTTGTTCGCTCTTCCTTCTTCCATCTCAGGAACATTGCTAAGCTGAGTCCCATTCTGTCCCGCTCTGAACTTGAGACAGTTCTCCACACCTTCATCTCCTCACGCTTAGACTACTGTAACTCTCTTTTCACGTGTCTGAGCAGAGCCTCCCTGAACCGTCTACAGGTGGTTCAGAATGCCTGTGCTCGGCTTCTGACCAAGTCCTCCAAACACACCCACATCACCCCGCTTCTCCTCCAGCTTCACTGGCTGCCAGTCAACTTCAGGGTTCATTTCAAGATCCTGGTTCTGGTCTATAGGGCCTTACATGGACAAGCACCATCTTACATTGGTGATCTTCTTAGTCCCTACACCCCCAGCAGGTCCCTGAGGTCCAGTGATCAAAGCCTACTTGTTGTGCAGCACCAGGCTAAAGACCAAAGGTGACAGATCATTTGCTGCTGTGGCCCCAAGACTCTGGAACTCTCTCCCCTGAACCTGAGATCAGTGGACTCAGTGGTCTCCTTTAAAAAGATGCTGATAACTCACCTGTTCATGGTTTTTGTATCAAAATAAGGTGGAAAATATCTAGTTATAGGCTATAAAAATCAGCAGTACATATTGGCCATTGGCTGACCACTATTGTACGTATCGGTGCCGGCAGTTATAATATCGATCGACCTCTAGTCTCTAGTATAAAAAATGCCTTGTGAGTCAATCTCTGTGGGGCAAAAACTCTGTTTCATGAACTAAAAATGAGCCAGGGGAGAGGTGAGCAGAAGACCGCAGGTTTGGTGTCTTTTTTCCTGATATTCAGACATCTCACCTCTGATTGGCTAACAGCAACACAACTTTAGTTTTGCTCTGCAACATGGAAGTTTTATCTCCACAAACAACACAAGCCTGAAGGAGTAGTTGTGGAGTTGCTAATGCTAACAGTTAACCTCTACTGGCTCTACTCTCTCCTGGATGCTAAATCAATAACAGCCTTCCGAGGTCTCGAGCCAAGATGGGTGAGTCCATGAATGCTAATTTTCAATGAGACGTAGAATTGACTGGCTTTTCTATAGGGGTAGAAGACTTTTCATGTTTAGCCTACATGTGAAACTCAATGATCGATGAATTTAAAAAATATCAAGTAAAAACTGTAGATTTCTCATGCCATGCTGCATCAAGGAGATCACATTGGGTGAATCTTACTGGGGGGGGGGGGTATGTTTATTAGAATCTAGCAACATGATAATCACAAAACAGGGGTGCTGATATGATGTACAGTATTGTGATACTAAAAGCCAGGCAATATTTGCAATTTATAAGTCTGAAATTCAGCAGAAAATTCAGGTGAGACACTTAAATGATGCATCAAGCATTTTTGCAAGATCTTGATATTCTGTCAGAAATCTGCTGCCACCTAGCAGTCGGGGTTTAAATTGCACCAAATGAAACGCAGTAGATGTTTGCATATAAATTCTTAATAAAAAGTCCATACTCTGCATTTGAATATTGATTCAGTATCATAAAACAGGTATTGTGATATTTCAGTGAATCGATAGTTTCTGACATCCATACTAACAAATAATTGATTCCAAATCAGTTGAAACAGTCTTTAAGGTTGCAGCAAATAAAAAGGCACTACTCACAGCATGCCATATGAAATCTATAACCTGGCAGCAAGTTCCGACATTTAAAATAGGAGGAGTTTATTTGCCGCACACAAAAACAAACTTATCTGGTCTTGAAAGTCTCTGATCCATTTTGATTGTTTGTTACTTTTAGATTATTTTCTTTCCCTCAGCTTCAGATGATTGTTTTTCCACTCAACAGATTCTCTTTTAATCACTTTCCTCCCGAGATGCCTTTTCTTCATTTCTTGATTTTATTGACACGGACCCACTACCTAGTGCAAATTACCTCTTACTTATTCACATTGTATCCTCTCCTTACACCTTTTGCAGTTTCTTGCTTTCACACGTTCATACCTGCAGCTTCCCCCAAAATTTGTCGGCGTCTTGCCCCTGAATGATTTGCTTCTTAGGGCCACTTGCCTCCTGTCGTATCTGTCTGCCGTGGCGTGCCTGGATCTGAACTGGCCTTATCTGGTCATGAAATATGAAAGTAACCCTGCAGCAGATCCACGTTACCTGAATGTCTGCTTTTATTTAGCACTACTCAAATGTCAACAAACCTAAATAAAATTAATTTAGTCTTTTGAATAGCGTTTGAATTTCACCAATAATGAGTTACTTCTACATTAGTATTTCTCTCTGAACTGCATCTGTTTTATCAGTAAAATGTAGATGGAGGTATTTTTCTGGATTTCATGTTTTTAATGAGCTGAAATAGAATGAAATGGGGAAATTAGCTCTTTAATTTTCATTGAATTGCGTTTCTTTGCAACTCTTAGCTGAAAATTTATTTTAGTCTTCGCAAAATGATATATTTAAGATAAAACATCCGGATTGGTCCCTTACAGGGCTTACTGCTGGCAAACTGCAGGTACTGAATAGATGCAGAGATGTTGTTATACCAAGGCTGTCCCATTATCATTGAAAACTGGGACAGAGAGGCATTATCTGCCAATAGCAACCAGAAAAGCACAAATCAGAACGCGAAAGAAAGTCTTGAGTTTTTCAGATGATAAAACATGATGAAACTGTGACCTTTCCAGGGTGTACTCTACCTCAAGTTCAAATGGAGATGGGATAAGCTCCAGTCCCTTGTGGCCCTCCACTGGATAAAGTGGAAAAAATGAATGGGTGAATAGATCACCTCCACTGAGGTTTTGACCAAAGAATTTCCACATGAATGTTAACACAATTATAACTTTTTATAGACATATATATCCACAACTATTGTTAAATTATCGGATATAGTGAGTATAGAAAAGAACCTCCCCTTTGGTAGACTTTAATTTTGTAAACACAAATAATCTTTTTTTACATTGTAGAAAAGAAGAAATACGGGTCCTTCTAAAAAATGAGCATATTGTGATAAAGTTCATTATCTTCTGTAATGTACTGATAAACATTAGACTTTCATATATATTAGGTTCATTACACACAACTGAAGTAGTTCAAGCCATTTATTGTTTCTAATATTGATGATTTTGGCATACAGCTCATGAAAACCCAAAATTCCTATCTCTAATAATTAGCATATTTCATCCAACCAATAAAAGAAAAGTGTTTTTAATACAAAAAAGTCAACCTTCAAATAATTATGTTCAGTTATGCACCCAATACTTAGTCGGGAATCCTTTTGCAGAAATGACTGCGTCAGTGCGGCGTGGCATGGAGGCAATCAGCCTGTGGCACTGCTGAGGTGTTATGGAGGCCCAGGATGCTTCGATAGCGGCCTTAAGCTCATCCAGAGTGTTGGGTCTTGCGTCTCTCAACTTTCTCTTCACAATATCCCACAGATTCTCTACGGGGTTCAGGTCAGTAGAGTTGGCTGGCCAACTGAGCACAGTAATACCATGGTCAGTAAACCATTTATCAATGGTTTTGGCTCTGTGAGCAGGTGCCAGGTCGTGCTGAAAAATGAAATCTTCATCTCCATAAAGCTTTTCAGCAGATGGAAGCATGAAGTGCTCCAAAATCTCCTGATAGCTAGCTGCACTGACCCTGCCCTTGATAAAACACAGTGGACCAACACCAGCAGCTGACTTGGCACCCCAGACCATCACTGACTGTGGGTACTTGACACTGGACTTCAGGCATTTTGGCATTTCCCTCT
>SSNQ01034444.1:742704-747245 GCA_006942095.1 Nothobranchius kuhntae
TACCAACAGGAGAATGTTGCAGGAGATTGTGGCCCATCTTTTATGAGAGCTGCACACTCGTTCAGCTTCGTGACCCACTCCACAGATGCACGATTTGTACGAGCCTTCATGTTACTTTTTGTAAAAAGTTGATAATTTCTTCACAAGTTATCATGGTGCAGGCTCGCTTCTCTGAAAAACACTCAGAAGTGTTCGTGGAGAGAGCTAAACCCAGCTGAAGTTGATGAGGGCGGGGCGGGTGATAAATACGCCTATTCATGACACTTCAACAATATTTGCGATCATATTTATGACAACATAGAAGAAATAATTTATTAAAAACACGACATTTTAGCTATGGCTGCATCTTTTATTCACAGGACTTACTGTGCATCATATCTGTTCAAAGTAACAGTGTGTATTTTCCCTGGCAATATGGGGCAGTACGTACCTAAATCATTGCAAGCAAGTGTTCAAGTAAGACCTTACCAACAGATGGCCATTAGGGTCAAAAATCCACGGGAGCGCAAACTCCAGCAAAACGACAAACACATCAGACTCCCTTTCATCACTGGCAACGAGTGAAGAGGTAAATGTCTAAAAACACTAAAGCACTCCTCGGACAACTTTGTGATTTAGCCATTTAAATAAAGTATCTTTGATTGATTAATGCAACTCATGTTGGTGTCTTTAGATTTTGGAAGTCAGAAAAGATGCTTCCACTTGGTTTTGGTACAAATTAATGCTGTCACACACGAATGGATACAATAATCTCTCAATAATCACAACACAGCACAAGATATCTGCCACAATTTGTTCAAACCATTAGCTTCACTCTGATTTAAAAACCATTTTTATGCTTCCATTTACTGCTTGAATGTTTTCCACCAACAGTGTGCGTTTATAAAGAAACTCTTTCATGTTTTTTTTTTTCACATTTCACACATGCAGCAGCTTTTGTTGTTGGGAGGTCTGCGTGAAGCTGCTGGGAACATTAATATGACCTTTTTCTTTGAAGTACAATGATTTCATTTCAACAGATGGATGAAGACTGTAATGCTACATATTTTATAAGTTTTCTTTTCCAACAGGTTTCTAGTGCAATTAATAGATGATGTCATTTTAAATCCTATAATCTGTATCAGTGCTAGTTTGTCATGACTAAGAATGTTCGCGTACATTCTAAATAAATAAATAAATATATATATATATATATATATATATATATATATATATATATATATATACATATATATATATACAAGTATAGCCACCAATAAATGTCATTTTCTTTGCTACGGAGTGGCTAAAGTCCACAGTGGCAGGGATCGAAGCTTTTTACCTTTCATTCCGTGACACCTGCCAGTAGACCATCACTGGCTTTCCAGAGATGTCCAGAACACTAGTTTGTGTCTGTCAATCTCACAGAAAGAGCGACAAGGTCTCCATGGGGGGCTGGAGAAAGAAAAGCAGTGCAAAGGAGGAGGCTAGCTTTACAAATAATCTAATTTACCTTCAGCAAATCAAGGCTTCAACAGCTAGTTTTACATGAAATTAGATTTATGAGTCAAAGAATGAAACAAATATGTTTCAGGGGGACCATAATCCGATGGAATTTTCCCCAAATGTATTCCACGAAGGTCACCTTGCTCATTTAGGGAATTGTTGCCATGACAGCCTTAGAGATGTGCACTAATTTTATTCGTGATGAGATCCCGTGAGGATACTTTGAGGATTGCGAACAGAGTGCAGATTGTTTGAGCAGACTTGATGAGGAGGGAAATATTGCTTTGTGAAGCTGTTTTCATTTTCTAAGTGGATGATCACATCTCAGGATGTATTTTCTAAGAATTTGTTATTTAAGTGTCTAGCCTGCTTATAACCGCTCAATTCAGAAGAAGTATAAAATGTAAACAAAATTAAATCTGTTCAGTTTAAGAATGATGTACTTTTCAATTTGAAATGTTATCTAAGATCAGATTTTATTTGGTTATAAACAACTACAAACATTTTTTTAGAAAGACAGTTGGTCAGCTGATGTTTGGAATCACTTATTTATTTGTGAGTAAACAGCCATTACATTATGACCATTGACTGGGGCCATGTTGACCCATCATGGCTCGTTAATGCACATGGGGAACGAAGGTTGTCCTGTGTTTTAGTCTAATGGAGGAACTACTTGATGATATTTTCCTGAAACAAGCTGTTGACCAAGACCACTGGTGGGGCTCCCTTGCAGGTTTGAACAAAACTGCACTTCTTAATGGCAATTCCTTGTAAAAACAAAAAAAAAATGAAATAAATAAACAAAAAAAATCACATTGAGACAAACGTGTTTTAAGTGACACAAAAACCGGCTGAAGGTGTTGACTTTGTTTTAAAAAGCTCCAGTTTTCAATCCAGTGGAGCATTAGAGGCAAATGAAAACACCCGGAATGAACAAAGTCCAAAGCTCTCGACTTCAGAACACGTTTCCTTTGAATTTAATGAGAGTTGGCTCGACTATAGGGGGCCTAAGTAACGCCCATTTACTTCTGGACCATGGGTCCCGGAAGAACGATGCATTTTGATACCAAGAACGTGCTTATTTTCGAACAGGGGGGAAACACTATTTTAGGTTTTGTGGGAAAATAAGTCCAGGACTACAAATGCACTTCACAAAAGTGACGTCATCGAACCAGACATGGAGAAAACTGAGGGGAAAAGGCTGTAACTTCCCACAGGAGGAGAGAACCACCATAAATCTGGAGATTATGTGGTGATGTCACATATGTACATTGACAATCAATATATTCTATAGAGCTCTGGACGTCACGTGACTCTCAGAGAGTAGACGCCATGTTGGCAGGCAACAAAGGTAAACAAAATGAACAGAATCGGCTTGGATTTTACTCCGTCTGAGTTTATTTCACATTTTAAAACCGAAGGAATCGTTTTATATAGTCAGAAACTAAATAGATTAAACATCTCCGACCCTTACCGTGCCCCTGGGATACTTTTTAAAACGCCAGAAGCTGTCGGAGCGGACCTGGCCAGGGAACGCCTTGGGATTTCCCTGGAGGAGCTGGCCCAAGTGGCTGGGGAGAGGGAAGTCTGGGCCTCTCGACTTAAGACTACTGCCCCCGCGACCCGACTCTGGATAAGTGGATGAAAATGGATGGATGGATAGACAAATACATGTAAGAAGTTTAAATAGAGTGCTGTGCTGTTTGAATGTATAAACTGAACGCCAAGAGAAATCACTAGTCTGATTTTTTTCAGTGAATAAAATAAATATGTCAGACAGGAGCGTCTCAGGATCTGTCTGAGATCTGTCTCAGTGAGACAGATAATAGCAATCCAAAGTGCTTTTCATGTGTGATCTGTCAATTGATCAACCATTGCTTAAAAATTAATTACAGCTTAGCCGGTTAATTGCTGTCATCATAAAACACGTAAACGGCAGCATGCAGAACTCACGAGGCAACGTTTTACTTGTTGCTATGAGTAATAAGACAGAAAAAGCCACGCCAAAATAAGTTTAGGAAGCCCACTAAGAATCGTAATAAAAGCATTTAAAATAAATACCATACACACAGGGTCCGAAATTAAATTTTTTACTCACCGGCCAAGTTGGCCGGTAGATGATGAAAGTCTACCGGCCAAGCAAATCTTTTACCGGCCAAAATTCTAAATGATTTAGATCTACCTAAAGCATGTTATTCTATATTATGTTGATTCCAAACAGAGTGGCAAAATAATTAAAACATCAATTAATAAGGAAAACAACTCTTTTGTCATTTTTACTATTTATTTATTTTTAGAGATGCTTTTATGAACTCTTTCATTGAAATCTAGTCAGACTCCTTGTTTTCTGTCCATGAAGTCTGGCCTCCTGCTTCTGACAACGTCTTTGTGCCAAAGCATTACAGCCTCATTTGGGTCATAGTCCTTGATCTCTGGAGAACACAGCTGCACCATGAGAATATCTGAAAGTGTGTCAGGGCTAGGGTTGTCACGGTAACCGGTGTAGCAGTAAACCCCGGTAAAAAAGTTGACAATAATAATAACCGTCTTGTTTTAAAAAAAATATATTATCTCGGTGGATTACCGTGGCTGCGGTGTAGGTGCGGTGACCCTTACCAGCCACCGTATCAGCTGTAGTTGCCGGCGGCACATGCGCACTTTTTTGTTTATGACCAAAACTTTCTTTAAGCTAAAGCTGAAATAATGGCCAGAGGAGACGGCAGCACTCGGGACATTTATTATCCCTCAAAGAAGGCAGTATGGGCATTTTTTGGATATTTGAAGAATGCCAAGGGCCAGTTGTCTGTGAAAGGCAGCAACGCTACGTGGCCATCATAATGTAGCCATTGTCTCACGACTCCGCCATCTCCAGTTCGCCACTTTTCACAAAATCTTCTGGTTGCCACTGGTCCTGGTGGCTTTTCTTCCAGTTCGACGAGTTTTCTTTTGGAAGGCTGGCTGACTCCAGTGAAAAACCGCCACATTTCACCGCTAGTTTTAACACGAAGCTAACGGCTAACTTGATAAACTGATTGAATGGGATAGGTGGAAATGAC
>SSNQ01034444.1:753415-764189 GCA_006942095.1 Nothobranchius kuhntae
GTAATCATTCTTAAAAGACATTGACTGAGATTTGCATGATCTCTGTTTGGATACCTATATAAATATCTGTGACCAACTATTCTTGTCAAAAAAGACGGGTAAAAACATCAAGGGAAACAAATCTTACAGGTACACCTCTCTGAAAAATTTCCTCCAAGAGTTCTTGTCGACACACGGCAATTTAAACTATTCCAGCAGCCGTGGCTCGGATCACAGGGTGTACCAAACTGAAGTCTAATAACACACAGTATGTACCCAACCAGACACAAATAAAGCCATTCGGCTCTAGCGATGCTCCCAAAGCACTTTCAGCAACAAAGCACTTTAGAAGGAGAAAAGATGGAATAAAAAAAGTTATAGAAGTTGGTAAATTCTGAAGTATGTCAATGCAAAAGAAAGAAACCTCTAAAAGTTGTTTTCAACAACAACCATATGAGGATAACTGCTCATTAATTATTAGTGAAGTCTGCCTGTAGGTGGTCTTTAAAGGAAGCATGTTTGTGGTGTGTTTTAGCGGAGCTGTTTTGTTATGCTGTTTAAAGAGCACATTGACGGTGAGCTGAGGAAACGGTGGTGTGAGTTCTGTTTTGAAGTGTGATGTCTCGATGCTCCAGCTTACCTCTGTGGGGGATATCGGGGCTCTGAATGACTACGCGCCCTACTTCCATCTTTTCCCTGTGATCCAGAAAACGGCTACCTGCCCGTGTGTGTCAGCATCATTTAGTAGTAGATAAAGGCTGAGTCATGACATATTTGTTTCAGAGGCAGCAAAGATGTAATATTCCTCATGTCCCCACATAAAGCCTCACACGTAAAGATGTTTTTACTGTATTGATTTTGAGTGTAATTAAGTAAGTAAGTAAAGCTTTATTTATATAGCACTTTTCACAGATAAAATCACAAAGTGCTTCACAACATACATAAAAAGGCAAAACAGGACGGGAGCACAAGGTCAACTTACATAACAGCTTGTCTAAATAAAAGTGTCTTCAGCTGCTTTTTGAAAGAATCAACAGAGTCGGCCACACGAAGAAACAAGGGCAGGGCGTTCCAAAGTCTGGGAGCTACAGCTTGAAAGGACAGGTCCCCTCTAGTTTTAAATCTGGTCTTCGGGACATTTCAGGAGGTTTTGACCCGAGGACCGCAGAGTGTGGCCAGAAGAGTGAAGGATTAAAAGGTCTGATAAATATTGTGGAGCTTGTCCACTAAGAGCTCTAAAAGTCAAAACTAAAATTTTAAAATCAATTCAAAACTTGACCGGTAGCCAATGTAAAGAAGATAAAACCGGTGTTATGTGAGCCCTTCTATTGGTTCCTGTTAAAAGCCTTGCTGCAGCGTTCTGGACCAACTGGAGACGACTGACATCTGATTTGTTAAAACAAGTAAAGATACAATTACAATAATCTAAACGAGAGGAAATAAAAGCACGGATAATCATCTCCAAGTCCGATGTTGAAGTAAAAGCTCTCAATTTGGAAATGTTTTGCAAATGATGAAAGCAGTTTTTTACTTAATGTTTTGAGTGGCAGCTCAATGACATGGATTGGTCAAAAAGAACACCAAGGTTTCTGAGACCGGTCTGGACTGAGGAGCTCAGGGAACCGAGGTGTTGTTTGATTAAAAGAACTTTCCGTTCAGGAGCAATGATCAGTGTTTCGGTCTTGCTTGAGTTAAACTGAAGACAGTTACTGGCTAGCTAGCCAGTCCTTAATACGCTCAATGCAATCAAGTAGATCAGCTAACTTGTTAAACTCTGTGTTCTAGAAAGAACATTACATTTGAATGTCATCCGCATATAAATGGTAGGACACATTAGTAAAGCTTTTAATAATCTCCCCAAGAGGGCAAATATATAAAAGAAACAAAATTGTGCCAAGGACCGAGCCCTGGGGAACACCACCAAGCAAAGATGTGACTTCAGAACTAATCTTGTTTACACATTAAGAGAATGTTGTGTTTTTTAAATAGGAAGAAAACCACTTCAGAACCGTACCAGAAAAAATCCTAAGTCATTGTGTAGTCGATGTAACGGAATTTTATGGTCAACCGTGTCAAAAGCTGAAGACAAATCCAATAAAACCAGTACAGTATGTTGGCCAGAGTCTGCCGCCATCAGTACATCATTAGATATCTTTAACAGAGCTGTTTCAGTGGAATGCATCTTATGAAAGCCTGATTGGAACTTATCTAAAACGTTATTAAGGTCCAGAAAAGTAGTCAGCTGCCCTGCCACCAACTTCTACAGAAATGTATTCCCTTTAAAGTTAAAAAAGCAAACTATAAAACTTCCGTTGTGGATGAAACACGAAGGCTTCGGTGTGCTGCGCGTTCCCCAGCATAGCTCTGTTTAGTTTTAACACCATTTCACCACACTACCATAAGACGCTGAACCCTCTGCTGTCTTAATCCGTTCATCTTCTCTTGTAAAATGTATCATATTTGTCAGTTTCTGCTCCAGATACAAATGATGCTGTCAGAGGAGGATGGATTACACGTCCATCACAAAGTTTAAAAAGCAGGCACATCTATATAACTGATGTCTTTCTTGTAAAGTCCTTAAGTGAATCAAATTGACCAACAACACTGCTGTTTTTAAAATCCAATATGGGGATTCTCCTCTACTGCCTCGTCCGTGCAGGAGCTGCAGTATGGCTGTAAAATCACAAGCTGCAGAGTTTTTACACCCTTCATGCACCCGTGTGAGATGTTGGGTGAGGTATGCAGGCTAACATATTTCCCCCGAGCCTCTGTTTAATGAGACTGTAAGTCAGTCCTTCATTTTGACTCAGTGTCTCTTTTCTTTTCTTGTCCCTTCTCATCAGCAGAAATAGGTCTCTGTGACTTTCTATTGTCTGCCCACTAGATTAAAAAACATACTTTGAAACTCATAACTATTCTCAGCTGCTTGTGTGTAACATAAATGATGAAAAAGAGGACAGATTGTTAGCATAATAAGTTATTTTTCTCTTTTTTTCCCCCCTGGAGTTTTGTCCTTGCCAGCCCGTGGTGGAGTCCTTATCACAAGGACATGATACATATAATAACTCCCGTCTCTGCTTTCTACTGAATGCTATAACTGTATGCAATAATTATGGTATGTACAGTCACTGAAACAATTATTTCCCCTAATTAAGGATACAGTGTTAGATTTATGTCAATGCATCTATGAATAAACCACCTCTTGTTTTATAGCAATTATTCACTCCTTGCTGAGCTGTTGGAAGCTTAAAGGAACAATATGTAAGAATTCTACAGAGAAAAGATCACAAAATGTTTAAATCAATGGGGTGTTGTCAATTTTTCTCCTTGCAAAATGGCCGAAGAGGGACAGATTGTAAACAAAGACTACGGGGTTGCCGAACCTGGGGCGACAAAAGCTGCTGCGCCTGCGTTTCCAATTCAGCACCATCCCACAAAACTAGTGATGCACTGATATGAAGTTTTTGGGTCGATACCGATATACGATATTAAGATCACTGTCATGGCCGATAACCGATATTTGCTGATACCGATATACTGACATTAATGCTTCTAAAATCAGCAGATTTTGTATCGAATGAAAATTATTAAAGCTGAATTTACATTATGTACACACAACACACACATTTAAGGTTCTGAGATGATTTCATTCACTGTCACATGACTAAACAATTATACATCACTCTCCTCACCCTCTGAAACAGGCAAACAAATGGAGACGAGGTGGAAAAAATATTGGTTGTTAATATCGGCCCGGTTTTATTTATCGAACCAATACCGATATGTTAAAAACTGACTAACATTGGCCAATACCGATATCAATGCCGATATATTTTCCTTCCCTAGACAAAACGCAGCAGTGTTTGTCAAAAACCCTGAGCCAGTTACAGGAGTGACCCAGAAATGATGTATCGTAACCCTGAGAAGCCACGGCATCTTCTTGTTTTACTCTACTATCAGGAAAAAAGGGGCCTTAGTCTAATGTTGTGCTGGCATAGCTAACGGGGAATTAGAAGCAAATAGTCGGCTCTGAAAATATCTCAAGCAACTCAATATTTCTGTGAAAAGTATTTGTCTACTCATCAGCTAGCTTTGACTTATCTTCTCTCGCCATCTAGAATCTGGGGTTAGAGCAGTTAGAACAATAAATCAGAAATCAGAAAAAAATCAGAAAAAGCTTTATTGCCAGCGCTCCAGCGAACCAGAGCATAGGAACTTGACTCCGCAGCACAGCCTGACCAAGGTTACACACACACATGTAGACAGAACAGATACAGGCGGACCACGAGAGCAGCCATAACTTTAACATGTACTATAATTCTGTAAGATGATTCACTTTTGGAAAGTTTGGTCTTTTTGATGAGGGAGCATAGACTGATATGTTGCTATGTAACAAAATAGCAAGCTGACTTGGAATTTTCCAATTAATTAAAGGATAAAAAATAAATATTTTTCAGTTCAAAAGGTTTTTATTATTATAAATTGTTTATTTCTGGTCACAACTGTCTGCTTATTTGCACTAGAATCTAATCTTTCATCTTTTTTCTCCATCACAGTGGATAAAACTCCATCATAGTCAAGGTTATTTACTGAATGTCCACTATTCTTGATCTTTCTGCAACCAACCTATCTTCCCTGCCTCTTGAGCTCTTCCTGTCTATCTCAACCTCTCTAGAGTATATATATATATATATATATATATATATATATATATATATATATATATATATATATATATATATATATATATATATATATATATATTTTATCTCCCTCAGTGTAGTTTCCAAATCAGCTCCTTGGTGACTCCCAGTGTCCTCTGATGATGGACTGAGCGCCACAGATCTGTACACATAACCTAGAGCTGCAGCCACACTGAAGGTTAAAAGTCTTCAGCTGCAGGATGTAATGTGGTTGAAAGTGTATAAAGGATATTTACCTATTTGATACAAACAGTAGTCTATAGTGAATAACTGAAAAAGTCAAAGTTTATCTTATTGTTTTTATCAACATACAATATTTCCCTTTTGTTCTAAATGATAAATGACCCGCACTTGTATAGCACCTCTCAGAGTAAGGACTCCAAAGTGCTTTACACTACAGTCCATTCTTTCGTTCTTTTTTTAAACACAGAAACAGTTTTGTTTACCTGTTTGTAGCTACAGTTTCGCCGACGGCTGCCGGCTTCTTCAGGCAGGACTTGAGAACAGGAAGTGGAAAGTGACTTGTTTATACGTGATCAGACTTGCCGTCGTATTTTGAGACTCTTAATTCATTAACAGTGAGTAAGTACGCAATTTATTAAAATATTTTAGGACCAATAGTACTTTAAAGTGATCAAAACTGCGGCTGGGTTAGTGCCTGTGGTTGGGTTTGTGTCGTAAAGCCGTTCCACGTTGTAATGTCTGTTGTAAAGTACTCCGCAATGCTGTAAATAGCTGCCGTGCTTGAGATAGAACTGGCGCCTATCTTCAGCGCCTTGGCGCTCCCCGTGTGCCCACTCATATTAATTATAATGGCTTCTATTAGAAATGACGGCGCAACGCTGCATGGCGCGACTGCCTCCGGTGTGACCTAGGCTTAAGCGAAACATCTTGGTGCCGGAAAAGGTTTTTATACAATATTACAGTAAAACAAGCCATTCTGTTCCACTGATTATTTTAAGCAAGCATAGAGCTCCAGAGTGGCATCTGGTGGGGCCCAGGCCCACTGGCCCCAATGCAGAGACGTCACTGGTATTTACGTTTAATGTCTCCGCAAATGAGGAGCAGGAAAAAAGCCATCCACTAATTTATGAGGACAATATATGATCTATTTAAATATTTAGCTGAAGCAACATATGATGTTGTACATTTTATTCCTGCTCTTGTGGACACAAATCCATCAGTCATTGCACTCTGTGTAAAATTAACACTATGAAATTGTTTTTCAGACTTACTTTAAGTTAAAGCTGAAATGTTGATGTTTTTTTTTGTCTGGAAGAAAAGATTCAGACTATAACTGACNAGGTTCACAGCTGTCGGACGGCTGCCCAAGCAGCCTGACAGAAACTTCTGTAAAGCCCCCTGCTGTCTCTTCTTTTGTTACTCTTCATTTTTTTCTTTTTATGTTTTGCCGCACCCGAAAGCATCGTGAAAGTTAGCCTACTCAGAAACACCTGCTAGCTTTGTTGTGTCCCGCTCTGACTCTGACCGCTTCTCAGACGTCCTTAATTGGGTGGCACCCAAGTTGTAGGTTACAGTCATGGGCTGGCATCAATGTGACGTAGCTAATGTAACAGTCTATGGTTAAGATAAACATTGTCACTATTTTTAGTTAATTAATAATATTGAAATAAATTGTAGATAGGAGTCCTATCCACAAATTCTGTCATAGGACATTTGTACATTTATATTTTAATGTATTTATTTTTAATTTTGTCCCTCTGTCTGGGCCCCATCCAGCCAATCAGGCCCTAGGCACATGCCTACTTTGCCTTTGCATTAATCCGGCTCTGACTAAGCGTCTAGTTTGGTCAGGAAATAGAGGATGGCAAGCCAAAATAATGAACATAATAAAACAAAAACAACCATTCGTGGCTCCTCTGGTGAAATGTTGAGCTTATTATTGTGAGGCAATAAAGGTGGATTCAGTTGAACGTCCAAAATCTCAGAGATCCATTTCATTCCTAAAATCAAGAATTAGAGGTCGGGTAACAAAGTCGACACCAGTAAATGTGTTGCTTAGTTCTGGCAAAGTGAAACTGCCCCTGGAGCCTCTGAGGGAACAGTGAAAGTTGCCTCTCTTCACGAGTGTCTGGTTTCTATAATTGGAAAGTGTCTCGTCAGTGGTGTTGTTCAACAGAGGCAAGTAGACAGACTTGACAAAAGAAGATAGGGTTGCTCTTGTTGAGTCTTTTCTTTCTTCTGCACATTTAGTGTGAGACTTGGTGACTCATGGCGTGTGAGACAAAGAAAAGAAAGGCGATGTTTCAAATGAGAAGGTATGTAACGGTTTGAGACGGCGTGCATTCATACCAGATCTCGAACTTGCGTAACAGTAAGAAGCTTTTAATAGAACGTGTCTCAGTGTTTCTGTAGATGCTTTTACGCTGGTTCTCTGATTCCGAAAGCCTTTCTGGTTTTTAGGGGTTACACTAACGTAAGAATATTGTAGACATACATTTTCTTTTGTCACTGTATTATTACTGTTGCTATTTATAGAATAATGCAAGCATAACATCACTTTGCAGTGAAATAACAGGAATGTCACATATCTTCGGGGATCAAGTCTAGCTAAGGGGAAGGACGCTTTTCTTCCTGTGCAATAAGAGTTGAGGTAGGAGTTATGAACCAATTTATTGGCTAAACCCAGGTAGAGTCTGAGATACCCAATGCCAACTAAAGGTGTAAGCCTGCCAGCAGGCTGCTTATTTTGAGAGGTGTTCTCTTCCTTTTTCTGTTTCCCTTTTTCTCCTTATTTTTTAATCAATCAAATCAAATCAAAGATACTTTATTAATCCCAGAGGGAAATTAGAGTTTCAGTACACACAATTCACAGATCAGACATACATGGGCAAGACACATGACAAGAATTGGTGACTGGTCATTCGCAACCCTGAGTCGCGCTACCTTAATAGAGATAACATCTGTCTCTCTTGTTTGTGTTTGCAAAATCTTATTTGTAACAAGAATTAGTCAAGATGACATCACCACACATTGTTTTGTGAAAGCATTCTCTTTGCTTATTTCAAATTTGTATCCCTGGAACCTAGATGAATGTATGAAATAATTACAGCAGCAATGCAAAAATGTATATTAGCCTCAGAAATCTGAAATTGGTGCATCTCTAACAGAAAAATACAATAGCCAATAAATGCAGAACAGTAGAAGGACTAGGATGAGGTCCTACCTCAAGCAGAGGAGTTGGAAGCTTCTCGGGGTCGTCTTTACAAGTGAAGAAAAGATGGTGAGATCGATTTGCGTCTGCAGTGATGCGGGCGTTGTACCGGTCTGTCAGGGTGAAGAGAGAGCTGAGCCAGAAGGTAAAGTTCTTGATTTATTGGTTGATCTACGATCCAACCCTCACCTATGGTCACGAGCTTTGGGTAGTGACTGAAGGAATGAGATTGCGAATACTAGCGGCCGAAATGGGATTTCTCCGTAAGGTGTCTGGGACCTCCCTTAGAGATGAGGTGAGAAGCTCGGCCATCTGGGAGGGGTTTGGAGTAGGTCCGCTGCTCCTCCACATCGAGAGGAGCCAGTTGATGTGGCTCGGGCATCTGGTTAGGATGCCTCCTGGTTAGGGATGAGTACCGAATTCGGTACTTTTTAAGGTACCGACCGAATTCCAAAGTACCGACCGAACACCGATTCACGTCATTTCAAACGGTGCCTCGTTTCGGTACTGCCAAGACAGTTGCGCATGTGCAAGAGCGTTATGTCGCCGGTCCCTGCGAGCCCGTTGTAAACAGAGCAGCATGGTAGAAAGAACGCACGCTAAAGCTTGGGTCCACTTCACTAAATGTGATGGGTAACTGGGTGATGAAACTAGCGACAGACAACGATCTAAGTGAGACATCCTCATCTTAATCTGCTCCAGTAGGTAAATAAAATGTTTAAGATAAAGTTACCTTGATTTGTTAGCTTCCGTTTCGCTAATGGTGCGTTCGCTTTCTCCTCGGAACTCCGAATTTCCGACTAGAAGAACATGAACGCGCTCTAAAGTTTGGCTTTACTTTACTAAATGCGACGGGTGATTGGGTGAAGGTAAAACCAGTGACAACGATCTAAGTTTGAGGCATCATCGTTTTAATCTGCTCCAGCAGCTAAATAAACTGTTAAAGATAACGTTAGCTTGATATGTTAGCTTCCATTGCCACCGTTGTTATCAGCTAATGGTGCGTTCGCTTTCTCCTCGGAAATTCTAACTTCCCAGTAGGAAAAATCAAATGAAAAAGGACGGCAAAAGGAATGAAGATACACAGTAAATTTAGTTCACAGTAAAGATGTTTGCTTCAGTTTAATTATCAGCTTATAAAACTACAAGGACGATGTTAAAATACAAACTTGTATGTTATTTATCGTGATATTTATCAAATATTGTTATATATTGAGAAAAATATACACTCAAAAGTATTGAAAATTGGTACCGTTAAGTACCGGTATCGACTCGTAGGTACCGGGAATTAGTACCGGATCGATTCAAATGTCAAAGGTACCCATCCCTACTCCTGGTGAGGTTTTTTGGGCATGTCCAACTAAGAGGAGACCTAAAGAAAGACCCAGGACACGCTGGAGAGACTACGTCTCTTGGCTGGTCAGGGAACACCTTGAGATTCCCTCACAGGGGCTGGCCCAAGTGGCTGGGGAGAGGGAAGTCTGGGCCCCTGTGCAAGGCTACTGCCCCCACGACCTGACCCCAGATAAGCAGATGGACGGATAGTAAAGTAGAGCTTATGTCAATGTCTACCTCAGATTTTCTGCTCATAAGCATTTTGGTTCATATGCTGCAAAAAGCTGGACTTGATAGAAAAGTGGACAGAAAATGTTAATGCCTAAGGAATCATTATAAAAAGTGTGTTCTGCAGTTCCANCCCTCCATTGCTGTTATTTTATGAAATGAAATCAGAAACTTACCAAGTTACTAATAGAAGTTCATTCACATCTTACATAGCCTAGTCTTTGGTTACAAATTGGTTGTTTGTATGCCAAAATAAGTCATGTGTTGTATGTTAAACATTCCATCAGACTATTTTTTTACATTAATAATTTATACGTCATTGCACAGCAGTGTTAAATGCTAATAAATTATCCTCATCTCATCCATTGTAAGTGTCATTGTTAAGGCAGTAGTACCAGTAAATAACCACTAGGTGTCATTAAATTAATCAACACATTTAATTAAAAATATTTTCTGCAACTATACTGGGCTCACTTCTGTCTGGCTGCTGTTCTTCCAGTTCGTCCTTCTGTGACAGCGTTGATGTTGACTGCGCTGGCGCCACAGAGTCTTCTGCCGCATTTCCCGCCGCATCTTCGGGCCGTGTCTGCTCCAGGTCTGGCTCGGGCCCGGCCCCTGGCTCTGCTGACTCGAGCAGGTTCACAGCTGTCGGACGGCTGCCCAAGCAGCCTGACAGAAACTTCTGTAAAGCCCCCTGCTGTCTCTTCTTTTGTTACTCTTCATTTTTTTCTTTTTATGTTTTGCCGCACCCGAAAGCATCGTGAAAGTTAGCCTACTCAGAAACACCTGCTAGCTTTGTTGTGTCCCGCTCTGACTCTGACCGCTTCTCAGACGTCCTTAATTGGGTGGCACCCAAGTTGTAGGTTACAGTCATGGGCTGGCATCAATGTGACGTAGCTAATGTAACAGTCTATGGTTAAGATAAACATTGTCACTATTTTTAGTTAATTAATAATATTGAAATAAATTGTAGATAGGAGTCCTATCCACAAATTCTGTCATAGGACATTTGTACATTTATATTTTAATGTATTTATTTTTAATTTTGTCCCTCTGTCTGGGCCCCATCCAGCCAATCAGGCCCTAGGCACATGCCTACTTTGCCTTTGCATTAATCCGGCTCTGGTTATAGTCATCTGCTGTGTTTTTAAATGCTTTAATTCAGTTTATGAAACAGGCGGTTTCCCTTAAACTCCTAAAGCAAGGGTTTATTACTAGGGTCATTTTAATGCCTTGGGATTTGAACAGAACACTCATTAAGTCGTTTATTTTAACCAATAAACTGAAGTTAATGAACAAAACTGAGAAAAAGCTGATTCTTCATTTTATTCTGTGTTCTGGAGATGCAATCCTG
>SSNQ01034444.1:764199-791281 GCA_006942095.1 Nothobranchius kuhntae
TCTAGTTTGGTCAGGAAATAGAGGATGGCAAGCCAAAATAATGAACATAATAAAACAAAAACAACCATTCGTGGCTCCTCTGGTGAAATGTTGAGCTTATTATTGTGAGGCAATAAAGGTGGATTCAGTTGAACGTCCAAAATCTCAGAGATCCATTTCATTCCTAAAATCAAGAATTAGAGGTCGGGTAACAAAGTCGACACCAGTAAATGTGTTGCTTAGTTCTGGCAAAGTGAAACTGCCCCTGGAGCCTCTGAGGGAACAGTGAAAGTTGCCTCTCTTCACGAGTGTCTGGTTTCTATAATTGGAAAGTGTCTCGTCAGTGGTGTTGTTCAACAGAGGCAAGTAGACAGACTTGACAAAAGAAGATAGGGTTGCTCTTGTTGAGTCTTTTCTTTCTTCTGCACATTTAGTGTGAGACTTGGTGACTCATGGCGTGTGAGACAAAGAAAAGAAAGGCGATGTTTCAAATGAGAAGGTATGTAACGGTTTGAGACGGCGTGCATTCATACCAGATCTCGAACTTGCGTAACAGTAAGAAGCTTTTAATAGAACGTGTCTCAGTGTTTCTGTAGATGCTTTTACGCTGGTTCTCTGATTCCGAAAGCCTTTCTGGTTTTTAGGGGTTACACTAACGTAAGAATATTGTAGACATACATTTTCTTTTGTCACTGTATTATTACTGTTGCTATTTATAGAATAATGCAAGCATAACATCACTTTGCAGTGAAATAACAGGAATGTCACATATCTTCGGGGATCAAGTCTAGCTAAGGGGAAGGACGCTTTTCTTCCTGTGCAATAAGAGTTGAGGTAGGAGTTATGAACCAATTTATTGGCTAAACCCAGGTAGAGTCTGAGATACCCAATGCCAACTAAAGGTGTAAGCCTGCCAGCAGGCTGCTTATTTTGAGAGGTGTTCTCTTCCTTTTTCTGTTTCCCTTTTTCTCCTTATTTTTTAATCAATCAAATCAAATCAAAGATACTTTATTAATCCCAGAGGGAAATTAGAGTTTCAGTACACACAATTCACAGATCAGACATACATGGGCAAGACACATGACAAGAATTGGTGACTGGTCATTCGCAACCCTGAGTCGCGCTACCTTAATAGAGATAACATCTGTCTCTCTTGTTTGTGTTTGCAAAATCTTATTTGTAACAAGAATTAGTCAAGATGACATCACCACACATTGTTTTGTGAAAGCATTCTCTTTGCTTATTTCAAATTTGTATCCCTGGAACCTAGATGAATGTATGAAATAATTACAGCAGCAATGCAAAAATGTATATTAGCCTCAGAAATCTGAAATTGGTGCATCTCTAACAGAAAAATACAATAGCCAATAAATGCAGAACAGTAGAAGGACTAGGATGAGGTCCTACCTCAAGCAGAGGAGTTGGAAGCTTCTCGGGGTCGTCTTTACAAGTGAAGAAAAGATGGTGAGATCGATTTGCGTCTGCAGTGATGCGGGCGTTGTACCGGTCTGTCAGGGTGAAGAGAGAGCTGAGCCGGAAGGTAAAGTTCTTGATTTATAGGTTGATCTACGATCCAACCCTCACCTATGGTCACGAGCTTTGGGTAGTGACTGAAGGAATGAGATTGCGAATACTAGCGGCCGAAATGGGATTTCTCCGTAAGGTGTCTGGGCTCTCCCTTAGAGATGAGGTGAGAAGCTCGGCCATCTGGGAGGGGTTTGGAGTAGGTCCGCTGCTCCTCCACATCGAGAGGAGCCAGTTGATGTGGCTCGGGCATCTGGTTAGGGTGCCTCCTGGTGAGGTTTTTTGGGCACGTCCAACTAAGAGGAGACCTAAAGAAAGACCCAGGACACGCTGGAGAGACTACGTCTCTTGGCTGGTCAGAGAACACCTTGAGATTCCCTCACAGGGGCTGGCCCAAGTGGCTGGGGAGAGGGAAGTCTGGGCCTCTGTGCAAGGCTACTGCCCCCACGACCTGACCCCAGATAAGCAGATGGACGGATAGTAAAGTAGAGCTTATGTCAATGTCTACCTCAGATTTTCTGCTCATAAGCATTTTGGTTCATATGCTGCAAAAAGCTGGACTTGATAGAAAAGTGGACAGAAAATGTTAATGCCTAAGGAATCATTATAAAAAGTGTGTTCTGCAGTTCCAGTATCACTCATTGTCCCGAGAGGGGTCAGAGTCACACTGTGAGGTTGCTTTTGTTAACATGACTGGAGAAATTAGTCAGAAATGATGCAGTGATGACTTTTTTTAATACAAAAGCTAATTTTGTTTAAAGGGGACACATTTAGCAAAACTCACATTTTGCATCCATTTGTGCTGCCGTGTGGGTCTATTGCCCGTATAAACCTAGTCCACCGGTTTTCTGTTAGTGTTTGGTTTTAGGAATCATGGGCCCTAAACAAGCCGTTTCAAAAAAGTCACAGTTTGCGACGCCACAAATGGAGAAATTTGCATATTGGAGCAAATCACCTCTCACTTCTCCAGACAGGAGGAGCAACAACACTTCTCCAAACCCCTCCTGAAAATCAGAGCTTCTCAGCTTAAAGCAACCTGAGTGGAGGATGGGTGGGCGTGGTCAGCTCCAGCTCATTTTCTTAAAGTGACAAAGCCCTGAAACGGCTCATTCTGGAAAGTACCTAAAATTTCAAGGATAAAACTAGTCATATCGCGTTATATGAGAGGGGTTTATTCAAAGAACCTCACAAACAGGTTTTGCACCAACCATAGAGCTATTTTAATTTGAAAAAAAAAAAGTCCAAATGTCCTCTTCGAAAGAAAAAAATGCTTGTTTTAGTCAGAATTTAGTCTTCTAAATGATTGAGTTTGGTTTGGGCTTTGAGCCTAGTACAACAGAAACCCTCAGCTGACAGCTAAAATAACAGTTTTGTGGTTTAGGAGAACAAATTAAAATTTCCTTAAATAGTTTCACCATTGCTCAGACATAAGGTTAGTTGAGAGGCTGTTTATGGATTATAAGTCGCTGTGCAACAGCTGATCCCATTCAACCTAAAGGAATTGGATCAGATTTCAACCTTGTGGAAACTTTAAGCTATATTTGCTGCAAAAAGGGGAATCTGTCATGGTTCTTTATAAAAGCAGTGCTGGTAAACATCATACTATACATTTCTAGACTGTCTACAACATAAATTTCTTAATTTTGTTCATGGATAAACATTTTATCTAATGGCGTCTTGGTGTTCTTTTGTTTTTTTTTGAGTGAAGTAAATGAAGCCATTTTCCCTTTTGCTTTTATTATTCTGCAGTCATTGTGCTTGCATGTCTAGATTCGTGCAGCATGAATGTTTCTTTTAATGATGACTGCAGGTTTAGTCCCAGATGAGGAGGCTGAGCTCCTTAGGGATCACACAATTGTCTTATTTGACTCTCAAATCTGCCAAAGCACCCTGGAAAGAAGTATTTATTAATCCTGATAAGACATTTCTATTTAACATCTTTTATATTCTACTGTTGTTTCAGTTTAGCCACCTTAGCCTGACCGGTCTTATTAATAAAAACCGACATGCAGAGCATTGTTGAACATTATCTGTTTCTCACTGTGCTCGACCTGCCAGGTCTGCCTCTTAATGTCACACATTTTTCTGTTTCTAAGTGGCCTCTGATCTCTGCCGTCTGTCCCGAGTAATTAAAGTGTTATGAGGTCCACTCCTCTGCAGATGTCTGTTTCTAGCTTTCATGCTGCACTAATCAGAGGCTTGACTAAATGACCAACCTTTCTACCTCCTTCTAAAGCGGGACAACAAATATCTAGGTGGTATGGAGACCCTTAATGCACTTTATTCTGTTCCCCTTGGCTTAAAACCCCAATAGACAAATCTAAAGGTTTAATACAGAGTCACATTACAGACCTGCACTGTGAGTTATTTGTTTCTTAAGTGGCTAATTTAGATGCAATACACAGAGAAGCCTGCGATGTCAGATGAAACAACTCAGATGCAGTCAGTTCCTGATTTAATTGTTGGCCTGCATAAACAGGCACACATCAGCTTTTCCCCCCTCTCCTGGTGACCTCAGCTGGCTTCTCTTCCATCTGTGAGCCCCACAGCAGTGGGCAGAAGGACACGCGGGATGTTTTTGGTTACAGGAGCTGTATTTTGTTGAGAGAAAACACATGTTGAGTGTATATTGTTAGTATTGTGAGTATAGCTGTGCTACAATAAAAAAAAATAAGAGCTGAGACATCTGCAGTGACTGATTCTGACCTGTCAAAGATGGTTTGATAAGGACCTTGACTGAAGGGAACTTATATCTGGACATGTCTGCTTACTGGTGCTGGTTTTAGATACCTGGATATTCTCACCACTCAAGCGACTCAAACCTTTTTGTGTGTCCTTCCTGCTCAATTCTAGCCTTTTTTATGTTAATAGTCGAATATTTTAATAATGAATTGAAACAGATTCTCAAAGCAGTCCTCATGACCCATTTAAATGAAAAGTGTTAACTAAAAAGCAAAATGCAGTAGAGAAATAATGAAACTAAAAAAAAAGAGAGAAAATTGTCAAGAAGCAGAAAGAAACTTGGAAATCAGTTAGCTAATTATCCACAAAACAAACGAAGGTTCAAAATAAATCCCTTGAAAAGTCAAGATGCTTTTACAGGGTATCCGCGGCTCCTTATAAAGTCTTACATTAGCTTTTCCAAATTTAAGGCCTTAAAAATCCTTCAAAATGACAAATAATCCTTAAATACAGTTTCCAAAGGTCTTAAATTACCAAAGACCCAATAAACAAGATATTTTGATATCTATAAAATTTTTGTGAGTTTCTTGTTAGTGTTCAGCATTTTATGCGTATCATATTTGCGTAAGCGGAACCGTACACATTCAGTTGGTTATGAAAGGGGGCTATTTTTAGATGAGCACATTAGCTGGTTAAGCTAGTGGGAGCTTGTGCCATGGGGAAGTGCAAGTTTAAGGGTAACTGGATGGCTAATGCCACGTTCGCGACATGGTTAGCACCGGTTTCAGGCAATAGCTGGAAATTATAGCTTAAATGAAATTTAAAAAAATTGCTTAAATTTGGTCAAAGTGGCCTTAAAAAGGTCTTAAAAAGTCTTAAATTTGGCTCTCTTAAACCTGCAGATACCCTGTTTTACATCTCAGAGTAATTAGAGAGAATTAAAACAATTCTCGGAGCCTGTCGGCTTATGAAAGCACAACTAAATATGCATTCTGTGAAACACAACAAATCAATTATTTTTAGAAATATTGTTTAGAAATTCTTGTGTTTGGAGAATTTCTACTTTTGTTCTCCTAAATGAAGACTTTTGTTTCTGTTTGATGTTGACATGCTTTGCAGAATCACTTTTTATTGAAAAACCAGCAGTTTGCTTTTTAGATCCCAATCCCACACGCTTTATTTATATGAAGTTTTTTAAAGCCTTAATGCTGAAGTGTCCTGTACAGATGGAAGCTGCATCCAATATCCGTCTAAAGCTCATTTCTAATCTAAATGAAAACAAGATGGTTTGCCTCAAGGACAAACTTGTCATCTACATTATTTCAAAAAGTAAACTTTTAAAGAACTGCTGTTTAGTACTGAAGCACGATTCAAATGTAAGAACAATCGATGAATAATACTTATACACTAATTTTTACAGGTAGTTTTCAGGGAAGTTTAGAAAATTGGTATTTCTGGTATCCGTTTAATTTGTATAAATCATTTTTAATGGACGGATATGAATTATAGAAAGAAATAATGGAGCTCCACAAGGCACACTTTTAGGTGTGCCTTGTTTTGATCAAAATTTTCTTTTAAGAGCCCTGACGTGTAACACTTTCAATAGTAATTTGAGAAAATCCGTGTTAATATGTGGTACAGAAGCCTCTTGTTGTTTGTAATGACAGAAGTCAGATGTTTTCCTGTAGTTGTTGACCACACACAGCATCAGGGATTTTGGTCCACTCCTCCCTTCGAAGATTTTTAATTGGGTTTGGGTCTGGAGACTAGCTCGGCCAGTCCAGAACTTTGATGCTTCTTACAGAACTGCTCCTTGGTTGTCCTGGCTGTGTGGTTTGGGTCATTCTCATGTTGGAAGACCCAGCCGTGATCCATCTTCAATGCTCTGACTGAGGGAAGGAGGTTGTTGCTCAATATCTCTGTCTTGTATATAGCAGCCGTTTCTCCACTTGAAATTACTATTATTTTATTATGATTATATTCTTACTTCCTATATTTTTTATCTCTTATTTTTATCTTCCTTTTTTGCACCAAGTACCGCAGCAATGTTGTCATTCTCGCACATATGGCAATAAAACCCTTCTGATTCTGATCTCACAATACATGGCCCGATTCACCTTAATGTAGTGCAGTCATCCTGTCCCCTTTGCAGGAAAGCACCCTCAAAGCATGTTTCCACCAATGCTTCAGAGTAGGGATGGTATTGTGAGGATGCAACTCATCCTTTTTCCTCCAAACATAGCGAGTGGAGTGAAGATCAAAATGTTCTGTCATCGGACCACGCGGCTTTCTCTCATGCCTCCTCTAAACAATTTAGATGGTCACTGGCAAACTTCAGACAAGTCTGGAAACTTGATGACTTGAGCAGGGGAAACTTCAGTGCAGTTCATGATTTGAAATGAAGACAGCGTACTGACAGTGACCCTGTCATTGACCAGCTCCTTCAGTGTAGTTCTGGACTGATTCCTCGCCTTTTCTTATCATCAGTGATACCCCACGAGGTAAGATCTTGCATGGAGCCCTCATCCAAGGGAGACTGACAGTTGTCTTTAGTCTCTTCCATTTTCTAAAAATTGGTCCAATGGTGGATCTATTTTCACCAAGCCGCTTGGCGATTGCACTGTAGCCCTTTCCAATCTTGTGGAGGTCCACAGTTTGGTCTCTAGTGGTGTTTTGACAGCTCTGTGGTCTTGTCCATACTACTATTTGGGGTGTGGACAGGTGTCTGTAACAAGCTCAGACAGGTGCTGATAATTTAGATTATTAAGTGGAGAAGAGATGGACTTTGGGCAGAGTAACAGGTCTTAGAGAGCAAGAATTCATGATTTCCAGGTATTCAGATACTTAAATGCAGCAGTGCAGTGTGAATATGTTCTTTAAAAAACATACAATGCAATTTCCCTAAATTTGTTTTAAATGCTGTCTCTCACAATGTGAATGCACCTACAATGTGAATTTCAGACCCCTCCATACTTTCTAAGTGGGACAACTTGCAAAATTGCAGGGCGTTCCTCACTGTAATAGCAATAGTAGACAGTCATTGTGAAGGAGTCGCTGCTTTAAATGCTCCTTTTTGTCCCTAGATACACTTTCTTGCACGCTGTTACATTTCGATTATGTAAAAGGTAGTTTAAAGGTAATTGCTTGACCGATCGATTGTTCCACAGTGATAAAATTGATTGTGTTGTTGTGGTCTTCATTAAAGCTTAGGGGACTGTTATTACAGATGATAATCCCTCTGAGAAGTGCTTGTTAAATGTTGCCACAAGAAACAAACGTAGACCTGAAAGCGTTCTGCTTTCTAAAAGAGGTTTGTTGTTATGTAGCAAACAGTAATTGGTTTCTCTGATTCCCCTGACTATTGGTGGAGAAAGAAATGCTTTAAAATCTGAAATGATTTTGTGCATAGCAGTGAGAGAATTTACAGCAACATTGATCTTTTCTTTTAATCAGTACATTTGAACAACAGACAAAACTTCTGCTGATTATTTTTCTGCTAGTGTTGAATACATGTGCTGTAAAATGCAGAATTTGTGTTTGTGGTTCATACCGAATACTTCATGTAATTGTATCCTGATTAAAAATACAGTCTGCTGACTTCATGGGTTTCATCCTTACATGGATCATTTGCCCGCTGGCTCTATTTTTAGGGGGAGTTTGACATTTGCTAAATGTTAAAAGAGAAGGAGAAGTAAAATGCCTGGGAGGGGCTAGATCATGACTGGGACATTGTACTTTGCTGAATTAGAGTAGGTTACAGAGGCCATGCAGCTCTGCATGTGGGTTATATATACAGTATATCAGAGCAGTGTAAAATAGGGATGTAACGATTCACTCAAGCCACGATTCGATTCCTGATTTGAAGTTCACGATTCTGATTTCTTTTACGATTTTTGTCTTGTCCTTTTTTATTTGTAAACATGGAGAAGCCAAAATGCTGCCACACTGACTTCAAACTGATTGGAGCGTCCACTTCCTGGAAGTTGCTTGCTGTAGTCATGCTTGTTTCTAGTGGTGTGACTGATGAAAAATCTCACGGTTTGGATCGCGTCACGGTTTTCAGTCACAGATCGGGTTGTTTTTTTGGATCAGCTGAAAGAAAAAGAACAGAAAAGGCTCCATCATTGGCGGTTTTTAAATCTCTTTTAAAGACCCACTTCTAANGGACAAAACCGGAGTTTTAAGGTCCGCAGCGTCACTTTTCGCGACAAAAAAATGCTGACATCACGTGTGCGACCTGTGTTTACACTAGCCGGCATCACGGAATCTTTCAGAGCTGCGCTCTGTCACTACCCGATCCATCAATTGTCCAAGCGCTTTCTGCTTGTTTGTTTTTGCAAGCAGAATTACTGCTCCTTGCGGAAGACCACAGACGAAGGACGAGGTTAAGAACGGGGAAGTACTGCCGCCTACAGGTCTGGCATGTCCATAACAACGTATTTATCCGGGTACGTGTGGACAGAGTTTGTTTTTAAAACGCGGTGGTGTGGATGCAAGTTTTTGGAGGGGCGGATATTCGTTTTCAAAAAACCCCGGCTACGTGTGGACTAGGCCTAAAATTTGCCTTTTAGACCGTGACTCGTTTGATTGTGTTATTGTTTTATTGTGTTTTTAGTATTCCTCATTTCTTAATTACCTTTTATTGATCAGTATTTTTATCTTCTATTTTTGTTGCTTAGATTGGTCGTGATTTGGTCCAGCCTGTGCAGCACTTTGGGCAGCTCCCATGCTGCGTTTTAAATGTGCTATGTAAAAAAAAACAACAATGGTATGGTATGGTAAAAAACAAAAAGCTTTGCTCTCACTCTGGGTCTTTCCCAAATGAAATGAGCGGGTAGGGGCTGAATCAACTTTATTAACATGGCTAAAGTCAATCACATCATGACGTTCTTCCATTTAACGCACAATTCACTCATAATATCATAAACACAGGCCTATCGTTCTTTCAGGTTTTTCTGAATTGAGTGAAATGACCAAATAAAAAAAGGAAAAACAAAACGATTTTGTGGTCCCCCCCCCCCCTATCAAGGTCAAATTGTTTAGTCCTGACTAAAGGAAACTTATTGAGTCAAGAGCCAAACAGAAGAGATGAACATAAAAAGGCTAAAACCACCAGGTGCCCGATTCAGGGAAAAAAAAGAGGAGAAAGATAAAGGTATGTACGCTCTCATGATGCATGTTTTCAATTTTTTGAACCAGTTAACTGGGATTTTAACGGTTAAATTCGGTCAGCTAATTGCTAACAGAGCTAATAGGGCTGAAATATTGAAACAAATATTCAAATGGTTCGAAAAAATTCCTTGAATCGTTTTTTACTGATTCAAACTAGGATTTGTTAAATGCTCGCTGCAGCCTGTGGCCTGCCTGAACAACAACAAACACATGTTGATCATGTTCACATAATAATAAATAAAACAACTCTACAAGCAGAAGAAAACTCCCCAGTCACCACTAACTACCCTGTTTATTTATTGCAGATGGCTGCACTGATTATTTTTTACCTGATTTGTTCTGTAAAAGTTGGCATTTTTGGTAGTCTACAGTTTTTTTTATGTCAGTTTAAATTACAATTTCAGAGGCAATTCTAAAATATTATGGATCATGATAAAGATCTATTGGAGATCTACCCCAACTTTTGGACTGCTCTGTCAGTCACTGTGGCTCAAGCTGAGAGGAGCTTTTCAAAACTTGATCAAGTCATACCTGAGGTCAACTATGTTTCAGGGGCAGCTCACTAACCTGGCTCTGATTAGTATCAATCACTCAGTAGGGGAGCAGATTTCATATGATAACATTATTGATGACTTTGCATCAAGGTTAGGTTTTAATTTTAGTTTGTGTTTTCTGTTCTAAGTGCAATGCTGTAGTGATTATCTTTAGTTTGTTATGTGTGAAATATTTTTGCTATTTAGAATTTTTCAGGGTTTCCCTTACATAGGCGTAGCCGTGGCGGCCCGCCACGGCTGAAATCTTACTGCCACGCCTACAAGATCCCAAGTTTTATTTTTTATTTATTTATTGTTTTTGCGCTGTTTCCCGAAGAAGCAGCGGGAACTACTATGTTGTCGCTTGTGATCACAGCCGGCAGGCAGCAAGAAGAAAGGAGCAGGTAGGGCAAGGTGAAGTTACAGCATAAGTTACTGAGTTTAAAATTAGAAAGGTAGCAGTGGATATTATGCTTTTTGGTTTACATGTTTCAACAGCATTAAGATAAATGAGTGTTGACGATCTTGACAGGGTTTCCTCCAGTGCTTATTAGGCCAGGTTTTCCTCCCCCCACCAGTCTAAGCATCACTTATTCATGTAAAATGTATTTATTTTTTCGTGTCTGACTTTAACCGCATCTAATACTGTATTACGGCGTGAGCGCAACAGCGGCAACTTAAGATCGATGTGTGAGCAGCGTGAGAGGTCGGGTGTTTTCATCTGAACCCTTAAAACCTCCAGCAGGCTACGCTGCACTATTGACGTGTTAGCGTGCGGCGCTAACAACTTAGCGACGTGACATGTCTCGGAGAAAGCGTAAAAACACGTTGGACTCTTCTTCTGAAGCGGGAAAATAACGCTTCTTCTTAAGCAGAGCGCAACGTCGCCTCGGCTCGTTCACAGCCGAGCCGGTACCGGACTGGGCTCGATAACTGACCCAGCACACGCCACTAGGTCGTTGGAGCTGCCCCGTGACTGCCTGATGGAAAACCAGCGGGTTTCATCAGACTCGTAGTTTCTTGTTTTTGCTGGGGACCCCCTGTATTTTACCGCTCCCTCCTGCAGTCTTCCCCTATTAAAATTTAAAATGATTCTGTAAATTCCGTGTATCAATAGAAAAAACCTCTGCCAGCTGCAGTAAATGTAGTCTCCAAATAATAAATAAGAGGTGCATTCATCTGTGTATCTCCTTTGATCCGCATTAGTGATATTCTCAGCACCAGAACAGTGAAGCAAACAAAGATTCCCAAGTTTGTTAGTAATTTTATTTATTAGGTGCATCTGACCTGTTCTATTTTTTCTATTTTTCTCTGAAATGAGATCAAATCAGTGCTTCTATGGGTTGTCTCCAGTCTGCACTGGAAAATTTTACTTTATTTAGAGACGTGTCATAATTTCTCCCCAAGCCCCCCCCCCCACCACCACAGCTGGAAAAACTCCTAGGGGAAACACTGTATTTACTATATATTATGTTCATATATTCTTAATATTTAGTTGTTTGTTTTTGTATATTTGATTCTATATATTTTGATACAGTATATAATGTATATTGCTTTCCATTCTGACAACTTTATAGTAATTAATGTAAATATGTGCAACTTAGAAAAATAAATGTTCAATAGTCGTTCTAATAAAACATGCCTGTTTGTATAAAACATGCGTGTGTGCGTGCGGGTGGGGTGGTGTGGTGGTGGTGGTGGTGGGGGGCACTCAAAGGGGGCCATGGCGCCGCACTGCGGAGCACGGCCCAGTAGTGGAATAGCTCTGATTGACTACAACGGGACCGATTTTGCTCCGGCGTTCGTGTCGGAGCGGAGCGCAGCGGAGCGGAGCGCAGCGGAGCGGAGGTAGTGGAATTTGGGGGTTAGAGAGCCTTTTGAGTTCATAGGTAATGGTGCTGCATGTATTCACACCTTTGTGGACGGAGATGTATAAACTAGACTTTAAACAAAAATAGTTTTACTTTGTTTTGCTTCTTTTTATTTTTGCTTCTGGGTCGCTCCTTTTACTGGCTTCCATTCAGTCCACAACGCTGCTGTTGTTCGTTGGTTTTTGTCGTATTACAAATGTCAATGCAGACTTTGGCCTTTTGCCTCCTTCAAAGGACAAAAACCTAGCAACCACCCAGCCATTTGAAAAAGAAATCTGATCCAATGTAGCCTTCGTTCTTACATGATTGAGACATTAGACTGTTTTGATATTATTTAAATGTAAAATTCTTACTTATTGTGAGTTTGCAACCATACTAGGAATACTTCAGATGACGTTGCAATCCCATTTTGAGTGCAAGAGAGGTAAACAAGAAAAGAGAATGATAATAAGTTAAGTTGAATGTCATTGTGCAAGATGTAGTGAAAATCAGATCAGAGGCAGATGGTCAAGAACTGGCAGGCGTCACTCCCCTGGGTCAAATTAAAATGCATTTCCGTGGGCAGAAGGGAGAGATTGTAAATTGGAAAGGGCAGCCATTGTTGACATTGTCACTGAGGTTAGGTGTTGGTGATGTGACCTGTTTGTTTAATACTGAGGTTGTATTTACTGGTTAAACACAAAGTTAAATTAATTATTGGAGCACATAAAGAAGGGTGGCAGACTCCAGGTTTGCACAGATCCAGCAACTATGCAAAGGAAAACAAATACTAGTTGAAGTGAGTGATCAGAGAAAGTACATTGGCTTATTTTTTGAGTGGTTTTAAATCTCAGGGCCAACGCCGTCTGAATCATAAGAGCAAACAGTTGAGTTTTCTGTGTGTTTTACATTTCTGTTTTCTTCTCAGCTTGCATTTTGATGTCAGCACTGATGACATGTTAAAACATGCTGCCATTTCACTTTTATATATCAAATGTCAAAATACGCATAATCCTTTGGGATTTCTAAATTACAACACTGGCATAACAGAAGGCGGTTTCTCATATCACCTCCCGAAAGACGATTTTACCATTATTGTGCCATATGTTGAAATCTTTTACCTTGATAACATTGTGGACAGTTTAACTAATTAAATAAATCACACATTTAGCATGCTTCTTTAGCTAATGAAGTGTATTAAACTAGATATTAGCACTGTAACATGACTTTCATTAAAAATCTCCCTGGTGAGATGATAGATGCACTGAGGTGTTAAAGGAGAAAGATTAGATTTGAGTGTCTGTGTTTCTGTTGTGGTCTGCTGGCTCTTGGAAACAGAAGGCGGACCAACCCTCTCATCAGCCAATCAGCCATGCAGGCGTACAACCAATTCCCCAGCTGGGAAGCAAGCACAAACAGCAGCCAGCCACCCAACCAAACACGTACTCAGGAAAACAGGCTGCAGCTCAGGTGAATCAACAGTTTTTTTTAAACACTAGGGCTTTTCAGTAAGGCATTCAGTTTGTGTCCTTGTTTGTTCTTTCCTTCTTTACTCAGGTTTTGACATAAAGCATCTCAGATATATTTTTTATGTCATTCCTGCAACGCTGTTGCTCTTTTGCACCATGCGCAAAAGGGGATTCTGATATAATTGGTGCATGCTGTACATTTCATTAAAATAGTACTCATGTAATATTGAGCCAAGTATGCCAAGCCAAGTACCAAAGAAAAAGCATCTGAGTAAATCCATTGCATAGCAAAAGTGAGCAAATAATTACTTGTTGACAAAGAGAAATGGCCTTTTCTGGGATTTTTGTGAGCTGAAGCTCAGCTGCCAATTTGCACTTTCAGTTGGTTGATGTTAATTTCATTTACTGTATTTAATTTGATCCCCCCTATGGCTAAAAGGAATTCAAATTATGCCAGAATCAGTTAGAAACATTGCTATGTGCGAGGGATATCTAAGGACTGACTTCACAAAATGGGCAAAGAGCAAGTCGTATGAATAAACGATGACCCTGCCATGAGTTGCAAACAGCACTTGAAGGGACTAATTGGCTAAACATCAGAGGGGCAGGGAGAAGAGCAGTAGGACATTTGGATGAGATCAAAGCAGAGCTGTCAGATGTCTGAGTTTAAAATGCCTCTTCAGTAGGGCAGCTTTATTATAAAAAATGGGTTATGTTGGTCAGTATTAAGGTCATCATTACTTGAGGAAATGGAAAAAAATATTTATAGTTCACATTTTACAAAGAAAACACAAATTGATTTATATCTTTAGGTATTGGATTTGGACAATAGATAGCAGGTAGAATCAATATGGACAACAGTCAAAACGTCTAATTTCAGGATGTTTTAGGATTAGAATCAAATAAAAATATACTTGTAACATTCAAACACTGGTTAGAAACACATATAGATACTAGTTTATTCAACTTTATGTTCTACCTAATTAGGGCTGGTCAATATGCCCTAAAATCAATATCACTATATATTGAGCATTTCACCTCGATAACGATAAATGAACGATAACTACATGTATGCGCAGAAACATTAGTTGTCCACTAAATGGGGCTGTCACGTGTATTACGCTGAGTCATATTTTTACGTGACTCAAGGCGGTACAGCTTCTTAAAGGGGCATGAATGTTGCCAACCTACACACATATTTTCCTTTTTTTAATTATCAAATTTATTGACATGAGAAAAATTCTCAATGAGTCAGAAATTTTGATAGCTATAAATTTTCGATTCATTGCCCAGCCCTATGTCTAATGGATTGGTCCCAAGAAAAAATGGAGAGACAGAGCCGCTACAAAAGGAGAGAAAAGCTGCCCTAGGAGCCCAGATGTGTTTTGCTCTCAATTTTCTGTAATGTGTTGCAAGAGCTCACATTTTGTTTCCTTCTGTGCCGCCATTTGGGTTTCTACTGCCTCTACGAACATATTTAATGCAAATTTAAACCGTCCATTTGTTTTGGGTCCGAGTCAGGAATCTACAGTGCCCAGTCTAATAAATGGTGGCATTGAGGAAAAAAAAAGGTAACTCGTGGCCACGAGATACTTAATGCGTGGGAACGAGTTGCTAACTTGTGGCCACGGCTTATTAATGTGTTCCCACGATTTATTATTAATGTGTGCAAATGTATCTCGTGGCCACGCATTATTAACTCATGGGAACACATTCATAAGTCGTGGCCACAAGTTAGTAACTCTGTCCCGCAGCGCTCCTCCGTGAGAGCGGGGGTGGGTTGCACACGTTCCGCTGCTGTTTCTCACCAGTGATGGAGGGCTCTAGATTCGTTGCGCCGTTCGTGTCAGTGGACACGGTAGGTTCGGGGGGGTGGGGGTGGGGGGCATGACGCTTAGCCTTGCGGGTGGCCAAGCAAAGCCTGGCGGGCCGCCAGGCTTATAAAGCACTGGGGGAAACCCTGTGTAGACAACCAACAGTTAATGTTCTAACAAGCAAGGTTTTTCTCCCATAACTTGGGTTCAGAACATTATTAGAAACTCTCCAGAGTGCCGATTTGGGATTTAGAATTCCAAATGAATCTCTCTGTTTGGAGGATATCTCTTAACACTAGTTTGAGTATTCTTTCTTTCTTTTTTAAATGTCTGGATCACCACTCAAATGTCTCCAGAGAAGGAAAACAGAAAAATTTTTTTAGAGCTAAGTGGTACACCGTAGTTACTTTAGAGGTCAAGCATTTATTAGACTGAAGCGTGTTAGGGAGTCTCTGTACCACAGGAGGCATTAAAGTAGAGACCTCTGCATGCTTTGCCTACAGACTTGGCAATCAGATGGTGTTATTGCTCAGGCGGATCAGCTGACTGGTCAGAAATACCACTGTGAAGCTACTGCTCAGGCTTTGTGAAGCAAAAGAAACCATTTATGTAGGTGTGGTTAACTGAAAAACCATTTTGGGTCAGATCGCACAGCCCTATGTGGCAGTATTCTGTCACAGGTGCACCGGGGCTTTTTTCCCCAGAGAACGACTCACAAGGCATTCATTTCTATTAGAGATCACTTCAAATGTACTGATCAAACAGTGTTCCACACATTTAAATGAGAAATTAATAGCCCAGTCAATTTTTGAAGTGACAGTATTTGATTTTTTTTTAACATTTGCCATATTGTTCCTTAGACAGAAAGACCTGTGAAAATGGCATACTGAACCACAATGTCTGCAAAATATTTGCGATTCATGCAGTAGAGAGAAAAATAGATGGATAGATTAATAATTGTCTCACAACATGCAGAAACATTTCATATCAGCATGCAAAGTGCTCAGTGGTGTAAAACACGGTGGAAATGGTACAAATTAGCTGAAAAGTATTACTCTTACACATGAAGAGTCTGTTTCATACTCCCTGGGGTTTAATTGCACTGCAGTGAAAGCCATAGCTGTTATCTTGTTGAGGAAAAAAAAAACTTGAGAAGCAACAGTAAAATCCACAAGTCAGTCCTAATAGAGGTGCAGTTCCCTTGAACAAATTGTGCTGTGTTATAAAAATTCACATGGAGCCAACACGCTTCTTTGTATTAAACATGGCTTTATTTGATGGGAGAAGTTGAAAATATACAGTGTGTATACCTTCAGGTGAAAGGTAAATGCTTTAGATCCGTTTACCCTGGTTTATTTTGCACAAAATCCAAAAAACATGACCTAGATTTAGATTTTTTTTTAAGAAGACGATCCCGTCTCCTCCATCCGTATCTGCCTGTTAACATAGCTGCTGCGGTCCAGCCTTGGACCACGAGTTTAAATGACAAACTGTTACAGAAAGCACACATAGGATGCAAACTCAGGCGTTCCACGGCAGCTTTGGTAAGGATGCACTGACTGCTCAGCAGGCGACAGGAATCTTCTGATTTTCTGCTCCACTGGCTTTGCTGCTGAGTGCACTTGAAAATACAATTTTGCTTTACTGGTCTGTGCATTCAGCACAGCTAAGTGGTTAATTCTCACTAGCAAATATTCGTCATGGAATTTTACTCTGAGGGATATATTTTTTAAGTGAATAATTAGTGGTATGTGTGAAAATTCAGAAAGAGATTAAAAAAATATTTCTACAGAATACGTCTAATGCTTCCTTCTCTGCTCAGTCACATAAAGGCAAAATCTATTTTTAAATGTAATTATTACTTGAAGTGGTAACTATTTTGTTTAGTATTCCTTCTCCATTTCTAGCATAGAGATGTTACATCATGTTTGTATTAAACAGACTGTATGGAAGTTTGACCGTCAAAACATGTATAGAAAAAATAAATTTCTTCTTCATACATTCTCCTGCAATGCCCTGGTCCTGTAGAATGAGCCCTGGCATTTTTACTTTGATTGCCTGTTTTTCTGTAAAATCACAGAAAAAGAGAGATGCTCGGGTCGAGCAGGCTGCTTCATGCACGTTCACGCTCAGGCATAGCCCGTAGAATTTGCTATCCGTAGCTTTAGCAGCAGAGAGAGAGGCAGTGCAAACTCAGCGACTTTGTCGCTGTTCCTAACGCCTAGTGACAAAGCTAGCTACATTTCTGAGGACCCTTAGCTACTTTCTGTAGAACTTTCTTCTAGAAATTTCCTGCAAATTAGCAACAAAATAGCCATTTTCGCTCCGAACCGTTCTTTGGTTTGATGTTGTTCCAGCTGTCATCAAGGATATAAACGTTACAGATACAGATAACATCACTGGCACTTTAGCTTACTTAGTAAGGTGTCTGACTCTCATGTAGGAGACTTGGGTTCGATTCCGAGTATGGATAAAGTTTGTTATTTGGAGTTTCTTTTTTACATTAATGATAATTTTTTTACAGTAATAAGACGTCCAGATTTTTATTTGAGACTCGCCGAAAGGCATTGAATTCACGGATAAAAAAGATGTGGGTTCAACTTTCATTTTGGAACAATTTTTCAAGCAAGGGAAGGGAACGATCTGAGCATGCAGGAGGACTGACCCATCATAAACCTTTGTCGGCTGTGCTGAAGAGAAAGGTACAGAACCAAATGAATTAATTAATTAGCTGCGTGTTCTCCTGTCCTCTGTCCTCCAGGCCACAAACACACACACACACACACACACACACTCTGCATGTTCGTCCGGCCGACGAGAAAGTGCAGCTGCAGAGACAGAAGCACATTATTTTTTATTAATTTCCTGTGTTCTTCTATCCTCCGGGCCACACACACACACACACTGGACTGTGTCAGTTGTTATTTTCATTAAGGAGTGTGCACGTACAGCATGCGCGCCTCGTGCACGAGCCTACTATTGAAGCTGCCGTTACGCTTGTGGCCTGAGGGGGCAATCGCGAGCATAAAAATTCAAAAGTCCGAAAAGTCCCTTTAAAGTATTTTATTGTTGTATTCTTAGGCTCTTTTTGTTTGAAATAAACCAAACAACTAAGAAATAAACCTAGTTTACCCAGTTTGCATTATCAGAAAATGTTATTATGGAATTATTAAATTGTTTTGATCATCAAGTTGTAATTTGCAGTTTTCAGTCAAATACAGTAAATCAAAGCTTTTACTTACTTTTCTCCTGATTGGTGACTGGAGGAATTTTTCCTGAATTTGGAGCTTTCAGAATAATGTCTATCTTCAAATGTGACACACTTTTTAATTTTTCAGGCTTTCATGTAATGTTTTTTGTATATTTATGTATATTCGTTTTGTTTAAAAGGGAATAATCTTTTTTACAAGGAAGAACAGTAATTTTATTCATCCTATTTGTACTAAAACATGATACCGGGCCAGGAACCTGGGGTATTTATAAAATAAGAAGGAAAAAAAACACTAATAAAATTTTATATATATATATATATATATATATATATATATATATATATATATATATATATATACATTCATTTTCAGCCACTTATCTAGAGTCGGGTCACGGGGGCAGCAGCCTAAGCCGCCAAGACTTCCCTCTCCCCAGCTACTTGGGCCAGCTCCTCCGTGGAAATCCCAAAGTGTTCCTTGACCAGCCGAGAGACATTGTCCATCCAGCGTGTCCTGGGTCTTCCCTTGGGTCTCCTCCCAGTTGGATGTGCCCGGAAAACCTCACCAGGGAGGCGTCCAGGAGACATCCTAATCACATGCCCGAGCCACCTCAACTGGCTCCTCTCAACGTGGAGGAGCAGCAGATCTACTCCAAGCCCCTCTTGGATGACATTTTCCTGACATTTTCAGTACCTTTCGGAATGGTTGAAGTTGTGGGTGTGACTGTTCCCACGTTGTTTTGGCATCTCTGCAGATTTTTTACAAGCTAAACCTGAGCTCTTTTCTAATCATTGCTGATGTAAACCCATCTAAAAGGTAAAATTGCAGAACAACAGCTGGTTGAAACCATAATTACTCTGCAGTGGCTGATGTGTTCACATGTGAACATGGGAGAGAAAGGCTGGCATATGTGTGAAGTCATCGAATATGGTTCTGTCTAAAGGGAGTTATAAAGGAGTGAGGAGACACAGAAGACAATAAGCGACACTCCCTTCCTCTCCACGCTCCTCCCCCATCTACTATCATGAGGCTCATGAGGGAGGGTCATGCCAACCAAATCAGCAGAGGCCACAGGCAAGGACGTCAGCTTGTTTTTAGAATTGCTGGGGACAATAACCATACACTTGAGTGAGGTTTAAAAATTGCTGGGGACAATCATTAAATAGGCTAGCATATTTAAGTATTCATCAGTTTTTAATGTTTCACTCCAATATGCACAGTAGTGTATTGACAGTTATTAAAAATCCTGTTTTGTTTTTCCAACGGCACTGAAACCCCCCATTAGCCCGTAAGCAAGGTGGAATCTTTACATCCATATAGCTAGCCTAGGAAAAAAGATCTTGTATTATTATTATTATTATTGTATTATATTATATATATCCTTGTTATATTATTTGTGACTGTTAAATTAGTTTTTCAGAGAAAAATACTCATCTTTAGATCAGGCTCCACTCTCTAGTCAACTCCACACTCCGACAACCTAGCTGTCCGTGAACTACTGGATTCATTGATTTTAATACACTTTTCATTTTGTTTCATGGCATTTGTTTACCATCTTTTCCGGGAAAGACAACTCTCTGCGCATGCTCAACCTATTTATTCAGATTGAATGCTTGGTGCATAAATTAGTGTCCATGTAAACAGACATTTGGGATTCCCGAACAGCCAAGATTTTCATCGGATAGAGGAGATTTTGCGCATGTAAACGTGGCTAATGTGTGTTAGCCAGCATCACACTGTTCAGGTTAAAAAGACAGCGAAGTAACTTAACACTCAATCACAAGAAGTTAGCTTCTATTAGCGACACGCTAATCGAAGCATTATCACCCATATAACTTGCTTTTATTTTTAAAGCTACAGTTAAACTTCTCACAGAAAACTCCCAAGAGCCCTCGCATGTCAGAAACAAGTCACAAAAGCTACTTAACTCAACTTAAAATTGACTTAACAACATATTATTCTGCTCACGTGTACTCACCTCCACCAGCTACAAGCTAACAGCTGGGGTGGTTGTAAGCACGCCTGAAGGACCCCTGCATTAATCACATTAAAATATCACCTTCTTTTGGTGTTAAATAAAATATAACATTGCTTACCTCTTGGAATAAGGGATTCTTGAGCAGTGTGGGTGACGCGCTCTTCTGCTTATCACAAGCTGCATGCAGGGCAGCAGGGTAGAGAACTCAGCATAACGCCGAGCGCTTTTTCAGAAATGTTACAAATTAATTAATTAATTGATTACCGTTTTATTTTTATTTAAAGCTCAAGTATAAATAATTAGATGCCAGTTGTGAAATTAAAAAAAATCTGCTGGGAGCAGACGTAGGTATACGATCTGAGCTGGTAAAAAAAAATAAAAAATATCAGCAGGCTTTTTTGAAAGTGGGGGGGGGACACAGCTGCCAATCACAAATTTTGCCGGGGACATGTCCCTGGCGTCCCCGGTTAAAATGACGCCTATGGCCACAGGACCAGTATTCCAGGAGTCTAATAATGTTTTGACCTTTCAAAGCTATGAGCAACTTGCAAGTGTAAAACACACATGATGTAAGAGTATAATGCAGTGAGTATGTGGCTTGATTGAGATTAAAATGACTGTTTAATATGTCACTGCTCATCGTAGTATCCCTAAAGAGTTGACGCTTAATAATTCGGAAGATGAAAATTACATATGCTCTCATATTTCTGCCTCAGGAGTACAATGATCTAAAGTGGTTGGAAGAAAACCTATTTTCTTCTAGGTGTCCCAGTTGGCTCATTCGTTTTATGGATTATCCTCTCATGGCAGCCGGCGTACCTCACACTATTAGCTACCAGTTGGTCCCCTCCTCCCCAAACACGTTCACACATACACAACTCTGTGGCTTGGTCTCATTTATCTTCCTTGCAAACACTAAATATCACTAAAAATCTTGATACATTCACAGATCATGAAAATGAACAAGTCTGTTTGAGTTTGACATAAAAGCACTTGCTGTCAGAAGAATAATGAGGAATAATTTGGTGCTGGGGTTGATGGTGGTGAGCTTTCAAACGGAAGAAATCAATCTCAGTCCTTTTGTGCATTAGCAAGTTGTTTACACCAGAAAAACTGGGGCAGGATTGTCAATAATTTACCCAGCAAAAAAATAAATAAATATTCCGTTGTAACGTAATGTATAAATACGACAAACTGATTCCTGCATATTACGAAATGAAATGAAAGTGAAATCCAAACAGCTGACATGCAGACTTATTGAGCAATGCACAGAAATACACATCTATTTTAGATCTCTACAATATTTTAACCATCAAATAAACATATTTAGATGAAACATTCAAATAAGCATATTAATGAATATTAAATATTTACACATGCCAGTGTTAATCTTTACAATGAGACTCTTTTTGAGAGTTATGGATATTTTAAATGAAGTAAGAAAGTACAATATTATATAAACTGTTTCTAAATGCTCATCGTGCTTAGTAATGACTAGGGATGCACCGATATGAAAATTTGGGCCGATACTGATATCCGATATTAACTCATTCGCTGCCAGTGTTTCTCACCGTTTTTACTGTTTTTTTAAGAGTCACATGTAAGGGGTTAATTTACATCTATTTAAGGAACCATAAGGCATGAGATTCCATAGTAAATATGAAATCAATCTTATGGATCTTTGGGTACTTTTAACCAGAAGATTGGAACTTTTTATTGCAGGGATTATGCAACACTTCGTATTAACTGAGAGACAACAGAAGAAAGAGTCACCTTTAAAACGTTTAAGACGATTTATTTCTAAACCATTTTAAACAAGACTACCTCTAAACTCTAAGTGAATGGATGGATCTTGTTGTGAATGAGACATGAGATGAATGGTGTATGTGTGAGAGATGTAATCAGAACTCTCGTATCTGGAGAAGCAAGTCTGAGTGATGAAGTGATGTTTTGCTCTTAAGCTATGATCATAGTTTCATAAACAAATGAGACGCCATTTTGTTGCTCCACATAGGGATGAGCGGTACAGATAAAGCATTGTTGACGAATACGAGCATGAAACGAGTAAAACTCGTAAATATCTGTAATCGTGCTGAAGGAAAATCCTCATTGGGTAACTGGTCTTCACGCTCTGTGATTGGCCAGTCAAATAGAGTGCCCACCCCTCCCTACACGCAAAACAGCAGCCGGCCGGGAGCTCAGTCCGTCCAGTTCATCCACGCACACACACAGACAGTAACGGATCTCGCTGTGATTGCTTCACTGTTGCTCACGTTTGTTCAGTTTTCCCTAGATTTTCTTCAGCTCGCCTCTTTTTCGGTTGAATATTTAAAGTTACTTTTTTTGTAACTTACATGGTGCATTTGACAAGACAGAGCTAAGGTGCTGCGTCAGTCGCTACCTCCGCTCGGGTTTTTTATTTTTTTTAACTCCCTCTCTCTCCCTCTCTATCTCTTACACACACACACACACACCTTAATCAACATTGTTTTGTTTAACTTTGTGTGGGAAAATGCCATGAACGTAAAGAAAAAAATCAGTTTAATCAAATTAAAATTAAAAGTATATAAAGTTGTGTCTGGTTCTAGCATTTCATATTTCCTTGTTCCTACTGCATGAGTTCAGATGCATTAATTCATGCACTTAAATATTAATGTTCTGATTTTATTGAAACACTTGTTCTGTAATAGTTTCTTTACTATTGTGATCAAAAATATTTAATCTCAATTCTGAGGCTGCTCTGTAAATAGTTTTCAAATAAACAATACACATAGCAACTTCCGATCATTGCATATCAATTTCAGACTTAAAATAAAATATTGATGTAAACCACGCCCACTTCCGGGTTATGCCACGCCCATTCTGAGTACAGATACAGATACAGATAATTTAGTTGGTTGAACAGATACAGATACAGATAGTGGTGTACTCGCTCATCCCTAGCTCCACACATACCCTTCAGGATGAAACCTCCATACAGATCCAGAATGCCAGGTCCTCGGACCCCCCTTTCGGTACCGGAGCCGATGAAACAGCGTTAGCAGTACGACAGACTAGTCTTTGGATTGTCTCCAGGTAAAAAGCGACAGTTGGTTGACAGCGTCAGTTGGACCCGGAGGGTCAGTGAGTTCAGCTTTTATTCTGAAAGGAACTGTTGCTTTGTTGGTAAAATGCAACAGATTTTATCCAGCTTGTTGGTTCTTTGCTTAAAAAGGAAGTCCGGGTGGCCGGTCTGATACTTCTCTTAGCATGCGGTGAACTGTAGAGAACTGTAGAGAACTCAGAGAACTGAACTAAGATGGCATGGGGACTGGTTTTATTAATCTGGATGTTTTGATTTATGGTCGAATCAAAGTTGGCAGATTTATAAACACCACAGAGACTATGCCACGCGTCAGAAAGAAAGGTTCCGATTGGATGAGTAAAAGTAATGTGTCATGCGTTTACATTATTGTGTAGTCAGCATGTCTAGTGCACTAGATTAAAGTCATATTACTCATTTAAACTTTCTAATCATAACATTGTCATTTCACAGATTGGTCAACATTATATTATTGACTAACACTTTGATTAGCTTTATTAGCTGGTAGAGGCAGAGATTTTTTTCTATTGATACACGGAATTTACAGAATTATTTTAAATTTTAATAGGGGAAGACTGCAGGAGGGAGCGGTAAAATACAGGGGATCCCCATCAAAAACAAGAAACTACGAGTCTGATGAAACCCGCTGGTTTTCCATCAGGCAGTCACGGGGCAGCTCCAACGACCCAGTGGCTGTGCTGGGTCAGTTATCGAGCCCAGTCCGGTACCGGCTCGGCCGTGAACGAGCCGAGGCGACGTCGTGCTCTGCTTAAGAAGAAGCGTTATTTTCCCGCTTCAGAAGAAGAGTCCAACGTGTTTTTACTCTTTCTCCGAGACATGTCACGTCGCTAAGTTGTTAGCGCCGCACGCTAACACGTCAATAGTGCAGCGTAGCCTGCTGGAGGTTTTAAGGTTTCAGATGAAACACCCGACCTCTCAGGCTGCTCACACATCGATTTTAAGTTGTCGCTGTTGCGCTCACTCCATAATACAGTATTAGATGCGGTTAAAGTCAGACACGAAAAAATAAATACATTTTACATGAATAAGTGATGATTACCCTGGTGGGGAGAGGAAACCCTGTCAAGATCGTCAACACTCATTTATCTTAATGCTGTTGAAACATGTAAACCAAAAAGCATTATATCCACCGCTACCTTTCTAATTTTAAACTCAGTAACTTATGCTGTAACTTCACCTTGCCCTGCCTGCTCCTCCTTGCTGTCTGCCGGCTGTGATCACAAGCGACAGCATAGTAGTTCCCGCTGCTTCTTCGGGAAACAGCGCAAAAACAAAACAAAAAAAATACTTGGGATCTTGTAGGCGTGGTGGTGGGATTTCAGCCGTGGTGGGCCTGCCACGGCTACGCCTATGTAAGGGAAACTCTGCCGTTGTTGAATTGTGATCGGCAGAAGCTTTTCCGGTTCTCGCCTCACTTTTTTTTACAGCAGCGGCCCAAAACGATCTCCTAACGCATGGATTTTCTGCTTCCTCATCACGTGATGTGTGGCGTATGCGGACGAATATTGTCTTTAGAGCGGACATGTTTTTTCCTCACGGTGCAGGGGCTCGTTCCGATGCCCACAAAGTAAAAAAATGTTTAATCAAGATGGAAAAAACATCGGTTGTTAATATCAGCCCAGTTTACTAATCAAACTAATACATGTTTAAAAAAAAATGACTAACATCGGCCAATACCGATATTGATGCTGATATTTCGTGCATCCCTGGTAGTAACTGAAATGTATTATAGCAGCTCTAAAAAGAAATGGATTTTACTCACTAGTTGGAAAGTAGCTGTCTCTCTCTTGCCCTTAATGCATAATAGACACTTAAATTTACAGATGAATGAAACACATATTTATGTGCAGTTTTAGGCCATTTTTTATGTAATCGTGAGGAAATGTGTTATTTTACATGCAAGCACAGACGTACACAAGTATAAAACTCACCAGATCAAAGTAGATACAAATATCAAAATAAAAAACATGTTTTATGGGATAGTTTCTTTAGCCAATTAAATAAATTGTTTGAATGAGAAATTACATTGTCTGGATTATTCCCCTCCTTTGCTTTTATTTACTTATTGCCAAGATCAGCAGAAAAACATGTTTGCACTTTAAACAAACACTATTTAGAACGATCATGCCAAATATTGACTAATTTCAGTCACTACTCTATTTATCCCTCATCCCTAAAATCTTAAGGTTACTAAAGATTTTCTTAAATGAAGACATAAATAATTTTTGATAATTTTCCTTAGCTTTTTTATTCTTATTTTTAAGTAAATTCTTCCATAAAGAGTTTTTTGTTCTAATATGACTATTTTTTAGTAATTGTTCTACGCAGGAACACAAAACCACTAAATGGCGTTATTGATAATAAATCAAAAGCATCACAATCTTTTTACATGGCTTAGCCTATCGTGCTTTTTCAGAAAGGTCAGCTGAGAGGTAAGTCACTGAGCCTTATTATTTGATCCATGACACAGCGAGACCCCACTCAGCACTGATTGGCTCTGAGTTTGGACACGGCACTTCACCACTTCACAAAGTAACTTTAGCTCTGCCTCAGTTGCAATCAGTAAAGGATTAAGCAACGTTTTCAAACCAAGTCATCAACATGCTTTCTCACTGCATCTACTAGTTTTTAATTTCCTGCAAAGAAGGAATACAGCAGGATATTTTGTTAGTAACAATTAGAGATGGAATGGTGTAACTAATAGATTTAACATGCTAGTTTTGGTCATCCTATTAATCATCATAATGTGACAGAAATCCAGCATTTCAGCCTGCTGCAGCTTTATTTCATACATTGTTGATCCATTATTTACACTTTTTGTTTCTCTAGAGGGAGCTGCATGCAGTCTGATAACTTTTTGATGTCACTGTTGGCAATTTCTGCCCGAGGATTGCCTTAGGCATGCAGCTAAAGATAACAGTGGCTGCTATTTGTGCTGAAAAGCTGAGCTCTTGATAGATATGTTGTTTTGTAAGATAAAACATGAATAGTTTCAATTTGAGGTGCATGAAGGAAAAGGTTTGCACAGAAGAACAATCTTGATTTGCCGTACAAAATTATAGTTAGACTTTATAATCATCAGTGCTTCCATCAAAAGCAGTCAGCAATTATTTGCACAATTTCTGTTATTCCATTTGCACTCATTCATATCCCATTTGCACAGTTTTCCATTCATGTTGTCCCTCTGTAAATATTCTGCTGCATTCTTTGAGACAGTCATTTTTAAATGTGGCAAATTCCATTCAATCTTTTAGCAAATCTGCAAACAAGCTAGGTTTTTAACACTCACCCCTCCTCTCCTGGTATCTTTCCTGGATCTGCGTCCACCAGAACTGGAAACCCACATTGCCCGAGGATACGAGATAGTGCAAACACCAGTCACCGCTTCTTAGGTCCAAACATTTTTTTATTGACTTCAAATGATGGCTTTGTTTTTGAGACTCTGATAGTTTGTCCTAAAGTTGAATTCACAAACCTGCAAGCCTCTGGAGTTATGGGACTATCCTCTGCCTCCTGTGCTGGCTTCATTACACTGGCGCCCTGTAGGTTATTGGGCCAGGTTTAAAGCTCTGTTGAATGTCTTCTGGTCTCTCCATGGTGATGCCCCATTGTACCTGGCTGGGTTTCTACAACAACACACCCCTTTACAAGTGCTGGCCAGTAAATTAGAATATCATCAAAAGGTTGAAAATATTTCAGTAATTCCATTCAAAACGTGAAACTTGTACATTATATTCATGCAATGCACACAGACCAATGTATTTCC